>CM038671.1:362806192-363176192 GCA_021605145.1 Aegilops bicornis
GCACTTCGCTGGGTGGGTCACGTTGCCTGGTGAGGGTCAGGTTCCATAGCTAGCATTGACCTGGGAGTTGTACTCGGTCGCCCCGGCCCCGCCGGAGGAGAGGGTCAACGGTGTCTTGTGCGAGACGGTGGCCGACATTGTGTTCCGCCGGTTTTGGGTAATTTCTCCTTTACGGAATTAAAAATCAACACTACCTAGTGATTGTACTAATCAGTGTTGTCTTGTTTGATTGCAGACCTTCTACAGGGTTTCAGAGTGAGAGCAGGAGGCCGCGTGTATGGTTGTCGAAACCGAGTGCAGGCACCTACTTCAGAACTTAAGGCACGAGGCTCGGGTGCAGGCCGTTCGAGACTACTACGCCTCGAAGGGTATTAGGAGGGGCAAGAAGAAGTGTCGCGGCAAGTTTCTGGTTAAGGAGAAGTATATGCAGGTAATTACGTATTCTTAAGGCCTTGAACTTAGTTTTCTTGATTTGATTCGTAGGCGTAGTGCTGAAATTTCTCTTGACTCGCTTAGGTGCCCCCGAGATGGTGTGTGGATAAGATGGACTGTTGGGAGGTGTTGGTGGATGCGTGGCGCTCTCCCCAATGGAAAGTCGAACACCAAAGGGCCAAGGGTAAGCGCGACCAAATGGAAGGTGTGCCACACCATCAAGGGAGCTCCAACCTGTTTGAGTACGGGGATAACTGGGTATGTGGTCTGCTACATGATTCATGCAATTCATTCTTCATGCTAGCATTTATCCCTTCCAAAATGACTTAATTAATATGCTTAGTTAGTTGAAAAATGGCATAATAACCTTAGATAGCTCTATAAAATGACTTAACATGCTTTAGTTATTTAAAAATGGCATAACTACCTTCGATAGCTCAATAATGACCTAAACTAATCTTAGCTAGTTCATTCATGACATAATTAGCTCAAAAATGACATCATAACCTTAGATAGCTCTATAAAATGACTTAACATGCTTTAGTTAGTTAAAAAATGGTATAACTACCTTTGATAGCTCAATAACAACCTAAACTAATCTTAGCTAGTTCATTCATGACATAATTAGCTCTAAAATGACATAATAACCTTAGACAGCTCTATAGAATGCCTAAATATGCTATAGTTAGCTCTAAAATGACATAATAACCTTGGATAGCTCAATAATGACATAACTTGCATACTTTCGTCAAAAATGGCATAATAATCTTGGTTACCTCGAAAATGACCTAAACTTAGCTTATTTTCCTCGAAAATGACATAATAACCTTTCTTAGCTCCAAAATGACCTATTTACATAGCAATATCATTCTTCATGCTAGCTTGAGCCCTTAACTAATATTTTGTTCCTCTCTCTCAGGCGCACCACCACATGAAGCCTGTGCCAAGTCTGTTCGACCTCTATGGCATGGCCAATATGGCCCCGTACAAGAAGGCCAAGCCATTCACGGAGTCTGACCTAGATGATCCAGAGAGCTTCACCAACAAGTCCTCCCACCACAAGCTTGTGAAGTCTGAGAGGCGAGGGAAGGCGAGGAAAGGGGAGGACTTTAACCCAAGCCAGGATCCTTTTGATACAGAGCTGGTGATGATATCTGGTGGCGGGAGGTCCCGCGGCTCTCAAGCCATTGGTGACGGACTGATACGTTGTCCTAAGACTCTCTCGCAGATCAAGAAGCGCCAGAGTAGCTCTGATCCTGAGATAACGCCTCCTGCACGGCCCGCGGAGATCGCCATGGCGGTTAATTATACGGACTCTCTCACCTTTCCTCCATTACATTGTGTGTGTGCCCGTCGATGGTTACAATGCTAACGAGGAGTGGTGTGTTGCAGGCTATTGTTGAGAAAGAGAGATTGAAGACGAGGGCGCTTGTGGAGGAGGCAAAAAGGGAGGCACAAAGGGAGGTGGTGGAGAGAGAGAGGGAGATGGAGGAGAGGACGGCTAAGCTGTTGGAGGAGGAGAGGAATCGGAACGACAACACTAACCGGGCCCTATACGAGCTCATCGTGGTACATTTCTCTTGCATATTAGCCCAATCATGCACGTAAAGTTCGCATTACTATCTAATATGACTGACTCGTGAGAACCAAATGTGCAGACCATGTGCGAGAAAAACGTTCAGGCCCCTCCGCCGATGCCCAGTTGCTCGGCGACCACGGTGAGTTTGATTTGAATGGTCGTTGCGTACTACTATTCACATTTCAGTTTGCGAACTTGCTAACGAGACATTATTGGAAATGATCTTTGGTGCAGCATGGCTCCCGACAAGCATCGACCACTCCTTCTGCCAATACCGGAACCCCGACAGGTCCTTCACCTCCGTCTATCACTCGTGCAGCCCCGACCATTCCTACACCTCCGTGATAACGGTATTTTTCTTCTTATTTAGCGTGTATAGTCCATTTATGACATAATTTAGCCTATTTAGTTTGCAAATGACACAATAAGATGAAGAAAATCAAGGAAGAGGAAGGAAATAAGGAATAGGAAGAAAAGAAGAAGAAGAAGAAGAAGAAGAAGAAGAAGAAGAAGAAGAAGAAGAAGAAGAAGAAGAAGAAGAAGAAGAAGAAGAAAAGAAGAAGAAGTTCTTCTTCTAGTCTTCTTATTCTTCTTCTTCTTCTTCTAGTTTTCTTCTTCTTCTCCAAAATGAAGTTAGCTCTAAGTTATATGAAAAATGGCATAATATGCTTAGTTCACTCAAAAATGGCATAATTAGCTAGGTTAGCTCCATTTTACATAAGTATGCTTACTACTTCTTCTTCTTCTTCTTCTTCTTCTTCTTCTTCTTCTTCTTCTTCTTCTTCTTCTTCTTCTTCTTCTGATTCTAGTCTTCTTCTTCTAACTTTCTTGTTTCCCATTTTCCAGATTTAATTCACTATATGGAAGCTTGCATGGATGGAGTGCTTGTTTCCCTTTTCTTTTTTTCGTTTGTATCGAAAATGTGGAACTTGTTATATGGATGCATGGAACAATGTGTTGGATGAACATTGTGATGTTACTGTAATATGTATGGATGTAATTCTGTTTCTTATTATGTATGTATGTTGTCATGGATGGAGCTATGTGTTGGATACATAATATGTCTGCTGTGCATGTGAAAAAAAATATGTATATTTGTGTGTGAATTCCTGTGAAATTAAATGGATTCAAATAAAAACAGGGGATATGTAGCCTCTTTGCCGTCCGCTAGCAGATGGCAAAGAGCTTCGCTATCTGCTAGCAGACGGCAAAGAGGTCACGTGGCAGCTACCTGTAAAACCTGGGAACACTGGCTGTCGTTTGGTCACTTTGCCGTCTGCCAGCAGACGACAAAGATTCAAATCACGTTGCCGTCCGCTGGCGGACGGCATAGCTGGCCACATGGCAGCTTCCCAGTGCTGTCTAGCTGAGCTCTTTGCCGTCTGTCAGCGGACAGCAAAGAGCTTTGACTCGTTGCTGTCCGCTGGTAGACGGCAAAGAGCACCGTTAACCCCCTAACGTCTCTCATGCCACCGCACTGCCGTCCGTTGTCTTTGCCGTCTGCTGGCCTCAGATGGCGGACGACACAATCCTTTGCCCGTCCATTTCCAGGAAGCGGACGACAAAGAAGGCCTTTGCTGGCACATGTTTAGACGGACTGTTTGCCGTCTGCTGGCGGACGACAAAGAAGTTTGCCGTCCGTGATCCATGCCTTCGCCGTCTGCCATGGCAGACGGCAAAGAATCTGATTACAGTAGTGTCAACAGGCAAATTGTGTTTCAAAATAGACATTTGTTTAAAGAATATTTCATCTATTTCATTTCTCTCATCCACGAACATGTCCTTTTCATGGTCTAGCAAATATTGTTCTAAAGGATCAGTAGGAGGCACGGCAATAGAAGCAAGACCGATAATTTCATCTTTACTAGGCAATTCCTTATCATGGGGTTGTCCACAAAATTTGGAGAAATTAAACACATGAGACACATTCCCGAAATTTACACTTGTAGTTTCTTTCTGGCAATCTATCTTAGCGTTGACAGTGTTCAAGAAAGGTCTACCAAATATAATGGGACAAAAATCATCTTGTGGGGGACCAAGAACAAGAAAATCAGTAGGGTATTTTATTTTCCCACAACATCTCTAACAATCCCAATTGGTGAAATAGTTTCTCTATTAGCAAGCTTAATAGTAACATCAATATCTTCTATTTCAGCAGGTGCAATATAATTCATAATTTCTTGCTAAAGAGTAAAGGGAATTGCACTCACACTAGCACCCAAACCACATAATCCATGATAACAATGATCTCCTATTTTAATAGAAACAACATGCATGCCAACAATAGGTCTATATGTTTATCTTTATTATCGGGTTTAGCAATTCTAGCAGCTTCATCACAGAAATGAATAACATGCCCATCAATATTATCGAGCAAGAGATCTTTAACCATAGAAATGCTAGGTTCAACTTTAAGTTGTTCATGGGGTGTAGGTGTTCTAGTATAACTCTTACGAACCACAGTTGAAGCTTTAGCATGTTCTTTTATCCTAACAGGAAAAAGGTGGTTTCTTAATGTAAGCAGTAGGAATAACATGATCAACATTATAAGTAATAGTTTCTTCTTCAACTTTAATAGGTTCTACTACTTTTAGTTCTACGGGAGGATGATATTTAAGACACATCTCCTTGGGGAGATCAACATGAGTAGCAAATAATTCACGGAAGGAAGCTACTATCTCAAATCAAGTCCATATTTAGTGCTAAATTCACGAAAAGCATCGGTATCCATAAAAGATTTAACACAATCAAATTTAATGTTTATACTTGACTCCTTACCTTCGTCGATCTCCCAATATTCAGAGTTGCATTTAATTCTTTCCAATAAATCCCATTTGAATTCAATAGTCTCCTTCATAAAAGAACTAGTACAAGAAGTATCAAGCATGGATTGATCATTACGAGAAAGCCGAGCATAAAAATTCTTAATAATCGTTTCTCTTGAGAGCTCATGATTGGGGCATGAATATAACATTGACTTAAGCCTCCCCAAGATTGAGCATTACTTTCTCCTTCATGAGGCCAAAAATTATATATATATATATATATATATATATATATATATATATATATATATATATATATATATATATATATATATATAGTTCCGATCACGATGAACCATATGCATAGGATAAAACTTCTGATGAAATTCCAATTCCAATCGGTTGTAGTTTCAATATCCAATATCATCACATAGCGTATACCATGTCAATGCCTTTCCCTTCAAAGATAAAGGGAAGACCTTCTTTTTGACATCATCCTCGGGCAAACCTGCAAGCTTAAATAATCCACAAACTTCATCCACATAGATTAGATGCATATCAGGATGTAGTGTTCCATGTCCTACATAATGATTAGCTAGCAGTTTCTCTATCATACCCGAAGGAATTTCATAATAAATATTTTCAGTAGGTTCAGTAGGTTTAGGAGCAACTCTTTGACCTTCCAGTCGGGGTGAAGATACCTCAAACAAGCCCCTCAAAGGATGATTTTCCATAGTAACAAGTGACAGTAAATTTCAGCACATAACATAATTTTTTCCTTACCAAATTCCAGTCACCAAAGGCGCTTCACTCCCCGCAACGGCGCCACAAAAGAGTCTTGATGACCCATAAGTATAGGGGATCTATCATAGTCCTTTTGATAATTAAGAATGTCAAACCCAATGAGGAGCAGAAGGAAATGACAAGCGGTTTTCAACAAGGTATTCTCTGCAAGCACTGAAATTATCGGTAACAGATGGTTTTATGATAAGATAATTTGTAACGGGTAACAAGTGTAACAAAGGTGCAACAAGGTGGCCCAATCCTTTTTTTAGAAAAGGAAAATCCTGGATGAACTCTTATATAAAGCAAAGCGCTCCCGAGGACACGTGGGAATTATTGTCAAGTTAGTTTTCATCATGCTCATACGATTTGTGTTCGTTACTTTGATAATTTGAAATGTGGGTGGACCAGTGCTTGGGTGCAGTCCTTACTTGGACATGCCTCCCAATTATGATTAACCCCTCTCGCAAGCATCTGCAACTACGAGAGAAGAATTAATATAATTCTAACCATAGCATGAAACAGGTGGATAAAAATCATCCCCTTACGAAGCAACACATAAACTAGGGTTTAAGCTTCTGTCACTCTAGCAACCCATCATCTACTTATTACTTCCCCCTAGGCCCAAATCATGGTTAAGTGTCATGTAGTTGACGTTCACATAACACCACTAGAGGAAAGACAACATACATCTCATCAAAATATCGAACGAATACCAAATTCACATGATTACTTATAACAAGACTTGTCCCCTGTCCTCAGGAACAAACGTAACTACTCACAAAGCATATTCATGTTCAAGATCAGAGGATGATGAGGACATGACTACCTTGGATAAGACCAAAAATATTGCATACATGCATATTTGTCAGGTGATTTCTAGTGCAAACTATTCAATAATCTATTTATGTTATCCAGAACAAAAATACATCACATACTTTTGTGTTTTGTCTAATTGTAGGTGTATGGGACATTTGTACAATACACATATGAAGATAAGGGAAAAGGAGAAGTTTAGGTGCTGTTCAAAAAGTCCTCTCACGTCACTTTTGGACCAAGAGAAGATAGAGTCCAAGTCTCTCACGTTACGGACTCAGATTCGGACTACTGCAGACATACCTGACTCAAAACGTCAATAACTTTTTCATCCGGACTCCAAATTGGGTGATTCTTTTTTGTTGGAAAATAGATTTCGTGCACCTTCCAACCCAATTGGATTCACCTTCAAATTCGTCCGGAGCGTTGAGTTATGGACGAAACAATCTGATGCTGCAGCAGAATCCGAGTCAAACTACAAGTCCAAAGGTGTTACGTCACCTCCGCTTGGGCCCATTGGCCTTGTACGACCTAGGGTTAGTTTTAGGCTGCCTTGGGACGTCCTACCACCTCCTTGACCGCCACCCCTTGATCCTATATAAGTAGATCCATCTAGTAGCTTTTTCCTTGGGATTTGTTTAGTTAAAAGTTAGCCATTGCAACTTCGTGTACTTCGTTTGTGTCCAACGATCAGACCAAGACCGCTTCCGGATCCCCACCTTTATCAATACTGCATATATACTCGCAATATACAGATTGCTTTTATCATATTCTTGCTTTTTTTTCGATTGCTTGAAGGAATAGACCTTCGTGGTCGAGTTGATTGTGCTCGGCGTGGGCAATAACCTCTCGGAGTTGGTTTAGCGATTGCTAAGGCGCAACGTCATGCACGTTTGTAGTCGGATCGTCAAAGTCGTCTCCACCAAATCGATAGTTATCATCTCATCGAAAGATCGGGACACCCTCGCCTCTATCAGAGGAACTGAACATATGATCTTCCACCAAATAAGCCAACTAGCATCAACTACAAGGAGTAATCAACACTACTAGCAACCCACATGTACCAATCTGAGGTTTTGAGACAAAGATCGGAACAAGAGATGAACTAGGGTTTGAGAGGAGATGGTGCTTGTGAAGATGTTGACGGAGATTGACCCCCTCTCGATGAGAGGATCATTGGTAATGACGATGACTTTGATTTCCCCCTCCGGGAGGGAAGTTTCCCGGCAGAATAGCTCCATTGGAGCCCTAGATTGCTTCTGCCCAGGTTCCGTCTCGAGACGGCGGCGCTTCGTCCCGAAAGCTTCCTTATGATTTTTTCAGGTCAAAAGCTAGCATATAGTAGAAGATGGGCACCGGAGACCTGCCAGGGGGGCCACAAGTCCTAGGGGCGCACCCCAAGCTTGTGGCCACCTGGTGGGTCCCCTCTGGTATTTTATTCGCCCAATATTTTATATATATTCCAATATAATTCTTCGTAAATTTTCAGTATTTTTGGAGTTGTGCAGAATAGGTCTCTCAGATTTGCTCCTTTCTGGTCCAGAATTCTAGCTGCCGGCATTCTCCCTCTTCATGTAAATCTTGTAAAATAAGAGAGAAAAGGCATAAGTATTGTATCATAGTGTGTAATAACAGCCTATAATGCAATAAATAATAATATAAAAGCATGACGCAAAATTGACGTATCATCCACCAGAAACTTTCCTTCAAATCCATATACATCTTGGTGTTGCCTGGGTGTATCGAGTACGGTGAATCATGGGCCTCCTAAATAATTAACTTCCTGACCTCTGGGTCATTGGGAACACAGATATGATCCTCAAACCATAAAGTTATGTGCTCATCCTCACGAAAACCTTTAGCCTTTCCGGTACTCATCCTTTCCTTTATCTCTGCAATTTCCTTGTCCGTCTTCTGTGCTTCTCGGATTCTTTCGGTCAAACTGGACTGAATATCTAAGGTGGCGACAAATCCTCCCGGTACTATCTCTAGTCGGAGATGTCTGAGATCGTCGGCTAACTCCTGAGGTAATCCTCCAGCTATGAGGGTGTTCACATAGCTATTATGGCTCAAGGCATCTGCTACAACATTTGCTTACCCTGGGTGATAATGCAATCTCATGGCATAGTCCTTGATCAACTCTAGTCACTCCTCCTGAGGTTCAATTCCTTCTGCGTGAAAATGTACTTAAAAATCTGTCTTGAATCCGCTTGGGGGATCTTCTCCGAAGAGGTCGCGAACTCCGAGGAGAAGTAACCAAGTGGATGAGCAAGGCTCTCACACAAAATATGAGCTAAACCAATGCTAACCCTAGCTAGGAGGTGGGAGAGACCTATTTATAGTCATAGTGCAAATGAAAGTCAAAGTGAAGGGGTACAAGGGCTCCAGTGCTGTGTGATCACTTTCAGTGCCGGACGTCCAGAAGACGTCGGACGTCTGGAGGCTCGGGACGGTCCGGACATCCGGCAGGGCTTGGACGTTCGTAGATGCGGCTCTGTCGTGGATGTGTCGGACGTCCGGAGAGGGCCGGTCGTCCGTAGATTCGGCTCGGTTGCTTGTCGCCCGGTCGTCCGGTCCGCCTCGGACGTACGTATATTTGGCTCGGGTGGTCAGGTACCGGACGTCCGGACGTGGACGGTCGTCCGACGCCTGTAGCTTCCAAAGTAGCTCTTCTTCTTCTCCATCACGCTTGGGGTCCTTGCCGTCTTGGCTCTTGTATGTAGCTCTACCGTGACTCTCCTCCACGCACCTGATCACATACAGAGTTTCCGAATGAGGTAGTAGCCATGTCTTGTGAGTAGTAAGAGGGAGTTCGGAGAGGAGCGAGTTCAGCTTATCTTTAATAGCCTTAGCTCGAGCTCGAGTCATGGGTCCAAGTGGTGTTGAGGAAGATGTAGGTGCGTCCATGGGGATGAGCGAGGGATGGTCCGCATCAGCATGCATAGTTACTATGTTGAGATTGTGATGAAACAATATGGGAGACCTCACTCATAGCATATGACAAGTTCAAAGGATTGTCAAACATGATGTGACCAAAAGAATTTTCACATGATATCCTATGGAGCATAGTATCAGAACTAGGCCACTCAACATGCTCATCATCATATTCATCATAAATAGGTAAGTCAAGGCACGAAGAAGTCTCACTAGCATGAAGCATGGGAATAGGTGGGTCTACATCATGAGAGCAATCGATGTCAAGAGAGTCCACTAGTGGGACAAGAGAAGCACCATCACCCATGTTACCTTTGGAACATCGCTCATGTGTTGTAGGTGAGGTGTCGAAGACCAAGTCATGGTCAACTTCATCTTGAGGGAACCATGTGGTGGGTGCATCATCATCCACCATGGCAACCAGTGTCTCCATTGGAGGTATGGACTCATCGAGGGTAGGCATGTCATCATGTAGGATACCTAGCACCAAAGAAGAAAACACAGTAGGAGTAGAGGTTAAGTCGTTAGAAATCATAGTGGCCTCACATGCCGTCTCAACTACCTCACTCACTACGTGTTGTGGCTCACTCACTCCCTCAAGGATGCACTCACTCATATGGTTGGTGGAGTCACTCAAATGGCTCTCAACCTCACATAGGATGTGTGGCATGCTCTCATGTGTGGGGCTAGTGGTGGTTGCACTCATCCTCTCATAGGAAATGCACTCAATGTCATATAGGGTGGAGTCACTCATCACACTCATGGGTTGGTGGCTCTCCTCACATGGCAATTGGGTCATCTCATGATATGTGGGTGTCGGAGAGATGTTGGTGCAAATGTCTCCATGCTCAACTCCTATCGCCGCCTCTGTTGAAGGGATAGTCCCATGCTCAACCCTCTTGTCGCCGTCTTGTATGAGGCCCATATGATGTGGCACCTCGCAGCTCGTCTCCTTGACCGAAGGGAATTTCCCATGCTCGGCCATGTTCCTTGAGGGGCTTCCGAAGATGGAAGTGCCGCCCTCACTTGTAGGTGGTCGCCTTGTTGTTGAAGATGTCGATGTAGGCGAACTCGTGGGAAGTAGGCGAAGATGCCGTACGTCTAAAGGCGAAGATGCCTTGATAGCACTTGGCGAAGATGCCGAAGTGGTTGTTGTAGCCGTAGCACCGTCTTGGTTGTGGTCGTCTCGCGGTCTTCTCTTTTGCTCATGAAGCTTGGACTTGGCGTGAAGTAGGGCTTGTTGGGACTTTTGCATTTGCGCTTGTAGAGCATCTTCATGATGATGATGTCATTGTCGTGCTTGAGCTCGTAGTAGATGTTGTTCGTCATCGTCGTGCACCTGTTGCTTGGAGGTGACTTGCCCTTCATGACGATGTAGATCACGAATGTGATGATGGTCGCCATGTAGATGTGGATGAGGACGATTTGCACTTGCATCGTTTTCGCGCTCCGAAGACTTGTGGCTTGAATGTCGACGCCTTGAAGATGACGAAGGGGAAGAAGACTTGATCAAGGCTCTAATCTCGTTCATCCTTGCATCTTGCTCCTCTTTATGTGTGGAAAGCTTCTTGTCAATGTAGTCCCTTTTCCTTGCTTCGGAGTGATGAATGTCGATGGAGATGTTCTCGATGCGCTCTCGCAATCTTGATTGTGCGCCTTGCATTTGTCGTTGTAAATCGAAGATGGACGCTTTGGAGATGTAGTTGTTCACGCCGTCGTTGTTGTCGTAGACCGGAGAGGAAATGCCTTGCCTATCCATCACAAGACTCGAGCAAATATGAGTGGGAGAAAGAGAAGAACATATACCAATGTACCTTGACCGATGTTGACGATGAATCAAGTTCACTCAAATGCGGAAAATGAAATAGCACTATTGGTACCAATCCTTGTCGGTTCTCACACCTACACAAGTAAAAGCTTATGGTGGAGCTCGGTGAGGATAGTGGCACAAAAATTTGATGCAAAATGTTAGCAAGAGTCAATAATGTTGAAAGAGATTCACAAATTCGCAAGCGAAACAAGTAGACCAATAGCAATGAATGGTACACGGAAACACACACACGAATAGATAAATGGGGTCGTGCAACCAAGGAGTGAGCACAAAATGTGGAATCCACGGAAAACGCTCGTGTTGCACAACTCAAGAGAGACGCTAGCACGATTGTTCTATAGGCAGATACGACACTTGCGCACAACCTATAAGATGCAAAATATATGGACTTTTGTCCCAAGTATGCTATGTATGTATGGTTTCCGGTGTTATGATCCAAGATGATCTTATATGACAATCTTAATGTAGTATGATGCTATGGTTCTTGCTCATAAGCTCTTTGCTTATCTTTTTTCTGTTGCTTAAAAGCTTTTTTATGGCCACAATGCGAAATGCACAAACCAAGATAGCAATTGTGTATATGCGGGAACAATCTTGTGACACAAGGGATGATATGATGATACCAATATGATATGGTATGTATGCAATGAAAGGGTGGATCACTAATGTGCACAAGTAACGTTGCTGGGCAATACTCAAATGGCTAGTCTCGATAGGCAAGTGACGCAAAATGGGCTAGGGGTTAACAATGCAATTGCAAGGGAATATACAATGGAGGGATACCACTATAACAAGATGATATAGAGGTTACCATCAATGGCGATGATGAGTGGTGGTGTTCGTGATGTAGATACCAAGATGATGGAGACTCGTCCCTAACTAGCCGAAACACATTAGGAAACAGAAAAACCGTGAACTCAAAATCTCCAAAGGCAAATGTCAAATGGTGGTAGAGGAAATGCGGTGGTGGTTGCGGAAGTATTGGTGGAAACCCGGTCAAAATGGCTTAATGTGGAAGGGTATGATGGCTATACACGGTGTCGGAGTTGGTAGCACGGTCCCTATGTAGCCGAAACACCTTAGGAGACACAACTCACAACACAAACAAAATTGGGTTAAGTTGGGGTTGCGGAAGTGTATGGTGGGTAAGCCTATGCGGAAGTGGTGGTGGTGGTTGATGAGGAAGCAACCGTCCCTAAGTAGCCTAAACACCTTAGGAGACTCGAATCACTACTCAAAGAACCTCAAATGCTATGGGGAACAAAATGGGGTAGGTTGCGGAAGGCTATGGTGGTATTGCGGATGATATGGTGTAAGCCCTAGGCAAAAATGCCAAAGTTCAAAAAATTAGATGGTTTCAAAAGGTGGTGAAACCAAGGTGAGGACCTCGGGCACGTCGATAGCTTCAAAACGAGCCAAATATCACTCAAATCGGAGTTCGGAGCGAAAAGTTGGGATGAAAACGGTGAAGGAGGCTGATGCTGAAATTTTGTGCAATGTTTCGGGTTAGGCCGGAAGTTCCGGGTTAGGGCAGGATGTTCCGGGCTCCTTAAGTTCCGGGGGTGGCCGGAAGTTCCGGTGGTCGCGGAAAAAGTCTGGGGACTTTGGGTAAACTCTCTGTTTAGCCCGGAAATTCCGGGGTAAGGACGGAAGTTCCGGGGGACGGAAGTTCCGGGGGAGGCCAGAAGTTCTGAGGGTCGTGGAATTTCTTCCGGGACGAACCCTAATTTCCAGATCTGAGAACGAGGGCGGAAAAACTCGATTTCCAAGGTCAAAATTGGAGAGATTTCGTGGATAGAAAGTGGGGAAACTTGGGGAGATGCTAGATCCACTTGAAACCAAGCAAATCCATGGATCAAAATCAACAAAACATCATCAAAACCAACAAATCACAAAAAAAATTGGGGCTATTTTTGGTGGGGATTTTCGGATTTAGGACGAAATCAACAAAATCAAGCTGGAAAACAAAGGGTAGGGGCTCCAAAAACGTGCTCAACGTGGCTCATGATACCAAGATGATGTAGGGCGGAACCCTAGGGGCCGATCTTTCACGTTTGGAGTGGATCCAACGGGGAAACACGAAGAACGCGCGGAAGAACACAAGGGTAATCACGGGGAGGAACGATGGAAACACTCAACCGACAAGTGATTGATCACACAAGGGCTAGATCACCGAAAGCACAAGGTAACACATGATCCAAAATCAACAAAGGAAGATACAAGAGTAACCGTTCTTCTCCGTGAGGAGGTTTTGATTATCTTCTCCGGATGGAGGCCTTGAATCCGAGTGGATCTTCTCCGAAGAGGCACGGTCCCTCACGTGGAGTAGATCCGGAACGGATGAGTAGAGCTCTATCTCTAAATGAGCTATCACAATGCTAACCCTAACTAGGAGGAGGCGGGGAAGTATATATAGTGCTAGCCCACGAAGGGGTAAGTGAGGGCGAAGGGGTACATGGGCTCGGCCCAATACCTTTGTCTTGTGAGACAGTAGGAAGTTCAGGCGGGGCGGAAGTTCGGGCGGGGCAGAAGTTCAGGCGGGGCCAAGTTCGGGCTCCGGAAGTTTTGGGCAGGTTCCGGCCGGGTTCCGGGCTATCCCTAGAGTTGGCGCGCTCGGGGCTGGTTTGGACTCCGGGGGCCGGAGGTTCCGGGCAGGCCGGAAGGTCCGGGGGCCGGAAGTTCCCGGCTGAGGCCGGAAGTTCCGGGCTTTCCAGAAGCTTGTCCCTGCTTCTTCTTCCTTATCCTCTTCCATGCTTGGCCTTGGTCCTTGGATCCTCCATGGTCGTCTCGGTTGTACCTGTGTGTATGCAAGGTCCATGCATGAGGTAGTAGCCATGTCTCACATGTGGAAAGTGAAGGTTCGAAGAGGAGTGAGTTCACCTTGTGCCCAATGGCGTATGGTCGAGGTCTCGTCATATGTCCTCTTGGGGCTTGGAGAGTAGTTGGAGTGTACATGGGGATGAACGTGGGATGCTCCGCATCAAGACCTTGACGATCCGACTACGAACGTGCGAGACGTCGCGCCTTAGCAATCGCTAAACCAACTTTGGAGGGTTATTGACCACGCCGGAGGACGATCAACCTGACCATGAGGGCCTGTTTCCTGCGAGCAAACGAATAACAAGCAAGAAACTAAGATTGCAATCTGGATATTGCGAATATAAGAGGAAAGCTTTATTAATGAAGGTGGGGTTCTGTGGCGCCTTGGTGCAGTCGTTGAACACAAGCGAAATGCTGAAGTTGCAACTATGGCGAACTTTTGATCTAAACAAAACCCAAAGTCTAAACGGTGCCGTAAGGGCTGTATATGTGGAGGAAGAGGGGGGGGGGGGATTTCGTGGCCCTTGGGGAAGGGGTCCGAAACCAACCCTATCACGTGTTTCCCCACACATACAGACTCTAAAAACGGCCTATACTTATGTACTTTGAAATTACATGGGCCTGGCTCAATAATAAGGTGACGCAGCACCTAGAATAGCCTATGGACGAAGTTTATGAAGTGGCATCTTGTATATTTCGTCCAAGGCTTCATGCAGTGATTATGGTGGCTTCAAAGTCCTAAAATCATCACTTGTAACTCCGTTCTTGTCACCCTTGCGCATGCCATCAACTCCATGCTTGTTCTTGCTCCAATGTTCATCCCTCTTATCCATGCCAGGCCCTTCATTTGTAAGCATAACAATTGTATCCAATTTAGGCAGCATCGTATTCTCATGAACATTAGAATCATTACCAAGAAACAAAAGTACCTGATAATTTAATTAGCGTGCGCGAGCTCTAGTAATTGGTCCACTATATGTAGTAGTAGGGGCTGTGGGTGTAACAATGGTATTGATGTCCTCATCAGTCTCCAAGCCAAGTGCTCGCCGACAAGCAAAACACCCATCGTGGAGAAAATAGTGAGAGAGCGAACCACCAAAAAGAGAGTGAGCGCCACAAGCCCAAATTGAGTACCTGATGCGGAGCATCCTACGGACATCACCATGTCAAGAGTCCATTTGCCAAGTGACACGTGCGACATCTACTTCACATACACAAAGGTGAATCATCTCCTTTACACGTGCTCACTTGACCCTCTCGAGGATGGTATACTACTTGACACTCCTCCCGTGTGCATGCATAGGTATTGTCGGAGCTTCACGGATGTCGAGGAGGAGTACAAGCGCCAAGGAACGACTACACCATCCGCGAGGGAAGCGTGGAAGAGAAGACGGAAGAAAGGAGAAGAAGACGGAGCGGCTGCTGAGCTGGAGCCAGACATCCAGACGCCGGCCCGGATCATCCGGGCTCAGCCGGATCATCCAGGCCGACCCCCGAATCATCCGGATAACTGCGCCGAAGACACCCGAAGGCTTCACCTGAAGCCGGATCATCCGGACCCCTGACGCTAGGATCATCCGGGACCCCGACCGGATCATCCGGCCTTGCCTGCGCGCATGACTCGGGCTGAGGCCCATGTACCCATTCCGCCCCCTCACTTACCCCTTCATGGCTTAGACTATAAATAGACCTCCTCCACCTCCTTTCTAGGGTTAGCAAAGTGATAGCTCATTTGATAGAGAGCTTTGCTCCTTGTACCACTCTACTCTTGAGAGAGAGAGAGACTACTACTCCTTATGGAAGCCAAGACCTCCATCTAGGAGAAGATCCTGCGGGATATCCATGAAGACCCCCTCTTGGGCGGCCCGCCTTCAAGAACTCCTCATGGGGATGAACCTTACCTTGTATCTTTCCCTTTGTTGTTCATGTACCTTGTGGATCTTGTGTGTTTGATTGTCTAGTGGATGTGTGATTGGACTTGTTCTTGAGTGTTTCCCCTCGTGTTTTCTCTTCGTTTTTCCCCATGTTCATCGTGTTCTTCGAGGGATCTCGCTCCTTTCATGAAAGATCGGCCATATGGAGTTCCACTCCACATCATCTTGGATCAGAGCAAGGTTGATTCACGAATTTGTAGCCCCTACCCCTCTTTTTCTAGCCTTGTTTTGCTTGATTTCGTCCTAAATTCGAAAATCCCCACCAAAAATAGCCCCAATTGTTTTTGTGATTTGTGAGTTTTGATGATGTTTTGTTGATTTTGATTCATGGATTTACTTGGTTTCGAGTGGATCTAGCATCTCCCCAAGTTTCCCCACCTTCCATCCACGAAATCTCCTCAATTTTGCCCCGAAAATCATCCATTTCCCCCAAAATTTCGCCCCCGAGAGGAAATCCCGAGCAGTTTGACCTGCCCGGATCATCCAGACCTTCTCCCGGATCACCCGGACACCTCCCGGACCAGCTGGACCCTCTCCCGGACGTCCGGACACCTAGACAACAGAACCGGCCTTGACGAACCCGGATCATCCGGCCAAACACCCGGATCATCCGGACCAAAGCCCGGATCATCCGGACCTCCTCCCGGATGTCCGGCTAACCCTGACACTGACTCGGCTGAATTCTTGTTTCGGCCATAACTAATTCATACGAACTGCGATTTTACCGTTCTTTAGCTCGTTTTGAAGCTATTGACATTCCCCATCCCAAAAAAATACCACCAACATCATTTGACTCCATCATATTTTCTGAAATTTAGCATGTTTGCCTAGGCCCTCCACCATATCTATCCACGACAACAAATATGCTATCCCTCCCCTTCTTTGTTCGAGGTAAACCTAAAACAAAGTCCGTAGATATATCCTCCCAAGGAACACTAGGTACAGGCAAAGGCATATATAAACCATGAGGATTGAGTCATGACTTAGCTTTTTGACATGTAGTGCAGCGAGCAACAAAACGCTCAACATCCCGTCTCATCTTTGGCCAAAAGAAATGTGTAGCAAGTATATCCTCTGTCTTCTTCACGCCAAAGTGTCCCATTAGTCCTCCTCCATGCGCCTCCTGCAACAACAAAAGACGAACGGAGCTAGCTGGAATGCATAGCTTGTTAGCACGAAACAATCCATCGTTAACATTTAACTTGTTCCATGTTCTACCTTCTTTACAATTCTGCAATACATCTTTAAATTCGGCATCATGCACATATTGATCTTTGATGGTCTCCAAACCAAATATTTTGAAGTCAAGTTGTGAAAGCATAGTATAGCGACGAGACAAATCATCATCAATAACATTTTCTTTACCCTTCTTGTGTTTAATGACATAAGGGAAAGTCTCAATGAATTCCAACCATTTAGCATGTCTATGATTCAGTTTAGCTTGACTTTTAATATGTTTCAAAGATTCATGATCTGAATGTATAACAAATTCTTTGGGCCATAAATAATGTTGCCATGTCTCTAAAGTTCGAACAAGAGCACATAATTATTTATCATAAGTAGAATAGTTCAGACTAGGCCCACTCAATTTTTCAGAAAAGTATGCAACAGGTTTGCCATCTTGTAATAACACACCTCCTAATCCATTTCCACTAGCATCACATTCAAGCTCAAAAGTCTTAGTAAAATCTGGAAGTTAGAGTAAAGGAGCATGTATCAACTTATCTTTCAATACCGTGAAGGCTTCTTCCTGTGCGGTACCCCAAATAAAAGGCACATCCTTCTTTGTAAGCTCGTTGAGAGGTGCAGCAATGGTGCTGAAATCTCTGACAAAACGCCTATAGAAACCAGCGAGGCCAAGGAAACTCCTCACTTGTGTGACGGTTTTGGGCTGCGGCCAACTCTCAATAGCTTCAATCTTGGCTTTATCAACTTCAATTCCCTCTGGAGTAATAACATAGCCAAGAAAATATATTAGGTCGGTGCAAAAGGTGCACTTCCCAAGGTTACCAAACAAACGTGCACCACGTAGAGCAATAAAAACAGCACGTAAATGTTCCAAATGTTCTTCCAAAGATTTGCTATAAATCAGTATATCATCAAAATAGACTACCTGATGTAGGGCGGAACCCTATGTTGACGATCTTTCACGTTTGGAGGGGATCCTACAAGGAGAACACGACGAACAAGCGGAAGAACACGGGGAAAACACACAAGAGGAACACTAAACCGACAAGTCTCGATCACACAAGGGCTAGATCACCAAACACATAAGGTAGCACAAGATTCAAAATCAACAAAGTAAAGATACATGAGTAGCCGTTCTTCTCCGTGAGGAGGCCTTGATGGGGGTCCACCCTAGAAGGGGGTCTTGAATCCTCTTGGAAGGATCTTCTCCGAGGAGGCGCGATCTCCGAGGAGAAAGTAACCAAGTCGATGAGCAAAGCTCTCACACAAATATGAGCTAATCCTTTGCTAACCCTAACTAGGAGGAGGAGGAGGTCTATTTATAGTCTTAGTGCAAATGCGGGCGAAGTGAACGGGTACAAGGGCTCCAGCCCGCGGTCGCGGTCACACAGGTGTCGGACGTCTGGAAGGCGTCGGACGTCCGGGGCTTCGGGACGGTCCGGAGGCTGTCGGACGTCCGTAAATCCGGCTCGGGTGCTGGTCGGTCGGTCGTCCGGAGACTTCGGTCGTCCGGAGACTTCGGTCTTCCGTAGATTTGGCTCCGATCGGTGTGTGTTAATCGTTAATCGTCCGGAGAGGGTCGGTCGTCCGGGGCTTCGGGAAGGCCCGGACGTCCGTGGATTGTCGGACGTCCGTAGATTCGGGCGTGCATCGGTCGGACGTCCGGAGGCTTCGGTCGTCCGTGAGTTTCCTTTCGGGTGCCCAGCTGCCGGTCGTCCGGAGGGCGTCGGTCGTCCGTGGCCTGGGAGTCGTCGGACGTCCGAACTTGTCGGACGTCCGACGCCTGTAGCTTCAGCAGCTTTTCTTCTTCTTCTTCAACATGCTTGGTGTCCTCGTCGTCTTGGCTCTTGCAAGTAGTTGTTCCTTGGCTCATCTCCATGTACCTGATTACACATAGAGTTTCCGAATGAGGTAGTAGCCATGTCTCGTGAGTAGGAAAAGGGAGTTCGGAGAGGAGCGAGTTCACCTTATCTTCGATAGCCTTAGCTCGGGCTCGAGTCATGGGTCCACGTGGTGTTGAGGAAGATGTAGGTGCGTCCATGGGGATGAGTGAGGGATGCTCCGCATCATCTCCCCCCCTTGAGAGAGATCCGACCTCGGATCAAAAGCTTCATCTCCATGTTATGGTGCGAGGTTCTTGACGTTGAAGATGTCGCTCACATTGTACTTGTCTCGAGGTAGGCAGATCTTGTAGGCGTTGTTGTTGTAGCGTGCTACCACCTTGAAAGGTCCATCGGCTCTAGGAAGAAGCTTGGACTTGCATTCTTTGGGGAAGCGGTCCTTGCGAAGGTGTAGCCACACTAGATCACCAATGTTGAAGACCATGGGTTGCTTGTTGACGTTGAGCTTGGTCGCTAGTCGTTGTACTTGGCGCTCGATGGTTTGTCTTGTATCCTCATGCATCTTCTTGATGTAGCTTGCCTGCACTCGCATCCATGCCGGTGCGCTCTTGTAGAGGAAGAGGTAGAATGTCCAATGGGGACAACGGATTGAAGTCGAGAAGCGACCTCGAAAGGGGACTTGCCGGTAGTCGAATGTCTTGCACGGTTGTAGGCGTACTCGGCGATGGGTAGACATGCTTCCCACTCCTTGATGTTCTTCTTGATCAAGACACGAAGTAGAGTGGATAGTGTGCGGTTCGTCACCTCCGTTTGGCCGTCGGTTTGAGGATGGTATGCGGATGAGAACAAGAGCTTGATTCCGAGCTTGGCGCATAGGGTCTTCCAAAAGTAACTCAAGAACTTGACGTCACGATCGGAGACGATTGTCTTTGGTACTCCATGGAGTCGCAAGATTTCCCTACAAAAGAGATTTGCAATGTGTGAAGCATCGTCTATCTTGTTGCAAGGAAGGAAATGTGCCATCTTAGAAAATCTATCCACAACAACAAACATGGAATCCTTTCCATTTTGAGTTCTAGGCAAACCAAGTACAAAATCCATGCTAATGTCTTCCCAAGGTTGATAAGGAATAGGAAGAGGCATGTAAAGACCATGAGATTGAGCTTTAGACTTAGCTTTGCGACATGTAGAGCATCGGTTGGTGAAGCGTGAGACGTCGCGGAACATCTTAGGCCAAAAGTAGTTCTTGGAGAGCGTGGCGAATGTCTTGTCGCGTCCAAAGTGTCCCATGAGTTCGCCTCCATGAGCCTCTTGCAAAAGGAGCAAACGAAGAGAAGACTTGGGAATGCATAGTTTGTTAGCTCTCGTAAGATAAGCATCCTTGATTTAATATTGTTCCCAAGAAGTATGCGTCAAACACTTAGCATAAGGAATAGCAAAAGATGGGTCGTTAGCATACAATTCTTTTATGTGCTCAAAGCCAATAACATTCAACTCAAGTTTAGTGACAAGCGTGCATATGCGTAAAAGTGCATCGGCAACTACATTTTCTTTACCCTTAATGTACTTGATCACATAAGGAAAAGATTCAATAAACTCACTCCATTTGGCATGACGCTTGTTCAACTTAGTTTGACCTTTTAGGTACTTAAGCGTTTCATGATCGGTATGGATGACAAACTCATGCGGTCTAAGGTAATGTTCCCAAACATGTAGCACACACACTAAAGCATACAATTCTTTGTCATAGATGGGATAGTTAAGTTGAGCACCGGAGAGTTTTCCACTAAAATAAGCAATGACTCATTTTTCTTGCATCAAAACTCCGCCAATTCCGGTACCACTTGCATCACAATGGACCTCAAAAGTTTTGTCAAAATTAGGCAAAGCAAGAATCGGAGCATGAGTAAGCAAAGTCTTGAGCTCATCAAAAGCGGTAGATTGCAAAGTTCCCCAAACAAAAGAAGTATTCTTCTTACTCAAAGCATGCAAAGGAGCGGTAATTGTGCTAAAAGCTTTCACAAAGCGACGATAAAAACCCGCAAGACCAAGAAAGCTACGCACTTGTTGCAAATTGGTGGGTTGGGGCCAAGTTTTAATTGCTTCAATTTTAGATTCATCAACATGGACACCCTTTGAGGATACAACAAAACCCAAGAAAACCACTTTGTCAACACCAAATGTGCATTTTTTCATGTTTGCATAAAGACTTTCCTTGCGAAGGGTTTGCAAAACAGCCCTAATATGATCAAGATGTTCTTTCATGGTTTTGCTAAACACAAGAATATCGTCGAAGTAAACCACAACAAAGACTCCAATGTAAGGACGAAGCACATGATACATAAGGCCTTGCGAAAGTAAGGGAGCCTCCGATAGACCCATAGGCATCACTAACCACTCATATAAACCAAATTTGGTTTTGAAAGCAGTTTTCGAATTATCACCCTCTTGTATGGGGATTTGATAATAGCCACTTTTAAGATCAATTTTTGAGAAAAAGTTGGCTCCACTAAGTTCATCAAGCATATCATCTAAGCGAGGAATGGGATGCCTATAGCGAACGGTAATATCATTTATAGGTCTACAATCGGAACACAAGCGGAAACTTCCATCGGGTTTAGGCACAAGTATAATGGGAACAACACATGGGCTTAGGCTTTCACGTACATGACCGTTGTCGATGAGTTGTTGTACTTGCCGTTGAATCTTCTTGGTTTCTTCGGGATTGACTCGGTATGGAGCTTTTTTTGGGAGAGGTGCTCCGGGGATGAGGTCGATTCGATGCTCAATTCCTCGAAGAGGAGGTAGGCCCGGAGGTAGCTCATAGTGAAAACATCTTGGAATTCCTGCAAAAGAGATTGAAACACTAAAGGTAGCTCATGAGAGGTGTTAGTTGTTGGCTCTCCATCCTTGCACACAAGGACAAAGTGCATCACACTAGATGGGTTCTCACACACTTCTCTCATCTCACTTTTCGTGGCAAATAGGATGAGGTTTTTCTCTCTAGGCGAAGAGGCGCTCAGGTTTGGCTTGTGGCTCTCACTCACTTTTTGGTGGATCACTTTCTCACTCTTGTCTCTATGATGGGTGGCTTGCTTGTCGGCTATCACTTGACTAGGAGACATAGGTCGTAGCACATATTCCTTCCCTTTCATCTTGAAGCTATAGTGATTGGTGCGCCGGTTGTGGAAGACACCACGGTCGAATTGCCATGGTCGACCAAGAAGGAGGTGGCAAACCGTCATTGGGACCACATCACATTCCAAAGTGTCCTCATATGCACCAATTTTGAAGGAGACTTGGACCGTATGCTCAACTCGTATAGTGCCGGAGTCACTTAGCCATTGAACGTTGTAGGGATTCGGGTGCTTCCTCTTGACCAATTGAAGCTTGGAGCATAGTTCTTCACTTGCCAAGTTCTGACAACTTCCTCCATCGATGATGACCTTGACGGACCTTCCGTTGATGCCGGCCTTTGTGTGGAAGATGTGGCATCTTTGGTCGTCTTCTTCTTGATGTTGAAGAGTCAAAACCTTGGAGACAACGAGAGCTGGGCTCGAATCCTCATCACAAAAGACTTGATCATCTTCATCTTAGTTCACTCGCTGGTGGATGGCCACTTGCTCAAGGGCTTCCATCTCCTCATCACTCATTGAGTCATATGTGTCGTCGTCGTTGAGGATCATGGTGCGCTTGTTGGTGCATTCAGGGACTTGTGGCCTTGGCCGCCGCAAGTGAAACACTTGAAGGAGCTTGTCTTGATGGTCTCATCGGTCGGAGTAGATGATGAAGCACGCGGCTTGAAGTTGCTTGTAGGAGGAGGAGGAGGACTTGAACTTGTCAAATTTTTCTTGTAACTCGACTTGTCGTCATTGTTTGTAGAAGGTTTGGTTGATGTATATGTTGGAGGAGGTGTTGAAGCTTGGCTGTTGGAGAAGCCGTAGGTCTTGGACGAGTACTTGGCATACTTGAAGTCATCTTGCACTTGACGTACCGCCTTTGTAGCTTGATGCACGAGCTCAATGAGGGTGGAGTATGGTTGGAAGTCAGCGATCTTCTTGATGGGATGATTGAGTCCATTCAAGAAACGTGCCATAGTTTGCTCATCATCTTCCTTCACATTGGCTCGAATCATGGCTATCTCAATTTCCTTGTAGTATTCTTCAACGCTCTTTGTTCCTTGCTTGAGGAGTTGGAGTTTCTTGAAGAGGTCGCGGTTGTAGTAGGTTGGCACAAAACGTGCTCTCATGACATCTTTCATTTGAGCCCAAGTGGTGATTGGAGGTTCACCTCTTGCTTGTCGCCTCTCAAGGATTTGTTCCCACCATATGAGCACATAGTCTTGGAACTCAAGTGATGCCATAGCGATTTTCTTCTCTTCTTCATAGTTGTGCAAACGAAAGATTTTTTCGACCTTCAATGCCCATGAGAGGTACTCTTCGGGGTCATTGCTTCCATTGAACTTGGGCATGGTGAATTTGAGCTTTCCATATCGTTGCTCTTCATTGTGTTGTTGGCGATGGTGATGATGACGCCCTTGGCGTGGATTGCAATCGTCTTCATGTTGCTCTTGGCGTGGAGGAAGACCATGATCAACTTGCTATTGTTGAACTTGATGTCGAGGTGGAACTTGACGAGTTTGTGGAGGAGCTTGAGGAACTTGACGTTGTACATGGGGTTGGTAGTTCCTCTCTTGGATTTCTTCTCGAAGGGCTTCCTCTTGATTTCGCCGTTCACGATTGCGGTTGGCGATGGCTCGACTTGATTCTTGAAGGGCACGTTGCGCCTCAAGAGCTTGCGCTTCACGTTGTTGTCGTTGAAGACGTTGCGCCTTTGGCGTCTTGTTCTTCTTGGTGTAGACGCGCTCGTTCTTCCTCTTGGTGCCGTAGTCGTTGTCGTTCTTGATCTTGGGCAAAAGCGGCTTGGTTTGATTGAGGACGAGGGACTTGCTCATCGACTTGCTCTTGCGAATGCTTCTCATGTAGCGGGTTGCGAGATGCATGACGGTCTTGACGCGCGGCTCATCGAAGAGTGTTTGAAGTAGGTGTACTTGAGTCGTAGAAGGTGTCGTCGGAGTGTCGACTCGAGCGGCTCCGTCTTGAGGATGAAGAAGTGGAATGATGCCGGTTCCTCATCAAGGCACGGATCTCGGCCCATTCTTGCATCATTCTCTTGCTTGGGAGCGTCGAACTTGTTGTCGAAGTAGTCTCTTGTACGCTTCTCGA
The DNA here is from genome assembly GCA_021605145.1 of Aegilops bicornis. Taxonomy (NCBI): domain Eukaryota; kingdom Viridiplantae; phylum Streptophyta; class Magnoliopsida; order Poales; family Poaceae; genus Aegilops; species Aegilops bicornis. Next base: position 362,830,341 of record CM038671.1, read on the forward strand.
GAGTCGCAAGTCGGTGGCGAGGTTGTCCATGCGGTCGCTCATTGCTTGTTGCTCTTGGTGCAACGCCACAGTGCACCAAAGAGGTGGCTCTTGGTGACGTATGAGGACATGTCGTCGTCTTGCTCGATGAAGAGTGGGTTTGTAGAAGTACTTGGCCTATCCATCATTCCAAGCAAAAATATGTGAGTGGTAGAAGGATAAGAACTTATACCAATGTACCTTTGACCGATGTTGATGATGAATCAAGTTCACTCAAATGCGGACAATGAAATAGCACTATTGGTACCAATCCTTGTCGGTTCTCACACCAACACAAATAAAAGCTAATGGTGGAGCTTGGTGAGGATGGAGGCACAAAATTTGATGCAATTGCAAGTGAGCTTCAGTAATGTTGGAAAAGGTACATAAATTTGCAAATGCAACAAGTAGACCAAGCAAATAATGGTACACGGAAACACACACACAAATAGATAAGTGGGATTGTGCAAGCCAAAAGTGAGCCAAAATGTGGAATCCACCAAAATGCTCTTGTTGCACAATACTCGAGAGACACTAGCACGATTGCACAATAGGCGGATACAAAACTTGTGCACAACCTACTAGGAATAAATGCAACTATCTCTATCCCACGTATGCTATATGTATGGTATTTCGGTGCTATGATCCAAGATGATCCAATATGACAATCTTAATGTAGTATGATGCTATGGTTCTTGCTCATAAGCTCTTTGCTTATCTTTCCTCTTTGCTTAAAAGCTTGGGTGGCTCTTTCACTTTAGAGCTCTTTTCTCATGCAAAACTTCACGAACCAAGATTGCAATTGTGTATGCTATGACAACTTTGTGACACACAAATGGATCCCAACATATGCACCACAGTGGTATGGTATGTATGCTATGGAGTATGATCACTAATGTGCACAAGTCACATTGCCGGCAATACTCAATGGCTAGTCTCGATGGGTAAGCTAGCAAAAGTAAGGCCATGTGGGTATCAATGCAATTGCAAGGTATGACAAAGATGTCGATGATGTTACCGTCCTTGGCGATGATGTGACCCTTGCGAAGATGAGTCGAGGTGATGATGAAGTTGAACCGTACCTAGATAGCCGAAACACAATAGGACACGGGAACCACAACTCAAAATATGAAGGACCAAAATGTGGCAAAATCGTCATAGGATCTATTGGGGAGGATGGTGGTGTATGTGGTTTTGGAAGATGTGGTGGAAGGTGGGGTGGTGGTGGTGGTCGGGGTCAATGCGAGTTGGGCCTGTGCGATTTTGAGGTGGAAGAAGATAGTGAGGTCAAAATTGAGCGGGTTGATGGATGGAAAAGGGTGGGGAGGGTGGGAAAAGCTAGATCCACACAAAGCAACTCAAATCCATGGACCAAATCCAACAAAATCTCAACTCACCAACAAACTACAAAAAAAAATTGGGGTTATTTTTGGTGGGGAATTTTCGGATTTAGGACAAAAACAATAAAATCAAGCTAGAAAACACGGGGTAGGGGCTCCAAAAACGTGATCAACGTGGCTCTTGATACCAAGATGATGTAGGGCGGAACCCTATGTTGACGATCTTTCACATTTGGAGGGGATCCTACAAGGAGAACACGACGAACATGCGGAAGAACACGGGGAAAATACACAAGAGGAACACTAAACCGACAAGTCTCGATCACACAAGGGCTAGATCACCGAACACATAAGGTAGCACAAGATTCAAAATCAATAAAGGAAAGATACACGAGTAGTCGTTCTTCTCCGTGAGGAGGCCTTGATGGGGGTCCACCCTAGAAGGGGGTCTTGAATCCTCTTGGAAGGATCTTCTCCGAGGAGGCGCGATCTCCGAGGAGAAGGTAACCAAGTGGATGAGCAAAGCTCTCACACAAATATGAGCTAATCCTTTGCTAACCCTAACTAGGAGGAGGAGTAGGTCTATTTATAGTCTTAGTGCAAATGGGGGCGAAGTGAACGGGTACAAGGCTCCAGCCATGATCATGATCACCACACAGTGTCGGACGTCCGGAAGGCGTCGGACGTCCGGGGCTTCGGGACGGTCCGGACGTCCGGAGGCTGTCGGACGTCCATAAATCTGGCTCGGGTGCTGGTCGGTCGGTCGTCCGGAGGCTTCGGTCTTCTGTAGATTTGGCTCTGATCGGTGTGCGTCGGTCGTCCGGAGAGGGCCGGTCGTCCTCTTGGCGCCGTAGTCGTCGTCGTTCTTGAGCTTGGGCAAAAGCGGCTTGGTTTGATTGAGGACTTGCTCATCGACTTGCTCTTGTGAATGCTTGTCATGTAGCGGTTTGCGAGTTGCATGACGGTCTTGACGCGCAGCTCGTCGAAGAGTGTTCGATGACGGTGTACTTGAGTCGTAGAAGGTGTCGTCGGAGTGTCGACTCGAGCGGCTCCGTCTTGATGATAAACGAGGTGAACCTGGGATGTCCTCATCATCCTCCCCCTCTGCAAAAGGAGTCGTCCTCGACTCTTGACCCTCTTGATCGAAGCATGGAGACAAATCAGCAACGTTGAATGTTGGACTCACAAAGCATAGTCTTCGTGAAGCTCGATCTTGTAAGCATTGTCATTGATCTTGGCCAAGACTTTGAATGGTCCATCTCCACGAGGCATTAACTTGGATTTGCGCTTCTCTGGGAACCGATCTTTGCGCAAATGTATCCAAACCAGTTCTCCGGGCTCAAAAGTCACCTTCTTGCGTTTTTTGTTTACCTTAGCAGCATAGTACTTGGACTTCCTTTCTATCTCTTCTCTGGTCTTCTCATGAATCTTCTTCACATATGCAGCACGCTTTGAAGCCTCCATGTTACATCTCTCTTGCAATGGAAGTGGCAGCAAGTCAATTGGTGCAAGTGGTTGGAATCCATATACCACCTCAAACGGGCACATGTTTGTGGTAGAGTGAACTGCCCGACTGTAAGCAAATTCCACGTACGGCAAACACTCTTCCCACTCCTTCAAATTCTTCTTGATCATTGTACGCAGCAAGGCTGAGAGTGTGCGGTTCACTACCTCTTTTTGCCCATCAGTTTGGGGGTGACATGTTGTTGAAAACAGCAACTTGGTTCCTAATTTTGCCCACAATGTTTTCCAAAAGTAGCTCATGAACTTCACATCTCGATCTGAAACAATAGTCCTTGGCATTCCATGCAAGCGAACAACTTCCCTGAAAAACAAATCAGCAACATGTGAAGCATCGTCGTTCTTGTGGCACGGAATGAAGTGTGCCATTTTTGAGAACCGATCAACCACAACAAAAACTGAATCCCTCCCCCTCTTAGTCCTAGGTAGTCCTAAAACAAAATCCATGCTAATATCTTCCCAAGGAGCATTTGGAATAGGTAGGGGAGTATATAAACCATGGGGGTTCAGTTTAGACTTAGCTTTGTGGCACATGATGCATCGCTGCACAAATCTCTCAACGTCCTTCCTCATCTTTGGCCAATAAAAGTGATCAGCCAACAGCTCATAAGTCTTCTCGCGACCAAAGTGTCCCATTAATCCTCCTGCATGTGATTCTTGCAACAACAAAGGCCTAACCGGCGAATCCGGAACACACAACTTGTTAGCCCTAAAAAGGAACCCATCATGCACATGGTATTTATCCCAACCTTTCCCATCTTTACATTTTGCATATGGTTCTGAAAATATGTGATCGAGTGCAATCTGAGTTCTTTTAAGCTCTCAAGTCCTGGTACCTTCACTTCTAGTTGTGTCAAAAGAACATGCCTACGGGACAAAGCATCAAAGAACCATGTTTTCCTTTCCTTTCTTATACTTCACAACATATGGGAAAGTTTCAATGAATTCTACCCATTTAGCATGCCTACGATTCAGTTTAGCTTGGCCTTTTAAATGTTTCAAGGCCTCATGATCAGAATGTACAATAAACTCTTTAGGCCATAAGTAGTGTTGCCAAATTTCAAGCACTCTAACCAAGGCATACAACTCCTTATCATAAACAGAATAATTCAGTTGTGCACCACTCAGCTTCTCACTAAAATATGCTATTGGTTTTCGTTCTTGCATTAACACACCTCCAATACCTATTCCACTAGCATCACATTCTATCTCATAAGTTTTAGCGAAATCAGGTAGAATCAGCAAAGGTGCTTCAGTTAATTGTTTCTTAAGCTCAAGAAATGCTTCTTCTTGTGGTGCACCCCATTTAAAGGGAATTCCTTTCTTTGTCAATTCATTCAAAGGTGCAGCAATTGTACTAAAATATTTCACAAACCTCCGATAGAAACCAGCAAGGCCATGAAAACTTCTCACGTGGCTTACATTCATTGGAGTTGGCCAATTCTTGATTGCTTCCACCTTAGATTCATCCACTTCAATTCCCTGTCCTGAAACAATATAGCCAAGAAAAACAACCTTGTTTGTGCAAAAGGAGCACTTCTCAACGTTAGCATATAGTTTTTCTGTCGTTAGCACATTCAGCACTTGTTTTAGATGTTCAATATGTTCCTCAATGGATCTGCTTATAGATTAGGATGTCATCAAAGTACACAACAACAAATTTTCCAATGTAAGCTCTCAAAACATGGTTCATCAATCTCATGAATGTACTTGGTGCATTAGTTAATCCAAAAGGCATGACTAACAACTCATACAACCCAAATTTTGTTTTGAAAGCAGTTTTCCATTCATCTCCTTCTTTCATCCTAATCTGATGGTATCCACTCCTCAAATCAATTTTAGAGAAAACAATAGAGCCACTCAATTCATCAAGCATATCATCTAACCTAGGAATAGGATGACGATACCTAATAGTTATAATATTGATAGGCCTACAATCCATTACCAATCGCCATGTGTCATCTTTCTTGGGCACCAAAACCACAGGTACAACACAAGGACTTAAGCTTTCACGCACATAACCTTTATCTAAAAGTTCTTGTACCTGCCTTTGTATCTCCTTTGTTTCTTCAGGATTGGTGCGGTAGGGAGGTCGATTTGGAAGTGATGCTCCTGGAATGAGGTCAATCTGATGTTCTATGCCACGCAAGGGAGGTAGACCTGCGGGTACTTCCTCCGAAAAACATCCTCAATTCTGCAAGACATCACAAACAAAGACTAGGGAGACATGTTAAGTCGTTAGCTGAAAGCAAAGCATCTTTGTACACGAGTACAACGACCACTTGATTTGGGTTGAGCCTCACATCTCTCAGTTCTGATTTGATGGCTAACATTACTAAGGTCTCTCCCTCTCTTTTATTCTTCTCTCTCAGATTTGGCTTGTGGCGCTCACTCACCGATTTGTGGATCTCTCTCTCGCTCTTTTTCTCTCCCTCTTTCTTACTCACTATTTTTACTTCAGAAACTTTCTGCAAGTGCTCAGCCATGATTTGTTGGGGTGTCATGGGTCTAAGCACCAAGTCTTTTCCTCTCCACTTGATGGTGTATTGATTGGTTCTGCCACAATGTTGAGCTGAATGATCATATTGCCACGGTCTGCCCAACAAAGAAGTGACACACCTTCATTGGCACCACATCACACTCAACGGTGTCATTATAATCTCCAATCTTGAATTGTACCTATACCATGTGTGTGATCTTAATCTCTCCACATTCACTCAACCATTGTATATGATATGGATGAGGGTGTTGTAGCAGCTTCAACCCAAGCTTATCACACATTTCTTTGCTTGCAAGATTGTGACAACTCCCACCATCAATAATTACCTTGCATACCTTGTCTTGCACTTTGGCTCTTGTTTGAAACAGATTGTGTCGTTGTCCATTCTCAGCTTCTTTGATCTGCACACTCAAAACTTTAGTGACAACAAGAGAGGCACCTTGCTCATAATCACAATAGGTTTGCTCATCACCATTTGAACCATCACCATCTTCAGCTTTCTTCTTCGTTCACTACAAGACTCATATTCTCCATTCTCGCTAATCAGCATGGTACGCTTGTTGGGACAATCCTTCTTCATGTGGCCACGTCCCTTACATGTAAAGCACTCTATCTCACTAGTTTTCCCCGTGGAGCCAATGGAGGATGAACTAGGAGCTGCAAATTTGCTCTTCTCCTTTGAATTTGATGCATCATTTCGCCGTGGCTGCACGTGCATGGGGCTGATTTCCACCACCAGAACTAGTCATAATACCTGGACAAATGTTGAATTGAGGTATAAACTTACTCCCACTTGATGTAGCTCGAGCTGTGAAGGACGTAGTTCTGTTTTGCTTCGAGTCTTCTTGCAATTGACGTTCAGCCTTAGACGCAAGATGTACCAGCTCTACTACATTACGATATGGCTGCAAATCAACCACTCTTTTAACATTAGGATTCAGCCCATAGAGGAACCTTGCCATGGAGTGCTCCTCATCTTCATGTATGTTGGCTCTTATCATTGCCTTCTCCATCTCCTTATGATACTCCTCAACTGACAACTTTCCTTGCCTCAAATTCTGGAGCTTATCAAAGATGTCATGTCTATAATGCCTTGGGACAAATCTTGCCCTCATCTCTCTTTTCATTTCTGTCCATTTAGCAACAACAAGCTCTCCTTCTTCTTCTTGCTGAATCTAAACTTGCTCCCACCAAATTAGAGCATAGTCTTCAAACTCAAGTGAGGCCATTGCTAATTTCTTCTCTTCAGAGTAGTTGTGCATGCGGAAAATCTGGTCAACCTTCAATTCCCATGTGAGATAACTTTACGGATCAGATCCACCATCAAACTTGGGCATGGTAAATTTCAGCTTTCCAAACCTCTCCTCCTCCCGCCGTCCCACGACCATAGTTTCTACGATGATGAAATCTGTCATTCTAGTGCATGCCTTCTTCATCTTCATCAAACTCATCTCCACTACCTTCATGGTGCAGATTTGCTCTTCGGTGGCCTCCTCTAAGACCACGACCAGCAGCAGCTTCATGATGACCACGTCCATTACAATGATCATTTCCACGTCCGGGACCGGGAGGTCTCATGGCATGGGGAGCAGGAGCATGGTTTCTTCTAGCTTGTGTATTGGAGGCAGCACCTTCCCCATCAATTACATTTTGTTCTTCACCATGGACACTTGCATCTTCTCGGTTCTGACGAAGCTCTTGCACAATATCAGCGACAATACCAGTCCTCATGGCTGCCATGTTCTGAGTGAGTTGCTCATCAACATTACCCATAAGTTGCTGCAAATCTCTCGACAACTTGTCTTGCTTCTCTTCAATTGGGTCAAGGCTGTTTCTGAACTCTCGGCGTAGATGATCACGTAATGCGTTGAAGTGAAACCGTGTGACGGGCTGATTGAGATGCCCATTTCCTTCAACATCATACTCGTTTTCTTCACCTGCCATGGTTAGTTCTCCAAAAGCCCTATAGTACTAGAAGCATATATGTGGATAACAACTCAAGCTCACCTCACTTACCAACCGAAGCTCATGTAACTTCCAAGTGAGAGCAGAATCATGCTCAACCGTGGTGTCAGTGGTTGGTATACAAAGAGTGATAATCAAGCGAATACAAGTCTAGGGTTGCACATGCGGGGCTGTTTGGTGGAGTTTGGGTGGGGTATATATCTAGCAAAAGATGCACTAATCTGCAATCTAGATATTGTTGAACCAAGTAATCATCCATACAAGATTCTAATGCATTTATTTGATGAATGAGATATACGTGAGGTACATGCAACTCTCGCCAAGGAATCAGATTTGCTGCAAGCAAGGATTGAAGACTTTGCACAATTGACACGTTTCAGCTCACAACACAAACATGGATTTCTCAAGATATAAGTGAAGAACAGTCCCAAGTTTTCTCTCTTTTGCTTCTTGTACACACTTTCTTTCTTTGGGCAGACCTCTTTTTTTTTGCCTCTTCTTTTTTTTGCTCTTTTTTTGACAAACTTTCAACAAGGGACTTGGATCTGAACACACACTTTGGGGGGATCACGAAAATCACAATAGATGAAGTCAACCAACAAGAACATGCAGCTGAAACTTTGGCAGCAAACACACACGAACTGATCTGATTTTACTGGGTGGAAAAGACGATGGGAATCAGATCTAACAAGGATGAATGGAGAGCATATAGTGTGGGCTTTTCAAAATGCACAAAAACACTCAAAATGGACTCCGGATGACAAAGATATGCATGATTTGGTGGAGGATGCAGATCTGAAATCTGTGCATGAAAATGAACACAACACACAAGATTGGATGGGGGGAAACTCAGCAACTAAAAACAAAGATCTACTGGACAAGAACTTGATAAAACTCACCAAATAACAGATTAAAGGCTGCAAAGGGCTAGGTAAAGGGATTTTTTTGTGGGGCTATTTTCTGGACTTTTAGGATGAACAAGAACACGAACTAAACTAGGGATACAAGATCCTACCGTGTCAACCGAAGCTCTGATTCCAAGATGACACGGGGTTGCCCAATCTTCGCGGAGGATCTGCTCTATGTTGCGAATCAACGCCACCAAGAATGCTGAAGGAAACCCTCGATCCCAACCAACAACGCTGTCGGGTAAAGGATAACTAGTGCAACCTGACGAGACCGAAGCTAACTATTGCAAATGCAACAACCAGCGACAAGTATTCGCCCAACCACACTCTTAGTTCCAATCCACGCAACCACGCACGAAGTTGGAAGCACGAACTGGTAAATGCGCCTCAACGGCTGCTGTTGTAAAATCACAAAGTGAGTTTACCCTCTCACAAGGCAAGATTACAAGAGCTAAGGAGGAAGTGAACTCTCAAACAATATTCTGGTTGCACTTAGCTAACCTATGCTGAAATCAAATTGCCAAAGAATTGTGGCTGAAGTGGGGGAAGTGGTATTTATACTAGGAACAACCCTCCTAGTTTAGGTGTGAAACCAGGCCAAAAGAGGGGCTCAAATTCGTGCTAACCAGCTGGTCAAGGGAGCAAACTCATGGAGCCTCGCGCAGCAATTAATGCCTTGGACAGCTTGCATTGGAACTCTCATATCCTTTGACTCAGGACTCCAAATGATGCACCGTTTGATTTTCCTGAAAGTAGACTTCACATGCTCTCCATTTTGTACTCCCACACGTGCTGGATACTCATATATTTGTGTGGCATGATGCAACAAGTCTTGGGACGAATTCTGGAACTGCACATGCAACAACAGGTTGTTGAGATGGCTTGTTGTTCTTCCTTGAGGTATAACTAGTTGGCCTTGTCACCAAAACAGGCTTTGCATCAGGGGTGAAACTTGTTGTCGGTGTCAAAACCGGCGGATCTCGGGTAGGGGGTCCCGAACTGTGCGTCTAGGCGGATGGTAACAGGAGACAAGGGACACGATGTTTTTACCCAGGTTCGGGCCCTCTCGATGGAGGTAATACCCTACTCCTGCTTGATTAATATTGATGATATGGGTAGTACAAGAGTAGATCTACCACAAGATCGGAGAGGCTAAACCCTAGAAGCTAGCCTATGGTATGATTATTGTTCGTCCTACAGACTAAAACCCTCCGGTTTATATAGACACCGGATAGGGCTAGGGTTACACAGAGTCGGTTACAATGGTAGGAGATCTACATATCCGTATCGCCAAGCTTGCCTTCCACGCCAAGGAAAGTACCAACCGGACACCGGACGAAGTATTCAATCGTGTATCTTCATAGTCCAGGAGTCCGGCCAACGGTGATAGTTCGGCTATCCGGACACCCCCTAATCCGGGACTCCCTCAGTAGCCCCCGAACCAGGCTTCAATGACGATGAGTCCGGCGCGTAGTTTGTCTTTGACATTGCGAGGTGGGTTCTTCTCCAAATTCCATATACTTGTCGAATAGTGTCCGGCTTCTGATAAATGCTGCGCTCCTTGGCTTCTACGCCCAATAATGGCCATCTTCCATGTGTTTGAATGAATGCGAAAAGCCAGGGTATTTTTACACTTACCCCCTAGCTGCGCAAATGAGCCGCCTATAAAAGGGACGAGGATCTAGATCTGAGTCACACCATCCTCCCTCCGCGAGCTTTCATCGGAGCGCCTCTGACAAAAACACATTCCATCATGGAGAGTCGACGCGGCTCCTCCTCTCGCGCTCCCAGCCCTCAGCCTGGAAATTGGGAGAGATGCTCAGTCCCGCATAGAAAGCTAGTTATACTCCAAACCAAGGGATTTCTTCCCCCGGCCTTCATGGTTCCGGTTCGAGTCGGACTTGCCACCTACAAGGGCGGAAAGCAAGCATAGAGTGTCCCCGATACCTCTAAAGGAGAGCGGGTGTGATTTGTCTCTTATCTAGTAAGAGGACTCAGATTTCTAATCCATCCGTTTCTCCGGGGGCTCTTGGACTTCTACGGCCTCTACTTGCACCACCTTACGCCTGCCTCCATTTTGCATATCGTGGGCTTCGTGGCCCGTTGCAAACTGTTCTTGGGCATCGAGGCTCATTTTGCGCTGTGGAAGAGATTATTCTTCCTAGTACCCCGTTCTCATGAGGGGTCAATATATCAAGTGGGCGGAGCCGAACTATGGCACATCGTCGGGACCGGATATCTATCCGGAACCCCGAAAAAGGCGTCCGAAGACTGGCCTTCAGAATGGTTTTACATGGAGGACGTCCCGCTGCCAGATCCTGTTCGGATCGGCCTCCCGGAGTTTAGCAGCGCTCCTCTGAAGAAGCGCCTAAGCTGGCGCCCGCGAAGCCCCCAGAGGGAAAATGACCGGGACGTCCTTTACTTGATGAGCCGAATAAGATTACTGGCTCATGCCGGATTGACCATGATTGGAGTCATGGCAATCTGCATTATGAGGGGAGTGCAGCCACTCCAATATAGGGGCCACCCCATGTGGGACTTCAACGGGGAGGACGATGCCACCCGCCATGGCCGCAAAGGGTCGGGATCGGTCACCGAACTGGTGAGGACCTTGTCCGCCATGTATAAAGGGGAGGAGGAGGGTTTTCTCGCGTCTACCCATCGAGCGGGTTTTCTTTGAATAATCCTCGAAGTTGGGTAAGCAAACATCTTTGTGGCCTGTCCGATCCATGTTCCCGTGGTTAAATATCTCATTTCATGGTTTCTACGCAGGAAGCTGCGAGGCCGTGGAGAAGATACACAGCCCGCCCCCACAACCAGAGGATCCGGAACGGTCCCTCGATCCGGCCTCTGAAGAGGACCCGGATATAAAGGTGGAGCTGATTGATGGGGTATATCACCATCTGAGCATCGATAATGCCTTGGTCGCCATTACGGACGATTACCCCGGAATACTTCCAGCCTCACAGGTAACTGAGACCGAGGTCCCAATACTCTGATAATGACCCATCCGTGCTTTTTTTTTTTATCACCGTATACCAATGGTGTTTCGCAGGGGTGCCTTGAGACAGAGGCCGAGCTCAGCGGCTAGCCAACAAGGGCAAGATGGTTGACGCCCCCGATTTAATCATACACTAATCATGCACGCAAATGTGTACGATCAAGATCAGGGACTCACGGGAAGATATCACAACACAACTCTAAAACATAAATAAGTCCTACAAGCATCATAAAACAAGCCAGAGGCCTCGAGGGCTCGAATACAAGTGCTCGATCATAGACGAGTCAGCGGAAGCAACAATATCTGAGTACAGACATAAATTAAACAAGTTGCCATAAGATGGCTAGCACAAACTGGGATACAGATCGAAAGAGGCATGTGCCTCCCGCCTGGGATCCTCCTAGCTACTCCTCGGTCGCCGCCGGGCTGCACGTAGTAGTAGGCACCTCCAGTGTGGTAGTCGCCATCGACGGTGGCGTCGCTCTGGCTCCATCGCCTGCTGCAGCAATCGAGTAGAGATAGGGGAAAAGGGGAACAAGGCAACCGTGAGTACTCATCCAAAGTACTCGCAAGCAAGGAGCTACACTACATATGCATGGATATATGTGTAAAGGGCCATATCGATGGACTGAATCGCAGAATGCCGTAATAAGAGGGGATAGCTAGTCTTATCGAAGACTACGCTTCTGGTCACCTGTCTTGCAACAGGTAGAAGAGGGTAGGTTGAAGTCCTCCAAGTAACATCACATAGCAATAATCCTACCCGGCGATCCCCTCCTCATCGCCCTGAGAGAGAGCGACCACCGGTTGTATCTGGCACTTGGAAGGGTGTGTTTTAATAAGTATCCGGTTCTAGTTGTCATAAGCTCAAGGTACAACTCCAAGTCGTCCTATTACCGAAGATCACGGCTATTCGAATAGATTAACTTCCTGCAGGGTGCACCAACTTACCCAACACGTTTGATCCCATTTGGTAGGACACACTTTCTCGGGTCATGCCCGCCGCTGAAGATCAACACGCCGCAGCCCCACCTAGGCACAACAGAGAGGCCAAAGACGCCGTCTAAACCTAAGCGCCAGCAGGGTCTGGGGCCCATCGCCTCGAGCACACCTGCATGTTGCGAGGGCGGCCAAAGCAGACCTAGCCTAGTGGCGTGCCCATCCCAATTCGGCCAAGGCCACGTCAGCCGACGTCTCAAGTGCTTTACTGATACCACGACGCCGGGATACCCATAACTACTCCACGTAGATGGTTAGTGCGTATAGGCTCGTAGCCAACTCAGATCAAATACCAAGATCTCGTTAAGCGTGTTAAGTATCCGCGAACGCCGAACAGGCCAGCCCACCTCTCTCCTAGGCGGTCTCAACTCGCCTGCCGCCTCCGCCTCAAAGATCCACTCATGGGTGCTCCACCGACCGACTTTTAGTCTCCACATGTATCATGTACAAAGTATATAGTATATACCCGTGATCACCTCCCGAGTGACCACGGCCCGATAGTATAGCACGGCAGACGGACAAGAATGTAGGGCCACAGATGAAAGTACTAGCATCCTATACTAAGCATATAGGATTGCAGGTAAGGTAACAACAGAGTAACAAGGACAAAGCTATGCAAAGAAAGATAGGAGTATCTGAAAGCGGTAACATGCTACACTACTCTAATGCAAGCAGATAGAGGAGAGTAGGCGATATCCGGTGATCAAGGGGCTTGCCTGGTTGCTCGGCAAGAGAGAGGGTCGCCAACTCCGTAGTCGAACTGGGCGGCAAAGAACGTCGGTCTCGTAGTCTACCGGAGAGAAGAGGGGGAAGAAACAATTAATACCAAGTAAACAGATGCATATCGATGCATGACATGACAAGTAGCGATGCTAGGCGTGCCCTAACGTGGTATGAGTTGGTACCAGTTAAAGGTGGGAAACATCCGGGAAAGTATCCCCGGTGTCCCGTGTTTTCGGACAGATGAACCGGAGGGGGAAAGTTGCGAGTTTGATAGGTTAGGGGTGTGTGGCGGAAGAACGGACTGCGTATCCGGATTCGCCTCGCCGCTCGAAAGCAACTTTCATGTTAAAGAATATTTTAATCCGAAGTTACGGATTAAAAGATATGATTTTCTAAAGGTTTTATTAATTTCTGGAATTTAATTAATTAATTATTTAATTCTAAAATGAATTTATGACGTCGACATGATGTCATGTCGACATCAAGAATCCAACAGAGTTGACTTGGTCAACCTGTCATGTGGGTCCCGTTAAGCTGATTTGTTAGTTAATTAATGTAGTTAATTAAGTTAATTAGCCATTAGGTTAATTAATCAGGATTAATTAAATTAATTATTTACTTAATTAATTAATTAACTTTTTAATTATCATTTATTTTTATTTTAACGTTTTTGGGGAGGGACCCTGTGGTCAGTGGCGTGGCGGGTCCGCCAAGAAGGCCGACCGGTCAACAGTCGGCCGGGCCCCTAGGGCCCACGGGTCGATGACCTGTGGTGGCCCTGTGTCGGCCACGCCGGGCGTCGGCGGCTAGGGAGCTCGAGGCGCCCCAGCGTGAGGGGCGCCGGACCTCGCCGGGATTCGCCGTCCGTGGCAAAATGGCCACGGGCGGGTGAGTTCGAACGTGGAGAGGATGTCGGGCCCAACGGTGGCAGAGGCACGGCCGGACTTGGCCGGAAACGACGCCGGCGAGCGGCGGAGGCGGAGGTGGGATTCAGGACCGCGTCGGGATCGCGCCACGGGCTATCGGGAAGGCCAGGGGGCTGCGCGACGCTGAGCACAGGCTCGGCCCGTGACCATTTGGTCACCGGAAGGCGCTGGCGAGATCCGCGACGGGGCGCCGGCACGGAGGGGAACGAGGGGAGAGGAGGGGGCCTCGACCGAGCGGAGGAGGCGCGAGGGAGGGGGGCACGTGGCGCGGTGAGCCGGCGAGCCGGAGCGCGACGAAGGCTGGGCGCCGAGCGAAGCTCCGCCATGGCGACCGAGCTGGGTCGACCTCTACGGCCACAGAGCGGGCAGGGAGGGAAGAGCTCACGGGGGACGTGGGGTCTCGGAAGCGGGCTCGGGGCGGTCGGGCGTCCCGCGGGGAGGAGGTCGAGGCGGCGTCCGGCGATGCGGATCCGCGAGGTGGGAGTCGGGACGGTCCCGAGGCGACGAGGGGTTCGGGCGTCTGCGGCCGGTCGGGAGGAGGGAGGGGACGAGCGCCCGGTGGGGTGGGCGCCCGGCGTTGAAGCGGCAGGATCGGGGGGATCCCGATCCAGATCGGCGGGGGCGGGAGGAGACGGGGATCGAGGGGGGGGGGAGTGGGTGTCGGCTAGGGTTTCACCGACCGGCGAGGGGGTTATGGGGGCGATGTGGTGGGCGGATGGCCATGGGCTGGCTTTGGGCAGTGGGCTTGGCCCAGTTTGGCCTGTGGGGTTTTTCCCCCTCTCCTTTTGTTTTATTTCTCTTTTCTTATTCTTCCTTTTCTGTTTTAATTTATTTTAAAATATTCAGACACTTTATAAAAATGTGTGCACTCCACCATAATTAACTTTGTAATATTTGACAACCCCCGAACATTTTAGTTTGATTTTTTTTGAAAACTTTTATTGTCCTCATATATTTGAATTAAATTTCGAGACGGTTTTGATCCAACCCGAGATTATCTACAGTGACAGAGGTGACGTGGCATCATTAGCAGGGAATTACTGTAGTCTAATTATCCGGGCGTCACAACGGCCCCGCTGGCTAAAAAGAAGTGCGGTCCGGATCGAAACTCCGCCGCAACGGTATTGCGCGTCACCATGTTCCTAGGACTGATTCCTGGAAGGCGTACTAACACTGATGCTCTTTTCAGGAAAAAGAGTGCTCGCCGGACTGAGTCCGGAGAGGTTGCCAATCGAACCTCCGCCAGCCAGGCTCCAAAGCCAGGTCCAGAAGCGGAGGTGAGCACGAGGCGTGCGTCGGATGCTCCTCCGACAGAGGATACCGACAGACTGTCCGCCACCAACTCCGAGGTGGAGAGCGCCATGAATCACAAAGCGCCGCGACAGTTCTTCGTGACGCATGTTTCTCCCAAGAGGCCTTGAATGCCTTTAATTCGGGAGATGCGCACCTCCGTGCTGCTCAAGATGGTCTAGCCAGAGCCACGAGCAGTATGTAAAGGACATACAGTGAGGAAATTTGGATGATTATATATGCCAAGTATCCCCCGAGACTTAAAATAGTTAGCATAACTGATTTAAGGGTCATTTGTTATGCAGGATCTTACAAAAAAGAATACCCGACTGTCCCAGGAGCTTGAAGAATGCAAGGCCCAACTTGAGGCCGCAATAGCCGCTACAGGGGGAGCCACAGAGACCCCCTCTGGTAATATATGCCTCAAAAGATAAGTAGTTTATGAAGTGCGGCGTGTGTGTAAATCTGACAATAATATTGCAGATGGCGCCGGACTAGATCCGGACAAGCAACAGCTCTTGCGCTGGTTGAAGGCCGGCGAGAATGTGCTTACAAGGGTGCGGTAGGAGAGAAATAACCTCCAAGATGCCAACACCCAACTGGGTGAGGAACTAAAGGATGTTCGTGCCCAGTTGTCTGACTCCGTAAAGGAGAATCGACGGCTTCGTCCACGGCATTTTCAAGAAGTGCTTGAACGAACTTTGAAAGAGTTCGGCGAGGAAGGCGACTAACATAAACATGTATGTAAGTTTGCTCACAGTGTCGCCCCGAGGAGGAGATGCCCAGTTCATCGGGTGATCTTCTTCCCGAATGCGTCGGTACCGCGAACGAGTTCGGCGGTGATGAAAGGCGTCGCCTGTGCCTTGTGGCCATCTATCTCCCTACCGAAGGCATTGGGGAGCTGGCAGAGCGGCTTCAAGGAGCACGGCGGCGCTTCCGACTATGGAAGATATCGGCTCAAGGCCAAGGCGCCAGTGGAGGTCTGGGCCATGGTAAGGACGCAAAGACACGGTTGTGACCCAAACCACATGGCCGAGGTCGGACCTGTGGGGCACGATGGGAAGGAGATCCTCAGAAAGTTAGTGTACGGCCAAGTAGAATTGGCCGCCAAGTATTCCCAAAGAAGATTGTAAATTAGATAGCCTATTAGATGGCATTGAGGAGGAATACAATTAGTCGAGTTGACTATGTAATTGAATATGACATGAAAAATGTCTTCTAGCCGGATTGTAGATCGCTTTGTCATAGCGGACCTTTTCGCCGACCTCGGGACCCAATAGTCCTGAGTGTATCTCGAATACCCTCGCGGTTATGTAAGAACCGGGGCATGCAAGGAGACAAGGCGAGGGGTCATTATTGCTGTCTCGCATAAGTGCCCAACTAGTTATGTTATATTACATGGATAGTAAGAAACATCTTCCAGGAGAATAGTTCCGTTAAGGGTTCCTTTCTCGGGAGGCATGCCCTAATGTGCATGTCCAAACTGCTAAAAAGCGAGAAAATCATCCGGGGCAGATGGATAAATAGTTAAAATCATCTTTTAGTTCACCGACCGAATATTCCCTTGAACGCTTAGCTTTGGCTTCACCTACCGAGGTACACATCCGGCTGACCGGCAAGAATAATCGCAGAGGTGCTCCCTTTACCTCCTAGCCAAACAATCAGAAGCGTAGGGGTAAGCATGTGAGCCGTGCAACCCAGCTTGGCCAAAACTTAAGTCATATCGATGCATATAATGGTGAGTAAAAGGTACATGCGGAAGTTCGACACATGTGTTGGGCATAAAGCCCGTATAAATAAGCTTCTGTTAAAGCAGACCCCAGGTATAATGAGCGCGGACAGCGCGTCAAGTATGTGCGAACAAAGCGCAAACGAGCCTCTAAAGGCTTCAAGAAGAAGGAGGAGGAAGGAGAGAAATAAAAGACAGCAAAAATAGAAAATGTGGACGGAGGAAGGAGACGAACTTGGAGTCCAGCGCTTAGGCGTAGAATCTTCATAGACGGGATGCGTTCCATGGGTTCGGCTCGAGTCGGTTATCCGATGCGTTTCGCAGACGGTACGCTCCGCCGGTCAGGACCTGGTCGATGATGAAGGGACCTTCCCATTTGGGCTTGAGTTTGTCCTTTTTCTTGTTCGGCAAAGCGTAGAACTAGTTCGCCAACGTTGTAAGCTTTGGCCCGCATTTCCCTGCTTTGATATCTTCGAGCCTGCTATTGATAAAATGCGGAACGAGCTTTTGCCACGTCGCGCTCCTCCTCTAATGCGTCCAAACTGTCTTGTCGATCGAGCTCGGCTTCTCTTTCTTCATACATGCGCACGCGAGGTGAGTCATACATTATGTCGCAGGGCAATACTGCCTACCGCATACACCATAAAAATGGTGTGAATCCGGTAGTACGATTCGGGCGCGTCCGCAGCCCCAGTACGGAGTCGAAGCTCCTCAACCCGTGCGTGTTAGATTCCTTGAGGACCGCACTAGTCCGGGTTTAATGCCGCTCATGATTAGACCGTTTGCTCGCTTCGACATGGCCGTTGGTTTGAGGGTGATAGATCGAGGCGTAATCGAGCTTGATGCCCATGTTTTTGCACCATAATTTGACCTCATCGACCGTGAAGTTGGTGCCGTTATCAGTGATGATACTGTGGGGGACACCGTAACGGTGCACTACCCCTGATATGAAGTCTATCACCGGTCCGGATTCGGCCGTTTTAATAGGCTTGGCCTCTATCCATTTGGTGAATTTATCCACCATGACCAATAGGTATTTTTTCTTGTGGGTTCCTCCCTTAAGGGGTCCAACCATGTCAAGCCCCCAGACCGTGAACGGCCAGGTGATGGGTATAGTTTTGAGGGCGGTGGGTGGCATGTGGCTTTGGTTAGCAAAAAACTGGCAACCGACGCATCGTTGGACTAAATCATGCGCATCTGCCCGGGCCGTTGGCCAATAAAATCCTGTACGGAAGGCCTTGCCTACAAGGGCCCGGGCTGCGGCGTGGTGCCCACCCAGTCCGGCATGAATTTTAGCCAGGAGGTTTCGCCCTTCCTCTTCGGAGATACACCTTTGAAGGACTCCTATTGTGCTTTTCTTATAGAGCTCTCCCTCATGGACTTTATAGGCTTTCGATCGCCGTACTATGCAGCGAGCCTCATTTTGGTCTTCGGGAGTTCTGCCTAGTTAGGTAGGCTAGGAATGGTTCCGCCCACGGGCGATAACCGCCATTATTTCGTGAGCGGAGGGTGTTATCTCGGTGGCAGAGCCTCCGATTGTGTCAGAGTGTTCGGTGTTAGGCAGTGCGGTTGGGTCCGGATTGTTATTTCCGGACTCCCCTTCCCATAGTACGGATGGCTTGAACAGCCATTCCAGGAAGATGTTGGGCGGGACGGCATCGCGTTTTGCACCGATGCGTGCCAATACGTCCGCCACCTAGTTGTTATCCCGGGCTATATGATGAAATTCGAGCCCTTCGAACCCGTGCTGACATTTTTAGGACCGCATTGCGGTACGCTGCCATTTTTGGATCTTTGGCATCAAAGTCCCCATTTATTTGAGATATCGCGAGGTTCGAATCCCCGCGCACCTCTAGGCGTTTAATGCCCATGGAGACCGCCATCCGGAGGCCGTGCGAAGGGCCTCGATTCGGCCGCGTTGTTGGAGTCCGTATACATTTTCTCAAGGACGATTGGACTGTGTCCCCGGTTGGGGACGTCAGGACGACGCCAGCCCCTATGCCGGCCAACATTTTGGAGCCGTCAAAGTGCATGATCCAATTGGAGTATGCGCTGTACTCTTTAGGGAGTTCGGCTTCGGTCCATTCGGCCACGAAGTCGGCCAAAACCTGCGACTTAATAGCTCGTCGTGGCTTATAGGTTATGTCGAATGGAAGGAGCTCTATGGCCCATTTAGCAATCTGGCCCGTCGCGTCGCGGTTGTTTATAATGTCGTTAAGAGGTACTTCGGAGGCTACCGTTATCGAACACTCTTGAAAGTAGTGTCGCAGCTTCCGAGATGCCATGAACACCGCGTATGCTATCTTTTGATAATGTGGGTACCGGGACTTGCATGGAGTTAGGACAAAGGGACACATAGTAAACCGATTTTTGAAGAGGGAACGGTGTCCATCCGCTTTCTCGTTCGACGACGAGCACCGGCGACAACTTGATGTGTTGTGGCGATATATAATAGCATTGGTTCACCCATGTTGGGCGCGCCAGGACCGGATTTGTTGCCAATATGGCTTTTATTTCTTCGAAGTCTGTATGGGCGGCATCCGGCCCACTCGAAGTGTTCGGCGCGCCGGAGGAGGCGGTAAAGGGGTAACACCTTTTCTCCCAACGGGAAATAAAGCGGCTTAGAGCCGCCACGCATCGATCAAATTTTGTATTTGTTTGAGGTCTTTTGGAATATCCAATTGTGACAGAGCTCGGATCTTGGCTGGGTTTGCTTCAATTCCTCTACGGACACAATGAAGCCCAGAGCTTTCTACCGAACGCCAAGACGCATTTTTCCGGATTGAGCTTAATGTCATATTTTCGGAGATTGTCGAATGTGAGCCTCAAGTCGCGTCTACTAGAGTGTCGACATGCTTGGATTTGACGACAACGCCATCTACATATGCTTCCACCGCTTTTGCGATCTGGTTTGCGGACATGTACGAATCATGCGCTAATATGTTATATTTGGCGTTTTTGAGCCCGAAGGGCATTGTGTTGAAGTAGAATGGGCCGTATGGAGTGATGAATGCTGTTGCTGCTTGGTCTGGCTCCACCATCTTGATTTGGTGGTAGCCGGAGTACGCGTCGAGGAAGCACAATGAGTCGTGTCCTGCTGTAGCGTTGATAATTTGATCAATGCGAGGGAGGGGGAAGGGATCCTTTGGGCAAGCCTTATTAAGGTCTTTGAAATCAACACATAGGCGCCAGGATTTATCCTTCTTTGGTACAAACACCAGAAATGCTAGCCAGTCCCGATGTTATATATCTCTCGATGAATCCGGCTTCGAAGTTTGGCTAGCTCCTCTCCCATGGCCTGTCTCTTGGGTTCGGAAAAGCGCCAAGAGCCTGTTTGATCGGCTTGAATCCTTTTAGGATATTTAGGCTGTGCTCGGCTAGCCGACGTGGGATTCTGGCATGTCTCAAGGGTGCCAGCAAAAATATCCCAGTTTTCTCGTAGAAATTCTCGTAGTCTGGCGTCTACATCGTGGTTTAATTGTGCCCCAATGGAGGCCGTCTTTGCGAGGTCCGTTGGGTGGACTTGGAATTTGACTATTTCATCCGCTGGTTTAAAAGAGGTGGACTTGGATCTTTTATCAAGTATCACATCATCCACATTCACCGTGGAGCGATCGCAGTTGAGTTCCTCGGCCGCTAGGGCCCGGATAGTGCCTCGAGGGCTAGTGCGGCTGTCTTGTTTTCGGCGCGGAGTGCTATGTTCGGATCACTAGCGAGAGTGATGATTTCGTTAGGTCCAGGCATTTTAAGCTTCATGTACCCATAGTGGGGTATAGCTTGAAAAATTGTGAATGCCTCTCGCCCTAACAAAGCGTGATATCCGCTGCTGAACGGGGCCACTTGAAATGTGACCTCCTCGGACCTGTAATTGTCCGGCGAAATAACACTACGTCGGTGTGATTTTTCCTGTGCAGCATGCTTCCCGGCTAGGGATTATTCCTCTAAAGGTTGTCTTTGCTTCGCTCAATGCGGTTCGATCTATTTCCATTTTTGGAGGGTTTCCTTGTAGATGAGGTTTAGTCCGCTGCCATCCATGAGTACCTTAGTAAGGCTAAAGCCGCCCACTATTGGACCGAGGACCAATGCGGCCGGTGCTCGGGCTGTTCGAATTTGGGTTCAGAATCGGCATTCAAGGTAATAGCCGTGTCACCCATGGATTTATTGTTGCTACTTGGTAGACTTACGCAAGGTTGGAGTGTTCGTTCGCATGTTATTTGATGCGAAAGTCTCAAGATCATTAATACCGCATCTTGGTGTTGCTGGGTGGGATTACGAGGCTAGAAGCTCTTCGCCACTTTTGGCCACCTGCCATAGTATCCAACATGCTCGAAGGCTATGAGTTGGAGTGGCGCCCTCTGGCTATGAATTTTGCAGGTCCGCTTAGCCAACCCTCCAAAGACGTTCCGTGCCCTTTAGGGGGGTTTTGTTTTTGGTGTATAACCCAGGTGCTTGGTGATGATGCACCCTTTTATTTCAGACTAGGGTTGTGTTCGGGGCCGGATTATCCCAAAATTTACTTTCGGTTTTCCAAGCACTCTCCATCGCACAAAGATTTTTGTACTATGGTCGCTAAGTCGAAAGCGTGTAATTTCGCTGACGACTTATGGCGCTTAGGATTCCCTTGTCCGTGCAATTATTGCGTAAAAGTGAGATTGCGTCCTTCTCTCGGCAGTCCTTTATCATGTCCATAACCGGAGGAATCGCCCGATAATGATGTCTTCGTTTCAGCGGGCTCTTGCCGAATTTGGGATACATCGGTAATGTTTGGGTGGAACTAGACCCTAACCCCGTCAATTTAAGACTCAGGGCGAGAAGTTTCGAACTTGGAAGTTTGGATTCTGAATGCTATCCAATGAATCCAACCCGTCACCGACTTTAAGTTCGTGGCTTGATCGACATCCGTCCCTCTGCGGGAATCCGGCATGGAGGGATCGGGAATCCGTACGTAGCTAGTCCTTACGATAGAAGAAGAGTCGCTGTATTGCTCCTCTATCACAGATCGGTTTTAGGCCCGATCTGGTCATAGTCTGTGGCGACTCCCGGGGCGGCGATGCGATCCAAGAGCTCGTTTACGGAGGAGAGCTCGATCGGATCTAACTGCTCGGCAAGTTCTGAGTTAACATGAAGATTGGTTTCGATGACCCGAGAAGTCATCGTCGGCGCGGTGGCCGAACTGGCGGTCATAAGAAAACCACCTAACCGAAGAGTCTGACCAGTGGCCAAGGCTCCTTTGGCGATAGTATCGTCTTTAAAGACGGGATGAGGCATCCTTCCTGACGGCAACGACACAGAGGAACTCTCAATGAAAGCACCAATGTCGGTGTCAAAACCGGCGGATCTCGGGTAGGGGGTCCCGAATCTGTCTAGGCGGATGGTAACATGAGACAAGGGAAACGATGTTTTTACCCAGGTTTGGTCCCTCTCGATGGAGGTAATACCCTACTCTCGCTTGATTAATATTGATGATATGGGTAGTACAAGAGTAGATCTACCACGAGATCGGAGAGGCTAAACCCTAGAAGCTAGCCTATGGTATGATTGTTGTTCGTCCTACGGACTAAAACCCTCCGGTTTACATAGACACCTGATAGGGCTAGGGTTACAAAGAGTCTGTTACAATGGTAGGAGATCTACATATCCGTATCGCCAAGCTTGCCTTCCATGCCAAGGGAAGTCCCATCCGGACACGGGATGAAGTCTTCAATCTTGTATCTTCATAGTCCAGGAGTCCGGCCAACGGTGATAGTTCAGCTATCCAGACACCCCGTAATCCGGGACTCCCTCACTTGTTCTCTTCAAACTTGTTGTACGGGCTTCAGAACTTGTTCCTTCATGCGCTGAAAGTTGTTGGTTGTCCTCCACATTGTACCTGAGTAAAATCAGCACACAAGATTTAGGCAGTATAAAGTTCTCATGGTTATTTGAATTATGATCAGCTAGGAGCGCATTCACCTCTTGTGCTATTTGTTTGGCACGGCTCCTTGTCATGGGACCCAAATAGATCTTCTTTGTAGCAGCTTCATTTGAGAGCTGAGTTTTATCATCAGGAGAAGAAGATAAACGAGGTGAACCTGGGATGTCCTCATCAATGGACCTCAAAAGTTTTGTCAAAATTAGGAAAAGCAAGAATCGGAGCATGAGTAAGCAAAGACTTGAGCTCATCAAAAGCGGTGGATTGCAAAGTTCCCCAAACAAAAGAAGTATTCTTCTTACTCAAAGCATGCAAAGGAGCGGCAATTGTGCTAAAATCTTTCACAAAGCGATTTATAAAACCCGCAAGACCAAGAAAGCTACGCACTTGTTGCAAATTGGTGGGTTGGGGCCAAGTTTTAATTGCTTCAATTTTAGATTCATCAACATGGACACCCTTTGAGGATACTACAAAACCCAAGAAAACCACTTTGTCAACACCAAATGTGCATTTTTTCATGTTTGCATAAAGACTTTCCTTGCGAAGGGTTTGCAAAACAGCCCTAACATGATCAAGATGTTCTTTCATGGTTTTGCTAAACACAAGAATATCGTCAAGTAAACCACAACAAAGACTCCAATGTAAGGATGAAGCACATTATGCATAAGACGACGAAAGTACCGGAGCCTCCGATAGACCCATAGGCATCACTAACCACTCATATAAACCAAATTTGGTTTTGAAAGCAGTTTTCCATTCATCACCCTCTTGTATGCGGATTTGATAATAGCCACTTTTAAGATCAATTTTTGAGAAAAAGTTGGCTCCACTAAGTTCATCAAGCATATCATCTAAGCGAGGAATGGGATGCCTATAGCGAACGGTAATAGCATTTATAGGTCTACAATCGGAACACAAGCGGAAACTTCCATCAGGTTTAGGCACACGTATAATGGGAACAACACACGGGCTTAGGCTTTCACGTACATGACCGTTGTCGATGAGTTGTTGTACTTGCCGTTAAATCTCCTTGGTTTCTTCTGGATTGACTCGGTATGGAGCTTTGTTTGGGAGAGGTGCTCTGGGGATGAGGTCGATTCAATGCTCAATGCCTCGAAGAGGAGGTAGGCCCGGAGGTAGCTCATCGGGTAAAACATCTTGGAATTCCTGCAAAAGAGATTGAAACACTAAAGGTAGCTCATGAGAGGTGTTAGTTGTTGGCTCTCCATCCTTGCACACAAGGACAAAGTGCATCACACTAGATGGGTTCTCACACACTTCTCTCATCTCACTTTTGGTGGCAAATATGATGAGGTTTTTTCTCTCTAGGCGAAGAGGCGCAGGTTTGGCTTGTGGCTCTCACTCACTTTTTGGTGGATCACTTTCTCACTCTTGTCTCTATGATGGGTGGCTTCCTTGTCGGCTATCACTTGACTAGGAGACATAGGTCGTAGCACATATTCCTTCCCTTTCATCTTGAAGCTATAGTGATTGGTGCGCCGGTTGTGGAAGACACCACGGTCGAATTGCCATGGTCGACCAAGAAGGAGGTGGCAAACCGTCATTGGGACCACATCACATTCCAAAGTGTCCTCATATGCACCAATTTTGAAGGAGACTTGGACCGTATGCTCAACTCGTATAGTGCCTGAGTCACTTAGCCATTGAACCTTGTAGGGATTCGGGTGTTTCCTCTTGACCAATTGAAGCTTGGATCATAGTTCTTCACTTGCCAAGTTGTGACAACTTCCTCCATCGATGATGATCTTGACGGACCTTCCGTTGATGCCGGCCTTTGTGTGGAAGATGTGGCATCTTTGGTCGTCTTCTTGTTGATGTTGAAGAGTCAAAACTTTGGAGACAACGAGAGCGGGGCTCGAATCCTCATCACAAAAGACTTGATCATCTTCATCTTCGTTCACTTGCCAATGCATGGCCACTTGCTCAAGGGATTCCATCTCCTCATCACTCATTGAGTCATATGTGCCGTCGTCATTGAGGATCATGGTGCGCTTGTTGGTGCATTCGTAGGACTTGTGGCCTCGGCCGCCGCAAGTGAAACACTTGAAGGAGCTTGTCTTGATGGTCTCATCAGTCGGAGTAGATGATGAAGCACGCGGCTTGAAGTTGCTTGTAGGAGGAGGAGGACGACTTGAACTTGACGAATTTTCTTGTAACTCGACTTGTCGTCATTGTTTGTAGAAGGTTTGGTTGATGTAGATGTTGGAGGAGGTGTTGAAGCTTGGTTGTTGGAGAAGTCGTAGGTCTTGGACGAGTACTTGGCGTACTTGAAGTCATCTTGCACTTGACGTTCCGCCTTTGTAGCTTGATGCACGAGCTCAATGAGGGTGGAGTATGGTTGGAAGTCAGCGATCTTCTTGATGGGATGATTGAGTCCATTCAAGAAACGTGCCATAGTTTGCTCATCATCTTCCTTCACATTGGCTCGAATCATGGCTATCTCAATTTCCTTGTAGTATTCTTCAACGCTCTTTGTTCCTTGCTTGAGGAGTTGGAGTTTCTTGAAGAGGTCGCAGTTGTAGTAGGTTGGCACAAAACGTGCTCTCATGACATCTTTCATTTGAGCCCAAGTGGTGATTGGAGGTTCACCTCTTGCTTGTCGCCTCTCAAGGATTTGTTCCCACCATATGAGCACATAGTCTTGGAACTCAAGTGATGCCATAGCGATTTTCTTCTCTTCCTCATAGTTGTGCAAACGAAAGATTTTGTCGACCTTCAATGCCCATGAGAGGTACTCTTCGGGGTCATTGCTTCCATTGAACTTGGGCATGGTGAATTTGATCTTTCCATATTGTTGCTCTTCATTGTGTTGTTGGCGATGGTGATGATGACGCCCTTGACGTGGATTGCAATCGTCTTCATGTTGCTCTTGGCGTGGAGGAAGACCATGATCAACTTTCTATTGTTGAACTTGAGGTTGAGGTGGAACTTGACGAGCTTGTGGAGGAGCTTGAGGAACTTGACGTTGTACATGGGGTTGGTAGTTCCTCTCTTGGATTTCTTCTTGAAGGGCTTCCTCTTGATTTCGCCATTCACGATTGCGGTTGGCGATGGCTCGACTTGATTCTTGAAGGGCACGTTGCGCCTCAAGAGCTTGCGCTTCACGTTGTTGTCGTTGAAGACATTGCGCCTTGGCGTCTTGTTCTTCTTGGTGTAGACGCGCTCATTCTTCCTCTTGGTGCCGTAGTCGTTGTCGTTCTTGATCTTGGGCAAAAGCGGCTTGGTTTGATTGAGGACGAGGGACTTGCTCATCGACTTGCTCTTGCGAATGCTTCTCATGTAGCGGGTTGCGAGATGCATGACGGTCTTGACGCGCGGCTCGTCGAGGAGTGTTCGAAGTAGGTGTACTTGAGTCGTAGAAGGTGTCGTCGGAGTGTCGACTCGAGCGGCTCCGTCTTGAGGATGAAGAAGTGGAATGATGTCGGTTCCTCATCAAGGCACGGATCTCGTCCATTCTTGCATCATTCTCTTGCTTGTGAGCGCCGAACTTGTTGTCGAAGTAGTCTCTTGTACGTTGCTCGGAGAGTCGCAAGTCGGTGGCGAGGTTGTCGATGCGGTCGCTCATTGCTTGTTGCTCTTGGTGCAACGCTTTGTTGTGCACCAAAGAGGTGGCTCTTGGTGACGATGAGGACATGTCGCCGCCTTGCTCGATGAAGAGTGGGTTTGTAGAAGTACTTGGCCTATCCATCATTCCAAGCAAAAATATGTGAGTGGTAGAAGGATAAGAACTTATACCAATGTACCTTTGACCGATGTTGATGATGAATCAAGTTCACTCAAATGCGGACAATGAAATAGCACTATTGGTACCAATCCTTGTCGGTTCTCACACCTACACAAATAAAAGCTTATGGTGGAGCTTGGTGAGGATGGTGGCACAAAATTTGATGCAATTGTAAGTGAGCTTCAATAATGTTGGAAAAGGTACAAAAATTTGCAAATGCAACAAGTAGACCAAGCAAATAATGGTACACGGAAACACACACGCAAATAGATAAGTGGGATTGTGCAAGCCAAAAGTGAGCCAAAATGTGGAATCCACCAAAATGCTCTTGTTGCACAATACTAGCAGACGCTAGCACGATTGCACAATAGGCGGATACAAAACTTGTGCACAACCTACTAGGCAAAAATGCAACTATCTCTATCCCACGTATGCTATATGTATGGTATTTCGGTGCTATGATCCAAGATGATCCAATATGACAATCTTAATGTAGTATGATGCTATGGTTCTTGCTCATAAGCTCTTTGCTTATCTTTCCTCTTTGCTTAAAAGCTTGGGTGGCTCTTTCACTTTTGAGCTCTTTTCTCATGCAAAACTTCACGAACCAAGATAGCAATTGTGTATGCCATGTCAACTTTGTGACACACAAATGGATCCCAAGATATGCACCACGGTGGTATGGTATGTATGCTATGGAGTATGATCACTAATGTGCACAAGTCACGTTGCCGGCAATACTCAATGGCTAGTCTCGATGGGTAAGCTAGCAAAAGTAAGGCCATGTGGGTATCAATGCAATTGCAAGGTATGACAAAGATGTCAATGATGTTATCGTCCTTGGCGATGATGTGACCCTTGCGAAGATGAGTCGAGGTGATGATGAAGTTGAACCGTACCTAGATAGCCGAAACACAATAGGACACGGGAACCACAACTCAAAATCTCAAGGACCAAAATGTGGCAAAATCGTCATAGGATGTATTGGGGAGGATGGTGGTGTATGTGGTTTTGGAAGATGTGGTGGAAGGTGGGGTGGTGGTGGTGGTTAAACTGAAGAGTTTCAGTTTCGCCAGAGTTTTATGGATGTCCGGTTTTTCTAGTCGTCCGGCCGTTCCTGGGGCTCCGGACGTCCGTAAAGCGTCGGTCGTCCGGGGGTCGGGGTCAACGCGAGTTGGGCCTGGGCGATTTTGAGGTGGAAGAAGATGGTGAGGTCAAAATTGAGCGGATTGATGGATGGTAAAGGGGGAGGGTGGGAAAAGCTAGATCCACACGTAGCAACTCAAATCCATGGTCCAAATCCAACAAAATCTCAACTCACCAACAAACTACAAAAAAAATTGGGGCTATTTTTGGTGGGGAATTTTCGGATTTAGGACAAAAACAATAAAATCAAGCTAGAAAACACGGGGTAGGGGCTCCAAAAACGTGATCAACGTGGCTCATGATACCAAGATGATGTAGGGCGGAACCCTATGTTGACGATCTTTCATGTTTGGAGGGGATCCTACAAGAAGAACACGACGAACAAGCGGAAGAACACTGGGAAAACACACAAGAGGAACACTAAACCGACAAGTCTCGATCACACAAGGGCTAGATCACCGAACACATAAGGTAGCACAAGATTCAAAATCAACAAAGGAAAGATACACGAGTAGCCGTTCTTCTCCGTGAGGAGGCCTTGACGGGGTCCACCCTAGAAGGAGGTCTTGAATCCTCTTGGAAGGATCTTCTTCGAGGAGGCGCGATCTCCGAGGAGAAGGTAACCAAGTGGATGAGCAAAGCTCTCACACAAATATGAGCTAATCCTTTGCTAACCCTAACTAGGAG
Source organism: Aegilops bicornis (assembly GCA_021605145.1). Classification (NCBI taxonomy): domain Eukaryota; kingdom Viridiplantae; phylum Streptophyta; class Magnoliopsida; order Poales; family Poaceae; genus Aegilops; species Aegilops bicornis. Next base: position 362,858,750 of record CM038671.1, read on the forward strand.
GAGGAGGTCTTAGTGCAAATGGTGGCGAAGTGAACGGGTACAAGGGCTCCAGCCCGCGGTCGCGGTCACACAGGTGTCGGACGTCCGGAAGGCGTCGGACGTCCGGGGCTTCGGGACGGTCCAGACGTCCGGAGGCTGTCGGACGTCCGTAAATCCGGCTCGGGTGCTGGTCGGTCGGTCGTCCGGAGACTTCGGTCTTCCGTAGATTTGGCTCTGATCGGTGTGCGTCGGTCGTCCGGAGAGGGCCGGTCGTCCGGGGCTTCGGGAAGGCCCGGACGTCCGTGGATCATCGGACGTCCGTAGATTCGGTTCGGGCGTGCATCGGTCGGACGTCCGGAGGCTTCGGTCGTTCGTGAGTTTTCATTCGGGTGCCCAGATGCCGGACGTCTGGAGGGCGTCGGTCGTCCGTGGCCTGGGATTCGTCGGACGTCCGGACTTGTTCGGACGTCTGATGCCTGTAGCTTCAGCAGCTTTTCTTCTTCTTCTTCAACATGCTTGGGGTCCTCGTCGTCTTGGCTCTTGCAAGTAGTTGTTCCTTGGCTCATCTCCATGTACCTGATTACACATAGAGTTTCCGAATGAGGTAGTAGCCATGTCTCGTGAGTAGGAAGAGGGAGTTCGGAGAGGAGCGAGTTCACCTTATCTTTGATAGCCTTAGCTCGGGCTTGAGTCATGGGTCCACGTGGTGTTGAGGAAGATGTAGGTGCGTCCATGGGGATGAGTGAGGGATGCTTCGCATCACTACCACAAATCGTCCAGTGAAAGCACATAAAACTTCGTTCATTAGTCTCATGAAAGTACTAGGTGCATTAGTTAACCCAAAAGGCATGACTAACAACTCATATAAACCAAACCTAGTTTTAAATGCTGTTTTCCATTCATCTCCTAATTTCATACGAATTTGATGGTATCCACTACGCAAATCAACTTTGGAGAATATTGTAGAGCCACTCAATTCATCAAGCATATCATCTAGCCTAGGAATAGGATGACGATAACGAATAGTAATATTACTAATGCCTCTACAATCAACACACATACGCGACGTACCATCCTTTTTAGGCACTAGTATAATAGGAACAAAGACAGGGACTAAGAGATTCACAGATATAACCTTTGTCGAGCAGCTCCTGTACTTGACGCATAATCTCCTTCATCTCCTCTGGATTGGTACGGTATGGTGCACGGTTGGGTAGCGATGCACCGGGAGTTAAGTCAATTTGATGATCAATCCCTCGAATAGGTAGTAATCCCGGTGGCACGTCTTGTGGAAAGACGTTAGCGAACTCCTGCAAAATGTTAGTGACCGCAGGGGGCAAAGAGGAAGGCACGTCCTCGAATGAAAATAATGCCTCTTTGCACACAAAATCATAGCAAACTAATTTGCTAAAATCTAGCTCATCAATATCAGATTTGGTGGCAAGTAAACATGCACTTTTCAATTTAATTTCATAAGCAACACCAGATGGTTTATTATTAGGCTTCATTTGTTGCTCAAATTCTTTTGCCACAATCTGATTTTCACTCTTATTTTTCTCCTGTTTTGCTTTATTAGCTCTATGAATATCATCTTTCAAAATGGAATCAGTCATAGGAAGCAAAGTAATATTTGTATCCTTATGAACAAGAGTATACTGATTGTTGCTACCATGGTGTACGGAATTTTTATCAAATTGCCATGGTCTACCAAGTAATATGGAACATGCTTGCATAGGTACCACATCACAATCAACATAATCAACATATGTAGAGATACTAAAATGCACGAACAAAGACGTGTTACCTTAACCTTGCCATTGTTGTTGAACCATTGGATGTAGTAAGGATGAGGATGTGGTCTTGTGGTGAGAGATAGCTTCTCCACCATCGCCATGCTAGCCAAGTTGTAGCAGCTCCCTCCATCTATGATGACGCGAATAGAACGATCCTTCACAACTCACTTTGTATGGAACAAATTATGCCTCTGATTTTGCTCAGCTTGTGTAACCTGCACACTCAAAACACGTTGAGCAACTAAACATTCATACATGTCAAGATCTTCAAAGCAGCCATGTATTGCGTCCTCATGATCGTAATCCTCTCCACCGTGTTCTTCATGTGTAAGAAGAGAAAAGTCTCCTCATCATAGTCACTAGCGGACTCATACCCACCATCCTCGTGAGCAATCATCACACGCTGAGATTTGCATTCTCTCGCAAAATGTCCTCTTCCCTTACAACGACGACAAATAATATCACTTGTGTGCCCTGTTGACGCCATGGAAGAAGAAGAGCTCTATGCAGGCCCGTCAGGTGTGCTCTTGGCAGATAGTGGTGGTATATGGCAGCGGTGATGACAATGGTGGTATATGGAAGCGGTGATGACGATGGTGCGGCGGCGGCGTGACAACTTGTGAACAGAACTCGAAACTCTAAAGTACTAGACACTAGGACCAGCAACTTGACACGACGATGCAACCGCAAATTCAACAAAGCAAATACAGAAAAGATTATGCAAAGGCTCATATATGTTCGGATAAGATGAACTAACTCTAAATTTTTTTGTGGCTTTTTCGTGGACTATAGGTATGAAGAACAGACTCGATCTAAACTACGAAAACTGTAAAATCTCACTGAGCAACCTGGAAATCTGATACCACTTGATAGAGGCAAAGGTGTCCCGTCTTTCGATGAGATGGTGGCTATCATTTTGGAGGAAGTCAAATTTGACGATCCGACTATGAACGTGCGAGACGTCGCGCCTTAGCAATCGCTAAACCAACTCCGAGAGGTTATTGACCACGCCGGAGCTCGATCAACCTGACCACGAAGGTCTATTTCCTGCAGGAAAACGAAGAACAAGCAAGAAACTAAGATTGCAATCTGGATATTGCGAATATAAGAGGAAAGCTTTATTGATCAAGGTGGGGTTCTGTGACGCCTTTGTCTGGTCATTGAACACAAACGAAGTACGCGAAGTTGCAGCTATGGCGAACTTTTAATCTAAACAAAACCCAAAGTCTAAACGACGCCCTAAGGGCTCTATATATGGAGGAAGAGGGGGGAATTTTGTGGCCCTTGGAGGAGGGGTACGAAACCAACCCTACCTCTTGTTTCCCCACAAATACGGACTCTAAAAATAGCCTATACTTAAGTATTTCAAAAATACATGGGCCTGGCCCAATAATAAGGTGACGCAGCACCTAGAATAGCCTCTAGACGAAATTTATGAAGTGGCACCTTGTATATTTTGTCCAAGGCTTCATGCACTCCTTATGGTGGCTTCGAAGTCCTGAAATCATCACTTGTAACTCCGTTCTTGATCCCCTTGCGCATGCCATCAACTCCATGCTTGTTCTTGCTCCAATGTTCATCCTTCTCCAAGCTAGGCCCTTCATTTGTAAGCAAAACAAATGTATCCAATTTAGGCAGCATCATATTCTCATGAACATTAGAATCATTACCAAGAAACGAAAGTACCTGGTAAATTAATTGGCGTGCGCGAGCTCTAGTAATTTTCATTTGTGATTTTGAGTTCGCGGTTTTTCCGTTTCCTAATGTGTTTCGGCTTCTTAGGGGCGAGCCTCCATCATCTTGGTATCTACATCAAGAACACCGCCACTCATCATCGCAAAGGACGGTAACCTCGACGACAGCATTGTACATTCCCCTTGCAATTGCATTGTTAACCCCTAGCCTATTTTGCGTTACTTGCCTATCGAGACTAGCCATTTGAGTATTGTCGGCAACGTTACTTGTGCACATTACTGATCCACTCTTCCATTGCATATATACCATATCATATTGGTATCATCATATCATCCCTTGTGTCACAAGATTGTTCCCGCATACACACAATTGCTACTTGGTTTGTGCATTTCGCATTGTGGCCATAAAAAAGAAGAAAAAGCTTTAAAGCAAAAAGAGAGAGCAAAGAAGCTTGTAAGCAATAGCCATAGCATCCACCACATTGCGTATAAGATTGTTATATCCGATCATCTTGGATCAAACACCGGGAACCATACATAATAGCATACTTGGGATAGAAAGTTGATATATCTTTGCATCTTATAGGTTGTGCACAAGTGTCATATTCGCCTATTGAGCAATCGTGCTAGCGTCTCTCTTGAGTTGTGCAACACGAGTGTTTTCCGTGGATTCCACATTTTGTGCTCATTCCTTGGTTGCACGGCCCCATTTATCTATCCGTGTGTGCATTTCCGTGTGCCATTCTTTGCTATTGGTCTACTTGTTTCACTTGTGAATTTGTGAATCTCTTTCAACATTATTGACTCTTGCTAACATTTTACATCAAATTTTTGTGCCACTATCCTCACCGAGCTACTCCATAAGCTTTACTTGATAGGTGTGAGTGAACAAGTCCGGTACCAATTCCACTATTCTTTCATCTCGCATTGAGTTAAACGGGATACATCCTCAACTTTGGGAAAAGGTAACTTGGTATTGTTTATCTCATTTCCTACTCACCTCTACTCGAGTCTTGTGATGGATAGGCAAGGCATTTCACCTTCGGTCTACAAGAACAACGATGAGTTTGATGCCATGAACAACTCCAACAACGCCAAGATCAAGCTCAAATGGAGGAGATCAAAGCCCTCATCAACTCCTACAAGAGATCTTCCTCATTTTCGAGAAGACGCTCTAGTGCACATGCTTCCGAGCTACCATCTCCGGCAAGATCACATCGGCATCGACACCAACACCGACAAGGACGTGAAGTTCAAGAGCTCAACACCAACAACCGCTCTACGACTTCACCATCACCCTTGGCATCTTCGCCAAGCGATTTCAAGGCATCTTCGCTTACGGACATACTGCATCTTCGCCAACAAGCACCTCAAGACTACGCTCGAGAGAAGCTCCCCAAGCTCAAGTCCGCGACTTCCACGAGCTACTACGACCTCGACATCGACCACACGATTCCTTTCCATGGGACTTGATAGAGGCTAAGGTGTCCCGTCTTTCGATGAGATGGTGGCTATCGTTTAGGATGAAGTCGACTTTGACGATCCGACTACCAACGTGCGAGGACGTCGCGCCTTAGCAATCGCTAAACCAACTTCGAGAAATTATTGACCACACCCGAGCACGATCAACCTGACCACGAATGTCTGTTTCCTGCAAGCAAACGAAGAACAAGCAAGAAACTAAGATTGCAATCTTGATATTGCGAATATAAGAGGAAAGCTTTATTGATCAAGGTGGGGTTCTGTGACGCCTTTGCCTGGTCGTTGAACACAAACGAAGTACGCGAAGTTGCAGCTATGGCGAACTTTTTGTCTAAACAAAACCCAAGGAAAAAGCTACTAGATGGATCTACTTATATTGGAGCAAGGGGTGGCGGACAAGGAGGTGGGAGGACGTCCCAAGGCAGCCTAAAACCAACCCCAGATCGTAAAAGGCTCATGGGCCCAAGTGGAGGTGATGCAACACCTTTGGACTTGTTGTTTGACTCGGATTCTGCTGCAGCGTCAGATTGTTTCATCCATATCTCAATGCTCCGGACGAATTTAAAGGTGAATCCAATTGGGTTGGAAAGAGGACGAAATCTACTATCCAACAAGAAAGAATCACCCAATTTGGAGTCTGTATGAAAAAGTTGTTGGCGTTTTGAGTCAGGTATGTCTGTGCAGTCCGAATCTGAATCCAGAACGTGTGAGACTTGGACTCTATCTTCTCTTGGCCCAAAAGTGACGTGAGAGGACTTTTTGAACAGAACCTAAACTTCTCCTTTTGCCTTATCTTCATATGTGGATTGTACAAATGTCCCATACACCTGCAATTAGACAAAACAAAAAAGCGTGTGAAGTATTTTTGTTCTAGATAACATAAATAGGTTGTTGAATAGTTTGCACTAGAAATCACCTGACAAATATGCATGTATGCAATATTTTTGGTCGTATCCAAGGTAGTCATGTCCTCATCATCCTCCCTTTCTAGAAACAAAGCCGTCCTCGGCGTTGCTTAATCTGAAATCTTGCTAACAAAAGAAACAAGGTGTACACGTTGTATATGTATATGTCATCCGTTTTTACTGATCTCATTTGGTGCACATGTGACACAGTTATACAAGAGCACCCTACAAAAGTCGTGAAATGTAAAGCCAATATATTATCACAAGAAGTCAAAGGCATGAAAATATTGCAACACAGTTTGCACATATAAGTGAAGCTCTTATTCATATCAAAAGATTGACAATGCTTATCATTAAACCATCCCAACATTGATGAACCATCACCGAGATTACAGGTCATATCAAAATGATTAAACATCGGCACAATTATTTTCAAACATATTTGATCCAAATCTGATTTATTCCATGATTCACTTGATTCTTTTGCATTGGTAGTTAATTCAATGGGTTCACTCAAAATTGTTTGATCACGTGGCAAAGCCAAATCATCAACGTAGTCCTCTAAAGTAGCTGGTGTGATCAAAGTAGTGGGTAGCTCACCGCATGGTGCACTTAAATTGACAAGACATTCATCATACTCATGTGGAGGTGAAAGATTAGTACCTTTGTCATTACCTCTTGTGCTCAACTCAGATGATGTAGGCACTCTCGGTGATGATGTGTCACATGGTGGAGGTGATGTAGTCCTCACAACAACAGATGTGGTTGTCATAGTATGCCTAGTAGTTGAAGGGACAACCGTATCAACTCTTGGAATGTGCATCTCGCGCTGATTCTCCTTGTGGGCAAAACATCGTTTTATTTCCTGTTTAGCTTTGCAAGCAAGATGAAACAAATGGTCCATAGGATAACACTCTTCATGAATTAGTATCTCCTGAATGTCACGATTTAATCCTCCCCATAATCTATCCATAAAATCTTCTTCACTTTCTTCTAAAGAGGAATGCAGCAAGGTAGTTTGTAAAGTATCATAATATTTCGTTACGGTGTCACTACCTTGTTTTAAATGTTGCAACTTTGTAAACATGTCACGAGTATAATAAGGGGAATGAATGTATGTCGCATGGCAAGTTTCAAATCATCCCAAGTAGTAGGTATATCATTAGGGTGTAACCGACAATATTCACTCCACCAAACTACAGCATGACCAGTGAAAGAACCAACCGCAACCTTAAATTTTTTACGTAGATCAAAATTATTGGAAGCAAATATTATATTTATGTCAAACTCCCATTCAATATATAAAGCAGGTCTAAAACGGCCATTAAATGGTGGTATAGAAACATTAACCTGATCATGTGCATTTGGATGTTTGTGCACCTCTCGTGACGGTTGTGGTATTTGCATAGGTGATAGCACGTCTCTCACAATCGACAAACCCCATGAATTGACTCTAGATCCTGTCATGATTAGTAGAAACAAGAAACAAAATTTGAGAATAACGTTCCTATGAACCACTAGGATGTGGTGGTAAAGCGCTCACAGTAAAGCAAATATCAATATCTTACAAATTCTTACCAAGCAGCAGGTGGCGACAGGCAACCAGCGGTGTCAAATAACTCTGAAGATTGTGTAAAGCGATTGCCAGGGGAACGTACATATACACGGTGCAGAAATATGTGGAGATGGGTTGGCTATATATGGTAGCAAAATATTAGCAATAATCAATTCAGAGATGCAATGTTGAATAAGCGCTCAACGACGCAGTCTTGTTGGTCCCGGGTTAGACCGGACTAGAGACGCGAGCCTAGAACACTAATGAGGTCACGACGTAGCACAACTAGCATCAATGAAGGATACTAAGTAGCTCGGACAGCAAGATATAAGTGAAGATCACAACGGCAGTAAAGATAATGATAAAAAACAACTGCCAAGCAGGATATACAACAACTCTCTCTCCAACTTTCCTCTTGAAAAGTTTGAGCCAATTTTCTGATAACTTTTTTCAAAGAATGCTACTAACTGAAGGTTTCCAACGCAAAAAGAATCACTCAATTCCGAATTGATATGAGGAGTCAAAGAATTCTAAAACTGGCCTGAAAAACTAGAATCAGCTGTGTCCGCGAACTTCAGAGGGCAAAACGACCTATTTAGAAGACGATTTTGAGGTTTCAAATATTGAACCAGCCTCTGCAACTATTTAGATGCGTCTCGTCGCTAGCTTTCATTTGAGTACTCGCAGAGCCAAAACGGACTTCGTATGAGGAAGTTATGCATGTTTTACTGAATAGTGCACAAAACAGATTCCAATCCGAATGCAACTACGAGATTGACTCTAGATAGATCTGAATTTTGTTTTTTTTCTTCTCTCTTTTTTTTTCTTCACATTTTTTCTTTTTCTCTTTTTTTCTCTGACTTTTTTTTCTTTTTTTCTCTTTTTTTCTGTCTTTTTTCTCTCCCTCTTTCCAAGACAAACTAGATAAGATGCATCGGATCAAGCGAATATGTGAACGACCTCAACTATGATTGTGACAATGAACTATGGGTAGCACGTGGTGGAAATTGATGGATGGTGTGGTGGACAGCGGAAGGGATAATGATGCAGTGGCGACGTGACTAATGTGAACAGAACTCGAAACTCTAAACGAACTAGACCCTATGACCAACAACTCGACACGACGATGCAACCGATAATTCAATAATGCGAAAAATGAAAAGAAAAATTGCAAAGACTCAGACTGGCTTGGAGAAAAGGATGAATAGATCTAACTTTTTTGTGGCTTTTTCTTGGACAATAGGTAAGAAGATAAATCTAATCTAGGTGATGTAGGGCGGAACCCTATGGTGACGATCTTTCACGTTTGGAGTGGATCCTACGGGGGAACACGAGGAACGCACGGAAAACACAAAGGGGAAACACGGGGAAAACGAGAGAATCACTAAACCGACAAGTAATCGATCACACAAGGGCTAGATCATCGAAATCATAAGGTAAAACATGATTCAAAATCAACAAAGGAAAGATACACAAGTAGCCGTTCTTCTCCGTGAGGAGGTCTTGATTGTCTTCCCTTGAAGGGGTCTTGAATCCGCTTGGGGGATCTTCTCCGAAAAGGTCGTGAGCTCCGAGGAGAAGTAACCAAGTGGATGAGCAAGGCTCTCACACAAAATATGAGCTAAACCAATGCTAACCCTAAACCGTAGGTAGGAGAAGAGTATATATAGTTTACGGGCGAAAGGGTACACGGCCTCGATCAAGTGGTCGCAAGACAGTGGCCGGAAGATCCGGGCGCCGGAGGGTCCGGGCCGGGTCCGGCCTAACCCGAAAGTTGGCGCGGGTGGAGCAAGGCTGGCGTCCGGGGGCCGGAAGGTCCGGGCGGGCCGGAGGTTCCGGGCTAACCAGAGAGTTGGCACGCCCAGGCTGGTCGATGTCGTCGGAGGCCGGAAGGTCCGGGTAGGCCGGACGTTCCGGGGGCAGGAAGTTCCAGGCTGTGGCCGGAGGTTCCGGGCTGTCCAGAGAGTTGACGCCTGTCGTTTCTTATTCAGCTCCTGGCTCCTTGACTTGAACGTTGTACCTGATCACGCATAGCGTCTCGGACTTAGGTAGTAGCCATGTCTCACTGGAAGAAAAGGGGAACTCAAGTAGGAGCGATGTCACCTCGGATTGAATAGCACGAGCTCTTGCTCTTGTCATGGGTCCACTTGGAGCTTGGATAGTCGATGGAAGGTCCATGGGATGACCTAAGGATGCTCCGTATCATCTCCCCCCCCTGTAGCGACCAGACCTCAAATAGTCTGATCTCTGTGCTCAGTGTCATCCCTGGATCAGTAATGCTGACACCACACAGGACTCGAAGGATTTATAACAGAGTAGCAATCACACACTTATTACAATCGAATGTCTCAAGAGAGAACTTAATACAATAAATATGGCTTAAGGCCATCTAATAACGATAACAGCGGAAGGCTTGGAAGAATAAGCGAGTCCATCAACTCCAACGGCATCACTGAGTATAGAACCACGACCTATGCACCTTACTCGTCGTCTGAAAAGTATGCAACATGAAACGTTGCAGCCCGAAAACGGGTCAGCACATGGAATATGCTGGCAAAGTAACACATAGAGAATAATGGAATAATAAGCCTATACTACATGCATATATGGCTGGTGGAAAGCTCTATGGTTCTTGTTTTGCATAAAGCCAATTTTTCCCTACGCAAAGGAATAAAATTATTTAACTATCATGGTGGTTGTGAAACATTGAGAATGGTTGACAAAGATCCTCAATCCCAATTAAAAGTACTCATTAACAAACCCAACAATATTAATTTAGAAGCAACATGATGAGATTCACATGATATCCAAGTACTAGATACTCAAGATGTCCATTACCGGGGACACGGCTAACCATGATTAGTTTATACACTCTGCAGAGGTTTATGACTTTTCCCCACAAGACTCGATCGCCTCCGCTTTGGTTTCTCGCACTACACGGTGTTTGAGAGACGGATGACCGAGACATAGTCTTTCGTAAGCACTAGCACCTTACATGTGGGTAGACGGTACACCTACTTTCCCTACATCTCGCTAGTCTACCCGTAAGAGTTCGCACAACTTAATCAACTATGCGAGCCCATAATGGCTTGTGGCTGCACACGGAAGTTTCTAGTTTGAATAATCTCATGATCCCTTTGAGCCTGGGTGGTGGTCCGAAGAAATACAGGCAAGTCTTGATAGAAACCAGGTGCCTCAATCCACCCAGATGTGTGTTCAAGTTGCCACCTTAAATAAACCATTAAATAATAATCTCACATCTGTCATGGATACACTCACCCAATCCACGTCTACTAGCATAGCATGGCATAATAAGCAAACGTAGAAGTAACTCCCAAGGGTTTGATAAAAAAACAGGTAATAGGTACTACCTTATCTACTTCCCATAACCCACAATTTAATTAGATCCTAATCATGCAATGTTTGAGGATAGATCTAATGCATAAAAACTGGGTAGTAGAAAAGGTATGATCAAAGTGTTACTTGCCTTGCTGATGATCCATGAAACCTAGAGACTCAAGTAACAAAGCGCCTCCGTGTAATCTATCACAGACAAACAAACAAGCATACAATAAATACTCATCTAATGCACAGGTAAAACTCAAATATATCTAACCAGATAGTTCAACTTAAGAACTCCGGTTTGCAAAAAGAATCAAATCAAACGAAGCAACGAAAGCCAAACGGCAGAAGAAAACAGCTTCGTTTTACTAATCTAGATCTAAGTCAAATTTTACAGAAGCAAAAACTTGTTTAAGTAGGTTATTGGGAAAGAGGGTTCCGAGACGAAACTCTAGGCGCTTGAATTTCCTGATTCCGATAAACGAGCTAAAAGTTATACTAAAACAAAAATCGGATCAGGAATCGCGATCAGAAAAATCGCGGATTAAATCTGAGAAAAAGAAAAACGACGAACGGGTTAACGAACGAATGTAATCTGACGAAATCGTTCATTTAAACGAACTAACGGGCAAACGTCCGCTAATTAGCCGCTCGCCCGAGCAGATCCTTCAGCTCCTCCGACCGCACGCCACTTGGCGCTGGACTTTCCGGCCCCGCCGGACTTGGGGGAACCCTCCGCGACGACACCTCCGGGTCGTCCGCCTCACATGAGGGCGCGACAGGTGGAGGCGTTTCGCTCTCCATCATCTCCGGAAGAAGATCCCCCGAAGACGAGCTCTGCTGAGAAGGGCTGAGGTGCGAACTACAAGGTACAATCTCGGTTATCCTCATGAATAAACACAGGGATGTTCCTTATTTACAAGACCCCTTCTTTTTACTTACGGCTCGCTGAAGGGCTGATCCCCTTGGGGAAATAATGCGGTTGGGTTACTTCCCAGCGTCGGAATCTCTGCCGAAGATTCCTTTCCCCTCTTTGAGGCCTTGACCTCCGGATCTTCCGAAGCGGTCCTCTTCTCTCCTCGGAAGGTGGGACTCTTAATCCCTCCCTCCTTGATAGCCTCCTTCGCAGAGGCGGTTGCTTCCCCGCTCCCCCCTTCGCCTTCTTCAAAGGGCGCGACCTTCAATATCTTGGTTAACATGGGATCCGACGTGGTCTCTGGGAGGGGAGTCGGACACCTTATTAACTTTGCCTTGGCTATCCACTCCTGTTCAAGAGACGGCTCCTTTAGAGGGCATATATATGAAATAAATGAATGAACAACTTGTCCGGTTATAGGACTACTTACTTGAGTATCTGGGCGATTGCAGCTTAGTCCTGCGTCCTCGGTCAAGTCCGGACACTTCTCTTGTGATCCGAAGAACAATTTATACATCTCCACGGGCGTCTTGCCCGTACAATTTTGGAGAGCTCGTGGTCCCTCCGGATTGAATTCCCACAGGCGGAGGGGGCGACGTTTGCAGGGATGGAGGCGCCGGATCACCATAACCTGCGCCACTGCAACCAGATTGATCCCTCTTTCCTGGAGATCTCGAATACGGCCCTGCAGCAGTGGAACGTCCTTGGGCGGCCCCTCACCAAGCCCCTTGTTGACCCATGATGCCACTACCGTGGTGGACTGAGTGGAAGGTAGGGAGTGCCGCCCATTTGGTGCCCCCGAGCGGTGATATAAAACCACTCCGTTGCACACAAACCAAGCTCCTCTTGGAAAGAGCCCTCCGCCATGGAGCATCAAAGACATTTGCTTATGACCGCCCTTCCACACTCGCTTGCTGCCCCTCGATCATCTTTGGCTCCACCTTGAAGGTCTTGAGCCACAATCCAAAGTGGGGGTAATATGGAGGAAGGCCTCACATACGACAATGAATGACGAGATATGGAGGATGGACTCAGTTCAAGTCATGGAAATCTAGCCCATAATAAAACATGAGCCCCCGCACAAAGGGATCCGTCGGGAAGCCTAAACCCGAAGGAAGTGGGACACGAACACCACGTTCTCGCCGGGCTCAGGAGTGGGAATGACCTGCCTCGAGCAAGCAGCCTATCTGAGATCTCGCCGGTTAGATACCGGGCGTCTCGCAGCTTTAGCACATCTTCTTCGTGGACGGAGGAAGACATCCATTGGTCGCTGGTCGGAGCCGGACATCGCCGAAAGTCCAAGTGCCTGAATCAAGCTTTGGGTGTTGGAACTCAAGCGAGGCGAACTCGATGGAGGGTGTAAAGAAGAAGAGGGCCTTGGTCTCATTATAAAGAGGTTGAATACCAAGAGCCCACCCGTGGTTGATTAGGACTCGCCTTTGATAGAGAAGGCAGGCCGGCCAGCACGCGATTGGGTTACCCACGTCCGTGTTGATGAGAATCCCGGAATAAGGGGGGCACGATCTACGCTTTGATAAGACGTGCCAAGAAAACTGCCTCGCTAAACACGCTGAGGTGGAACAATAAAAAACGATTCATATAAAAGCCTGGTCGTGGTATGACGTCACGCCGCGGAATACGTCAGCAGATCTGTGCAAAAATTATTCTCTCTACGGTGTTATGTGGAACTTGATTTGCAGAGCCGGACACTATCCTTGTGTTCAAAACCTTCTATGAAGTATTCGGAGGAGGAACCCGCCTCGCAATGCCGAAGACAATCAACGCTACCGGACTCATCATCATTGAAGCCTGGTTCAGGGGCTCTTGAGGAGTCTGGACTAGGGGTGTCCGGATAGCCGGACTATCGTCCACGGCGGACTCCAAGACTATGAAGATACAAGATTGAAGACTTCGTCCCGCGTCCGGATGGGACTTTCCTTGGCGTGGAAGGCAAGCTTGGCGATACGGATATGTAGATCTCCTACCATTGTAATCGACTCTGTGTAACCCTAACCTATTCGGTGTCTATATAAACCGGAGGGTTTTAGTCCGTGGGACGAACAACAATCATACCATAGTCTAGCTTCTAGGGTTTAGCCTCCTTGATCTCGTGGTAGATCTACTCTTGTACTACCCATATCATCAATATGAATCAAGCAGGAGTAGGGTTTTACCTCCATCTAGAGGGCCCGAACCTGGGTAAAAACATCGTGTCCCTTGTCTCCTGTTACCATCCGCCTAGAGCACAGTTCGGGGCCCCCTACCCGAGATCCGCCGGTTTTGACACCGACACAGACCAAATGACATAACGGTGTACTCATACAGCCCGTACCTGGTGGTAAAAGCCGTCTTAGGTATATCCTGCTCTCGAATCTTCAACTGATGGTACCCTGATCGCAAATCGATCTTGGAAAACACCTTAGCTCCTTGCAATTGGTCAAACAAGTCATTGATCATCGGCAACGGGTATTTGTTCTTAATGGTCACTTCATTCAATCCACGATAATCAACAACTATTCTTAATGATCCATCATTCTTCTCCACTAGAAGTACTGGTGATCCCCAAGGCGAAGAACTTGGGCGAATAAAACCTTTATCCATTAACTCCTTAATCTGCTTCTTAATTTCCTCCAAATCCTGGGCTGGCATCCCATATGGTCTCTTAGATATCGGTCCAGTGCCTGGCAGTAGTTCAATCAGAAACTCAATGTCTCTATCCGGTGGCTTGCCTGGCAACTCTTCAGGAAACACGTCCGGGTAATCCTCATCACCGGTACTTCCTCTGCACAACTCCCCGATAAGGAAATTACATGTGCTCTCCTCGGCTCATGCCGTGATACATACTTGATTCTCCTTCCTTCTGGTGTCGTAAGCAAAATTGTCTTACTGGCGCAATCGATGTTTCCTCCATACATCGACAACCAATCCATACCAAGAATTACATCCAAACCTTGGGATTCCAATATAATTAAAACCGTTGGGAAAACATGCCTCCCTATACTTAATGGCACTTGGAAACATCCTTGACTGGCCATATACTCCGCTCCCGGTGAGCTTACTAGCATGGGTGTCTTAAGAGTTCTAGTGGGCAGGCTAAACTTATCTGCAAATCCCCTTGATATGAATGAATGCGATGCACCAGTATCAAAAGAACAACTGCAGTAAATGACTTAACCAAAAACTTACCTATTTGATGTAGGGCGGAACCCTACGTGGATGATCTTTCACGTTGGAGCGGATCCCACGGTGAATCACGAAGAACACGCGGAAGAACAAGAGGGAAACACGGGGAAAACGAGAGAGAATTCACTCAACCGACAAGAGATCAATCACACAAGTGCTAGATCGATGAACACGAAGGAGATACATGATTCAAGGTCAACAAAGGACGATACAAGCGGTAGCCGTTCTTCTCCGTGAGGAGGCCTTGAGGGGTCCACCCTAGAAGGGGGTCTTGAATCCGCTTGGGGATCTTCTCCGTAGAGGTCCCGATCTCCGAGGAGAAGTAGCCAAGTGGATGAGCAAAGGCTCTCACATAAGAATATGAGCTAATCCAATGCTAACCTAATCGGAGGTGGGGAGTTCTATTTATAGTCTTAGTGCAAATGGGGGCGAAGTGAAGGGGTACATGGGCCTCATGCCCGAGCCTGTCTTGTGCAATAGGCCGGTTGTTCCGGTTGAGGGGCGGTTGTATGCTGGCGATCCAGGGGAGCGGAAGTACGGTCGAGGAAGGCGGTACTACCGCCGGGTCGTGTTAACCTGCGGTGGGCGTCGGGGCCCCCAGCGGTTGTATCGGTCGTGGGGCCGGTAGTTCTGGTCATTTGGGTTTTACCGGTACATCCGGTGATGTACCGGCCTTGCACCGCTTGATCACCGAATAGCGTCCGGTTGTTGGACGGTAGTATGCCGGTTGTTCCGCCCGGCCGGTTGTGGGGCGGTTGTACCGGTCCCTCCAGGTTGGGTCGTGCTTCCTTGATCTTGATGTCCGTCTTGCACCGTTCCTTCTCCTTGGTTGCTTACCTGGTACCTGAGCACACAAAGCATCTCCGTTTGAGGTAGTAGCCATGTCTCAAGTGGGTCAAAGTGAAGTTCAACAAGGAGAGAGTTAACCTCGGATTGAATAGCACGTGCTCGAGCTCTCGTCATGGGTCCTCGTGAGGTTGGATGTGTCGATGTAGAGTCCATGGGGATGATGGAAGGATGCTCCGCATCATCTCCCCTCTCTTGGGAAAGATCCGACCTCGGATCAAAATCTTCATCACCATGGAAAGGCGAGAGGTCTTTGACGTTGAAGATGTCGCTCACGGTGTACTTGTCTCGTGGGAGTTCAATCTTGTAGGCGTTGTCGTTGTAGCGTGCTAGCACCTTGAAAGGTCCATCGGTTCTAGGAAGAAGCTTGGACTTGCGTTCTTTGGGGAAGCGGTCCTTGCGAAGGTGTAGCCACACGAGGTCTCCAATGTTGAATGTCTTGGGCTGCTTGTTGACGTTGAGCTTGGATGCTAGTTGTTTTTCTTGGCGCTCGATGGTGTGCCTTGTATCCTCATGCATATTCTTGATGTAGCTTGCTCGTGCACTCGCATCCATGTTGGTGCGCTCTTGTAGAGGGAGAGGTAGAATGTCCAATGGGGAGAACGGGTTGAAGCCATAGACGACCTCGAAGGGGGACTTGCCGGTAGTCGAATGTCTTGCACGGTTGTAGGCGTACATTTCGGCGATGGGTAGACATGCCTCCCACTCCTTGATGTTCTTCTTGATCAAGACACGAAGTAGAGTGGATAGTGTGCGGTTCGTCACCTTCGTTTGGCCGTCGGTTTGAGGATGGTATGCCGATGAGAACAAGAGCTTGATTCCGAGCTTGGCGCATAGGGTCTTCCAAAAGTAACTCAAGAACTTGACGTCACGATCGGAGACGATTGTCTTTGGTACTCCATGGAGTCGCAAGATTTCCCTACAAAAGAGATTTGCAACATGTGAAGCATCGTCTATCTTGTTGCAAGGAATGAAATGTGCCATCTTAGAAAATCTATCCACAACAACAAACACGGAATCCTTTCCATTCTCGAGTTCTAGGCAAACCAAGTACAAAGTCCATACTAATGTCTTCCCATGGTTGATAAGGAATAGGAAGAGGCATGTAAAGACCGTGGGATTGAGCTTTAGACTTAGCTTTGCGGCATGTAGAGCAACGGTTGGTGAAGCGTGAGACGTCGCGGAACATCTTGGGCCAAAAGTAGTTGTTGGAGAGCGTGGCGAATGTCTTGTCACGTCCAAAGTGTCCCATGAGTCTGCCTCCATGAGCCTCTTGCAAAAGGAGCAAACAAAGAGAAGACTCGGGAATGCATAGTTTGTTAGCTCTCATAAGATAAGCATCCTTGATGTAATATTGTTCCCAAGAAGTATGCGTCAAACACTTAGCATAAGGAATAGCAAAAGATGGATCATGCTCATACAAGTCTTTTATATGCTCAAAGCCAATAACATTCAACTCAAGTTGAGTTACAAGCATGCATATGCGTGAAAGCGCGTCGGCAACTACATTTTCTTTACCCTTAATGTACTTGATCACATAAGGAAAGGATTCAATAAATTCACTCCATTTGGCATGACGCTTGTTCAACTTAGTTTGACCTTTGAGGTACTTAAGCGTTTCATGATCGGTATGGATGACAAACTCATGAGGTCTAAGGTAATGTTCCCAAACATGTAGCACATGCACTAAATCATACAATTCTTTGTCATAGATGGGATAATTAAGTTGAGCACCGGAGAGTATTTCACTAAAATAAGCAATGGCTCGTTTTTCTTGCATCAAAACTCCGCCAATTCCGGTACCACTTGCATCACAATGAACCTCAAAAGTTTTGTCAAAATTGGTCAAAGCAAGAATCGGAGCATGAGTAAGCAAAGACTTGAGCTCATCAAAAGCGGTTGATTGCAAAGTTCCCCAAACAAAGGGAGTATTCTTCTTACTCAAGGCATGCAAAGGAGCGGCAATTGTGCTAAAATCTTTCACAAAGCGACGATAAAAACCCATAAGACCAAGAAAACTTCGCACTTGTTGCAAATTGGTGGGTTGGGGCCAAGTTTTAATTGCTTCAATTTTAGATTCATCAACATGGACACCCTTTGAGGATACTACAAAACCCAAGAAAACCACTTTTTCAACGCCAAAAGTGCATTTTTTCAAGTTTGCATAAAGGCTTTCCTTGCGAAGAGTTTGCAACACATATTTTACATGATTGATGTGCTCTTTCATGGTTTTGCTAAACACAAGAATATCATCAAAGTAAACCACAACGAAGATTCCAATGTAAGGTCTAAGCACATGATGCATAAGACGCACGAAAGTTCCGGGTGCTTAAACAAACCCATAGGCATCACTAACCACTCATACAAGCCAAATTTGGTTTTGAAAGCAGTTTTCCATTCATCACCTTCTCGAATGCGGATTTGATAATAGCCACTTTTAAGATCAATTTTTGAGAAAAAGTTGGCTCCACTAAGTTCATCAAGCATATCATCTAAGCGAGGAATGGGATGCCTATAGCGGAAGGTGATAGCATTTATAGGTCTACAATCGGAACACAAGCGAAAACTTCCATCGGGCTTAGGCACAAGTATAACGGGAACGACACAAGGGCTTAGGCTTTCACGTACATGACCGTTGTCGATGAGTTGTTGTACTTGCCGTTGAAACTTCCTTGGTTTCTTCGGGATTGACTCGGTATGGAGCTTTGTTTGGTAGAGGCGCTCCGGGGATGAGGTCGATTTGATGCTCAATGCCTCGAATAGGAGGTAGACCCGGAGGTAGCTCGTCGGGGAAAACATCTTGAAATTCCTGCAAAAGAGATTGAAACACCAAAGGTAGCTCGTGAATGGTGTTAGTTTTTGGTTCTCCATCCTTGCACACAAGGACAAAGTGCATCACACTCGATGGGTTCTCACACACTTCTCTCATCTCACTTTTGGTGGCAAATAGGGTGAGGTTTTTCTCTCTAGGCGAAGAGGCGCTCAAGTTTGGCTTGTGGCTCTCACTCACTTTTTGGTGGATCACTTTCTCACTCTTGTCTCTATTGATAGAGGCAAAGGTGTCCCGTCTTTCGATGAGATGTTGGTTTTCGCTTTGGAGGAAGTCGACTTTGACGATCCGACTACGAACGTGCGAGGACGTCGCGCCTTAGCAATCGCTAAACCAACTCCGAGAGGTTATTGACCACGCCGGAGCACGATCAACGACCACGAGGGTCTGCTTCCTGCGAGCAAACAAAGAACAAGCAAGAAACTGAGATTGCAATCTGGATATTGCGAATATAAGATGAAAGCTTTATTGATCAAGGTGGGGTTCTGTGGACGCCTTTATGCAGTCGTTGAACACAAACGAAATGCACGCGAAGTTGCAGCTATGGCGAACTTTTAATCTAAACAAAACCCAAAGTCTAAACGGTGCCCTAAGGGCTGTATATATGGAGGAAGAGGGGGGATTTCGTGGCCCTTGGTGTAGGGGTCGAAATCAACCCTATCTCTTGTTTCCCCACATACGGACTCTAAAAATAGCCTATACTTGTGTATTTCGAAATTACAAGGGCCTGGCCCAATAATAAGGTGACGTGACACCTAGAATAGCCTCGGACGAAATTTATGAAGTAGCATCTTGTATATTTCGTCCAAGGCTTCATGCACCCATTATGGTGGCTTCAAAGTCCTGAAATCATCACTTGTAACTCCGTTCTTGTTCCCTTGCATGGCATCATCTCCATGCTTGTTCTTGCTCCAATGTCCATCCTTCTCCAAGCTAGGCCCTTCGTTTGTAAGCAAAACAAATGTATCCAATTTAGGCGACATCATATTCTCATGAACATTAGAATCATTACCAAGAAAGCGAAAGTACACGATAATTTAATTGGCGTCATGAGCTCTAGTAATTGGTCCAAGATGTATAACAGCAGGGGCTGTGGGTGTAGCAATGGTATTGATGTCCTCATCATCCTCCCTTCTTGAAATGAAGTCGTCCTCGACGGAAACTCATCTTCCTCACCCAAATAAGGCTTCAAATCTGCAATGTTAAAAGTGGGACTAACCCCAAAATCTGCGAGCAGCTCAAGTTTATATGCATTATCATTTATTTTCTCTAACACCTTAAATGGACCATCAAGACGTGGCATTAGCTTTGATTTGCAAATTAGGAAACCTATCCTTACGCAAATGTAACCAAACAAGATCTCCAGTGCAAAGACAACATGTTTTCTACCCTTATCTCCAGCAAGTTTATATTTAGCATTCATACGCTCAATGTTTTCCTTAGTTAACTCATGCATTTTTAAAATCAATTCAGCACGTTCTTTAGAATCAAAATTAACCTTCTCCGAAGATGGAAGAGGCAACAAATCAATAGGTGCACGAGGTAGGAAGCCATACACAATTTCAAAAGGGCACATCTTAGTAGTAGAATGCAATGAACGATTATAAGCAAATTCAATATGAGGCAAGCATTCTTCCCACATTTTCTTATTATTCTTCAAAACAGCCCTAAGCATAGTAGACAATGTTCTATTGATTACTTCGGTTTGTCCATCGGTTTGGGGGTGACAAGTAGTACTAAAAAGCAGTTTAGTCCCCAACTTAGCCCATAAACATCTCCAAAAGTGGCTAAGAAATTTAGTATCACGATCTGAAACAATAGTATTTGGCACACCATGCAAGCGAATAATTTCACGAAAGAACAAATCGGCAACATTAACAAACATCATCGCTTTTATGACATGGTATAAAGTGTGCCATTTTCGAGAATCTATCCACGACAACAAATATGCTATCCCTCCCTTCTTTGTTCGAGGTAAACCTAAAACAAAGTCCATAGATATATCCTCCCAAGGAACACTAGGTACAGTGCAAAGGCATATATAAACCATGAGGATTGAGTCGTGACTTAGCTTTTTGACATGTAGTGCATGAGCAACAAAACGCTCAACATCCCGTCTCATCTTTGGCCAAAAGAAATGTGTAGCAAGTATATCCTCCGTCTTCTTCACGCCAAAGTGTCCCATTAATCCTCCTCCATGCGCCTCCTGCAACAACAAAAGACGAACAGAGCTAGCAGGAATGCATAGCTTGTTAGCACGGAACACAAAACCATCCTTAATAACGAACTTGTTCCATGTTCTTCCTTCTTTACAATTCTGCATTACATCTTTAAAATCAGCATCATGCACATATTGATCTTTGATGGTCTCCAAACCAAATATTTTGAAGTCAAGTTGTGAAAGCATAGTATAGCGACGAGACAAAGCATCAGCAATAACATTTTCTTTACCCTTCTTGTGTTTAATGACATAAGGGAAAGTCTCAATGAATTCAACCCATTTAGCATGTCTACGATTCAGTTTAGCTTGACTTTTAATATGTTTCAAAGATTCATGATCGAATGTATAACAAATTCTTTGGGCCATAAATAATGTTGCCATGTCTCTAAAGTCCGAACAAGAGCATATAATTCTTTGTCATAAGTAGAATAGTTCAGACTAGGCCCACTCAATTTTTAGAAAAGTATGCAACAGGTTTGCCATCTTGTAATAACACACCTCCTAATCCAATTCCACTAGCATCACATTCAAGCTCAAAAGTCTTATTAAAGTCAGGAAGTTGGAGTAAAGGAGCATGTGTCAACTTATCTTTCAATACCGTGAAGGCTTCTTCCTGTGCGGTACCCCAAACAAAAGGCACATCCTTATTTGTAAGTTCATTGAGAGGTGCAGCTATGGTGATAAAGTCTCTCACAAAACGCCTATAGAATCCAGCGAGTCCCGAAAACTCCTCACTTGTGTGACCGTTTTGGGCTGCGGCCAACTCTCAATAGCTTCAATCTTGGCTTTATCAACTTCAATTCCTGTGGTGTAACAACATAGCCAAGAAAAGATACTCGTTCGGTGCAAAAGGTGCACTTCCCAAGGTTACCAAACAATCGTGCATCACGTAGAGCATTAAAAACAGCACGTAAATGTTCCAAATGTTCTTCCAAAGATTTGCTATGAATCAGTATATCATCAAAATAGACTACCACAAATCGTCCAATGAAAGCACGTAAAACTTCGTTCATTAGTCTCATGAAAGTACTAGGTGCATTAGTTAACCCAAAAGGCATGACTAACCACTCATATAAACCAAACTTAGTTTTAAATGCTGTTTTCCATTCATCTCCCAATTTCATACGAATTTGATGGTATCCACTACGCAAATCAACTTTGGAGAATATTGTAGAGCCACTCAATTCATCAAGCATATCATCTAGCCTAGGAATAGGATGGCGATAACCAATAGTAATATTATTAATGCCTCTACAATCAACACACATAATGACGTACCATCCTTTTTAGGCACTAGTATAATAGGAACAGCACAAGGACTAAGAGATTCGCATATATAACCTTTGTCGAGCAGCTCACATGCTTGACGCATAATCTCCTTCGTCTCCTCCTGGATTGGTACGGTATGGTGCACGGTTGGGTAGCGACGCACCGGAATTAAGTCAATTTGATGTTCAATCCCTCGAATAGGTGGTAATCCCGGTGGCACGTCTTGTGGGAAGACGTCCGTGAACTCCTGCAAAATGTTAGTGACGGCGGGGGCAAAGAGGAAGGCACATCCTCGAATGAAAATAATGCCTCTTTGCACACAAAAGCATAGCAAACAGATTTGCTAGAATCTAGCTCCTCAATATCAGATTTGGTGGCAAGTAAACATGCACTTTTCAGTTTAATTTCAGAAGCAACATTAGATGGTTTATTATTAGGCTTCATTTGTTGCTCAAATTCTTTTGCCACAATCTGATTTTCACTCTTATTTTTCTCCTGTTTTGCTTTATTAGCTCTATTAATATCATCTTTCAAAATTGAATCAGAGTCATAGGAAGCAAAGTAATATTTTTATCCTTGTGAACAAGAGTATACTGATTGTTTCTACCATGGTGTACAGAATTTTTATCAAATTGCCATGGTCTACCAAGTAATAAGGAACATGCTTGCATAGGTACCACATCACAATCAACATAATCAGCATATGTAGAGATACTAAAATACACACGAGCGATGCGTGTTACCTTAACCTTGCATTGTTGTTGAACCATTGGATGTAGTAAGGATGTGGATGTGGTCTTGTGGTGAGAGAAAGCTTCTCCACCATATCCATGCTAGCCAAGTTGTTGCAGCTCCCTCCATCTATGATGACGCGAATAGAACGTTCCTTCACAACTCCCTTTGTATGGAACAAGTTATGCCTCCGATTGTGCTCACTTGTGTAACCTGCACACTCAAAACACGTTGAGCAACTAAACATTCATACACATCGGCATCTTCAGCAGCCATGTATTGCGTCTCATGATCGTAATCATCTCCACCATGTTCTTCATGTGTAATAAGAGCCAAAGTCTCTTCATCATAGTCACTAGCGGACTCATACCCACCATCCTCGGTAGCAATCATCACACGCTGAGATTGGCATTCTTCGGCAAAATGTCCTCTTCCCTTACAACGACGACAAATAATATCACTTGTGTGCCTGTTGACGCCATGGAAGAAGAAGAGCTGTGTAGGCCAAGAGTGTGCTCTTGGCAGATAGTGGTGGTTGTGCCTGCTTTCTTGTATCACGGTTGGAGGTGGCAGCCGACGGAGGTGCCGGTGTAGTAGAACGTGTGGAAGTAGATGATGCACGTGGTGTCCATGATGAAGGTCGACCTGCAAAAAAGTTAGTCCGCGCCAACGCCTGTCGATCCTGCACTTCACGTTCAGCTTTACAAGCAAGATGGAATAATCGAGTGATATTAGTATAATCCTTGTAGTCTAGAATGGTCTGAATATCTCTATTTAATCCACCTAGAAAACGTGCAAGCATAGCTTCATTCTCCTCAACAATACCACATCTAATCAAGACAGTTTGTAATTACTGATGATATTCTTCTACCGAATTTTTTACTTGTCTTAATCGATGCAATTTTGAAGTAATTCACGTTGATAATATGGTGGAACCCAACGAGCACGCATAGCAGTTTTCAAAGCAGCCCAAGTAGGCTGGAACAGGATATAATCTAAAATGTTAGGACCACCAAACACATGCAAAGCTAGTGAAAGCACAAACAGCAGCGGAAACACGTCTCTCCTCAGGATATTGTAAACATGTAAATCGTTGTTCAGTTTCTAACTCCCAAGTAAGATATATATCAGGAACATATCTACCCTCAAATGGTGGAATATTCAACTTCAATTTAGGGAGATGGTCAAGATCTCGTACCTGAGGGAGCCCTAACATTGCCATTATTTGCATGTGGACGACCGGGTGGTTGTGGTGCTTTGGTGGTTGTGGTCTTTGGTAGTTGCACGTAGTTACGAAGTTGATCAACCTCATCCTCGTACTCTCTCACATAATCATCCTCCCCACATCAGCGGCAGGAGCCACGAAGTATCAACAATGACACCGGCTGACTTGGCGGTGAAGAGGGACACGGCTCGCTTGGCGGAGGGCTGCTTCGCGATGTGGAGGTAGTCGTTGTTGTTGTTGTAGAGGTGCATTAGGTGCAGCCGGTGGTGGTGGTGGTAGACGCAGCGAGCAATTCATTAAACTTGTTATCGAGCTTTGTTTGAACGCCTTCTCAATGCCATCTATCTTCTCCATGGCCTCTTCAAATCTATTTAGAACATCTTCCACCTGCCCACTCATCATTTGTTGAAACTTATCATGTAGCGCTTTGTTTGTCATGTTCTCCCGGTCGGTCTAAATCGGCTTGTGATCCTGCCATGGTTAGCAGCAATAGAAACACGCAAGAATATGATTGACGGACTACTAGGAAGTGGTGGTGGTGGTGTGGTGGGCGGTCACAAATCCGTCAAGCAAATCTCAAATTCTTACCAGTTCTTACCTCAAAGAAGAAAGCGGTGATCGGCAACCGATGTAGTCAAAACTCTAAAAGCTTGGATAGAGCGATTACTAGGGAGAGTCAAACGCACGATGTAGATGTATGTGGAGCTGGGAAGGCTTATAATATGGTAGCAAAAAGGGTCAGCAATAATCAATTCAGAGATGCAAAGTTGAATGAACGCTCAACGACGGTACTGTGCTGGTCCTAGGCTAGACCGTGCTAGAGACGCGAGCCTAGAACACTAACAAAATCACGGCGCTGCACGGAAACAACGGAAAAGCACACTCTGGATTTTTTTTTTCGCTCTTTTTTTTTGCGCTGCTTTTTTTTTGCGCTGCTCTTTTTTTTTGTGCGAAAAATCACTATAATGGCGAGTGTCTCAAAACTCTTCCCAGGTCAAACTGACAGGATGGGCACGGAATTTTTTCGACCAAATTTTTTTTTTATTGCCGGACCCAAAAGCTGGAAACGTGTCAAAAAAAACTTTCTATAATTGCGACTGTCTCAATACGCTTAGAAACACCTAAAAATAGGATAGCCAGAAAATTTTTCGACAAGTGCGGTTTCGGAAAATTTTGGGCCTAAACGGAGGGTGGTTTCCAGACCTAATATGAGAGGAAACCTACTCCGGCTAGGAAACACGAATCGGAAACTAGATGGATCTCGAAAACAAACCTAATATGAGAAGAACTCGGATTGGTGGTGGATATATGGTGGTGGTATATGGCAGCGGTGGTGGTATATGGTAGCGGTGGTGGTATATGGAGACGGATTGGTGGTGGTATATGGATATGGATTGGTGGTAGATGGCAAGGCGATGATGATGGTGCGGCGGCGTGACAACTTATGACCAGTAACTTCGAAACTCTAAAAGACTAGACTCTAAGACCAGCAACTTGACACGACGATGCAACCGCAAATTCAACAAAGCAAAAACCCTAAAAAGATTATGCGAAGGCTCAGATTGGTTCAGATATGATGAACTAACCCTAATTTTTTTTGTGTGGCTTTTTCGTGGAATGTAGGTATGAAGAACAGACTCGATCTAATCTACGAAAAACTGTAAAATCTCACCGAGCAACCTGAAAATCTGATACCACTTGATAGAGGCAAAGGTGTCCCGTCTTTCGATGAGATGTTGGTTTTCGCTTTGGAGGAAGTCGACTTTGACGATCCGACTACTTAACGCGGCGAGGACGCCGCGCCTTTAGCAATCGCTAAACCAACTCCGAGAGGTTATTGACCACGCCGAGCACGATCAACGACCACGAGGGTCTGCTTTCCTGCGAGCAAACAAAGAACAAGCAAGAAACCGAGATTGCAATCTGGATATTGCGAATATAAGATGAAAGCTTTATTGATCAAGGTGGGGTTACGTGGCGCCTTTATGCAGTCGTTGAACACAAGCGAAATGCTGTGAAGTTGCAGCTATGGCGAACTTTTAATCTAAACAAAACCCAAAGTCTAAGCGGTGCCCTAAGGGCTGTATATATGGAGGAAGAGGGGGAATTTCGTGGCCCTTGGTGTAGGGGTCCGAAATCAACCCTATCTCTTGTTTCCCCACACATACGGACTCTAAAAATAGCCTATACTTGTGTATTTCGAAATTACAAGGGCCTGGCCCAATAATAAGGTGACGCAGCACCTAGAATAGCCTGGGACGAAATTTATGAAGTAGCATCTTGTATATTTCGTCCAAGGCTTCATGCACCCATTATGGTGGCTTCAAAGTCCTGAAATCATCACTTGTAACTCCGTTCTTGTTCCCTTGCATGGCATCATCTCCATGCTTGTTCTTGCTCCAATGTCCATCCTTCTCCAAGCTAGGCCCTTCGTTTGTAAGCAAAACAAATGTATCCAATTTAGGCGACATCATATTCTCATGAACATTAGAATCATTACCAAGAAACGAAAGTACACGATAATTTAATTGGCGATGCGAGCTCTAGTAATTGGTCCAAAGATGTATAACAGCGGGGGCTGTGGGTGTAGCAATGGTATTGATGTCCTCATCATCCTCCCTTCTTGAAATGAAGTCGTCCTCGACGGAAACTCATCTTCCTCACCCAAATAAGGCTTCAAATCTGCAATGTTAAAAGTGGGACTAACCCCAAAATCTGCGAGGCAGCTCAAGTTTATATGCATTATCATTTATTTTCTCTAACACCTTAAATGGACCATCAAGACGTGGCATTAGCTTTGATTTGCGCAATTTAGGAAACCTATCCTTACGCAAATGTAACCAAACAAGATCTCCAAGTGCAAAGACAACATGTTTTCTACCCTTATCTCCAGCAAGTTTATATTTAGCATTCATACGCTCAATGTTTTCCTTAGTTAACTCATGCATTTTTAAAATCAATTCAGCACGTTCTTTAGAATCAAAATTAACCTTCTCCGAAGATGGAAGAGGCAACAAATCAATAGGTGCACGAGGTAGGAAGCCATACACAATTTCAAAAGGGCACATCTTAGTAGTAGAATGCAATGAGCGATTATAAGCAAATTCAATATGAGGCAAGCATTCTTCCCACATTTTCTTATTATTCTTCAAAACAGCCCTAAGCATAGTAGACAATGTTCTATTGACTACTTCAGTTTGTCCATCGGTTTGGGGGTGACAAGTAGTACTAAAAAGCAGTTTAGTCCCCAACTTAGCCCATAAACATCTCCAAAAGTGGCTAAGAAATTTAGTATCACGATCTGAAACAATAGTATTTGGCACACCATGCAAGCGAATAATTTCACGAAAGAACAAATCAGCAACATTAACAAAGATCATCGCTTTTATGACATGGTATAAAGTGTGCCATTTTCGAGAATCTATCCACGACAACAAATATGCTATCCCTCCCTTCTTTGTTCGAGGTAAACCTAAAACAAAGTCCATAGATATATCCTCCCAAGGAACACTAGAGTACGAGGCAAAGGCATATATAAACCATGAGGATTGAGTCGTGACTTAGCTTTTTGACATGTAGTGCAATGAGCAACAAAACGCTCAACATCCGTCTCATCTTTGGCCAAAAGAAATGTGTAGCAAGTATATCCTCCGTCTTCTTCACGCCAAAGTGTCCCATTAATCCTCCTCCATGCGCCTCCTGCAACAACAAAAGGCGAAACAGAGCTAGCGAGGAATGCATAGCTTGTTAGCACGGAACACAAAACCATCCTTAATAACGAACTTGTTCCATGTTCTTCCTTCTTTACAATTCTGCATTACATCTTTAAAATCAGCATCATGCACATATTGATCTTTGATGGTCTCCAAACCAAATATTTTGAAGTCAAGTTGTGAAAGCATAGTATAGCTGACGAGACAAAGCATCGGCAATAACATTTTCTTTACCCTTCTTGTGTTTAATGACATAAGGGAAAGTCTCAATGAATTCAACCCATTTAGCATGTCTACGATTCAGTTTAGCTTGACTTTTAATATGTTTCAAAGATTCATGATCAGAATGTATAACAAATTCTTTGGGCCATAAATAATGTTGCCATGTCTCTAAAGTCCGAACAAGAGCATATAATTCTTTGTCATAAGTAGAATAGTTCAGACTAGGCCCACTCAATTTTTCGTAAAAGTATGCAACAGGTTTGCCATCTTGTAATAACACACCTCCTAATCCAATTCCACTAGCATCACATTCAAGCTCAAAAGTCTTATTAAAGTCGGGAAGTTGGAGTAAAGGAGCATGTGTCAACTTATCTTTCAATACCGTGAAGGCTTCTTCACATGCGGTACCCCAAACAAAAGGCACATCCTTCTTTGTAAGTTCATTGAGAGGTGCAGCAATGGTGCTAAAGTCTCTCACAAAACGCCTATAGAAACCAGCGAGTCCCAGAAAACTCCTCACTTGTGTGACCGTTTTGGGCTGCGGCCAACTCTCAATAGCTTCAATCTTGGCTTTATCAACTTCAATTCCCTGTGGTGTAACAACATAGCCAAGAAAAGATACTCGGTCGGTGCAAAAGGTGCACTTCCCAAGGTTACCAAACAAACGTGCATCACGTAGAGCATTAAAAACAGCACGTAAATGTTCCAAATGTTCTTCCAAAGATTTGCTATGAATCAGTATATCATCAAAATAGACTACCACAAATCGTCCAATGAAAGCACGTAAAACTTCGTTCATTAGTCTCATGAAAGTACTAGGTGCATTAGTTAACCCAAAAGGCATGACTAACCACTCATATAAACCAAACTTAGTTTTAAATGTTGTTTTCCATTCATCTCCCAATTTCTTTGGTTGTTGGTTGTCTTCTTGTTGATGTTGAAGAGTCAAGACCTTGGAGACAACAAGAGCGGGGCTCGAATCCTCATCGCAAAAGACTTGATCATCTTCTTCTTCGTTCACTTGCAGGTTCATGGCCACTTGCTCAAGGGCTTCCATCTCCTCATCACTCGTTGAGTCATAGGTGCCGTCGTCGTTGAGGATCATGGTGCGCGTGTTGGTGCATTCGTAGGACTTGTGGCCTCGGCCGCCGCAAGTGAAACACTTGAAGGAGCTTGTTTTGATGGTCTCATCGGTCGGAGTAGATGATGAAGCACACGGCTTGAAGTTGCTTGTAGTAGGAGGAGGACGACTTGAACTTGTCGCTTTTCTCTTGTAATTCAACTTGTCGTCGTTGTTTGTAGAAGGTTTGGTTGATGTAGATGTTGGAGGAGGTGTTGAAGCTTGGTTGTTGGAGAAGCCGTAGGTCTTGGATGAGTACTTGGCGTCCTTGAAGTCATCTTGTACTTGACGTTCCGCCTTTGTAGCTTGATGTACGAGCTCAATGAGGGTGGAGTATGGTTGGAAGTCGGCGATCTTCTTGATGGGATGATTGAGTCCATTCAAGAAACGTGCCATAGTTTGCTCATCATCTTCCTTGACATTGGCTCGAATCATGGCTATCTCCATTTCTTTGTAGTATTCTTCAACACTCTTTGTTCCTTGCTTGAGAAGTTGGAGTTTCTTGAAGAGGTCGTGGTTGTAGTAGGTTGGCACAAAAGCGTGCTCGCATGACATCCTTCATTTGAGCCCAAGTGGTGATTGGAGGTTCACCTCTTGCTTGTCGTCGCTCAATGATTTGTTCCCACCATATGAGCACATAGTCTTGGAACTCAAGTGATGCCATAGCGATTTTCTTCGCTTCCTCATAGTTGTGCAATCGGAAGATTTTGTCAACCTTCAATGCCCATGAGAGGTAGTCTTCGGGGTCATTGCTTCCATTGAACTTGGGCATGGTGAATTTTAGCTTGCTGTAGCGTTGCTCCTCATTGTGTTGTTGGCGATGTTGATGATGACGCCCTTGACGTGGATTGCAATCGTCTTCATGTTGCTCTTGACGTGGGGGAAGACCATGATCAACTTGCTCTTGTTGAACTTGAGGTTGAAGTGGAGTTTGACGAGCTTGTGGAGGAGCTTGAGGAACTTGACGTTGTCCATGAGGTTGGTAGTTCATCTCTTGGATTTCTTCTCGAAGGGCTTCCTCTTGGTTGCGTCGTTCGCGATTGCGGTTGGCGAAGGCTCGACTTGATTCTTGAAGGGCACGTTGCGCCTCAAGAGCTTGCGCTTCACGCTGTTGTTGTTGAAGACGTTGAGCCTTGGCGTCTTGTTCGTCTTGGTGTAGACGCGCTCGTTCTTCCTCTTGACGCCGTAGTCGTTTTTGTTCTCGAGCTTGAGCAAAAGCGTCTTGGTTTGATTGAGGACGAGGGACTTGCTCATCAACTTGCTCTTGTGAATGCTTGTCATGTAGCGGGTTGCGAGATGCATGACGGTCTTGACGTGCGGCACGACGAAGAGTGTTCGAAGTAGGTGTACTTTAGTCGTCGAAGGTGTCGTCGGAGTGTCGACTCGAGCGGCTCCGTCTTGATGATGAAGAAGTGGAATGATGCCGGTTTCTCATCAAGGCGCGGATCTCGTCCATTCTTGCATCATTTTCTTGCTTGTGAGCGTCGAACTTGTTGTCGAAGTAGTCTCTTGTACGTTGCTCGGAGAGTCGCAAGTCGGCGGCGAGAATGTCGATGCGGTCGCTCATTGCTTGTTGTTCTTGGTGCAACGCTCGTTGTGCACCAAAGAGGTGATTCTTGGTGACGTATGATGACATGTCGTCGTCTTGTTCGATGAAGAGTGGGTTGGTAGAAGACGTTGGCCTATCCATCATTCCAAGCAAAAATGTGAGTGGTAGAAGGAGAAGAACTTATACCAATGTACCTTTGACCGAAGTTGATGATGAATCAAGTTCACTCAAATGCGGACAATTAAATAACACTATTGGTACCAATCCTTGTCGGTTCTCACACCTACACAAATAAAAGCTTATGGTGGAGCTTGGTGAGGATGGTGGCACAAAATTTGATGCAATTGTAAGTGAACGTCAATAATGTTGGAAAAGGTTCACATATTTGCAAATGCAACAAGTAGACCAAGCAACTAGTGGTACATGGAAACACACACGCAAATAGATAAGTGGGATTGTGCAAACCAAAAGTGAGCCAAAATGTGGAATCCACGAAAATGCTCTTGTTGCACAATACTAGAGAGACGCTTAGCACGATTGCACAATAGGCGGATCACGGAACTTGTGCACAACCTACTATGCAAAATGCAACTATCTCTATCCCATTATGCTATATGTATGGTATTTCGGTGCTATGATCCAAGATGATCCGATATGACAAACTTAATGTAGTATGATGCTATGGTTCTTGCTCATAAGCTCTTTGCTTATCTTTTCTCTTTGCTTAAAAGCTTGTGTGGCTCTTTCACTTTTGAGCTCTTTTCTCATGCAAAATTTCACGAACCAAGATAGCAATTGTGTATGCTATGACAACTTTGTGACACACAAATGGATCCCAAGATATGCACCACGGTGGTATGGTATGTATGCTATGGAGTATGATCACTAATGTGCAAAAGTCACGTTGCCGGCAATACTCAATGGCTAGTCTCGATGGGTAAGCTACGCAAAAATAAGGCCATGTGGGTATCAATGCAATTGCAAGGTATGACAAAGATGTCGTCGAAGTTACCGTCCTTGGCGATGATGAGTCCTTGGCGAAGATGAGCGGTGGTTATGTTGACGTCGAACCGTACCTATATAGCCGAAACACAATAGGACACGGGAACCACAACTCAAATTCTCAAAGACCAAAAGCAACAATGGTGGAAACGGAAAGTGGTGGTGGATGGGGGATGTCAATAGCTTCTCAACGAGCTATGAACGAAAATCGGACTCGGATGTGGAGATTACGCTGAAAATGGTGAAACTCAGAATGCTGAAATTGGCACAGGGCGGTAGTACCGCTCGGACGAGCGGTTGTACCGCTCGAGGTACTCAGCGGTGGTACCGCTCGGAGGCGGTTGTACCGCTCGAGTCGGGAAACGATTTTGTGGCGGAAATGGAGGATTTCGGGGGCAAAATTGGGTGGGTTTCGTGGATGGAAAGAGATGGGGAGGGTGGGGAAAGCTAGATCCACACGCAGCAACACAAATCCATGGACCAAATCCAACAAAATTTCATCACACGAACAAATCACAAAAAAAATTTGGGGCTATTTTTGGTGGGGATTTTCGGATTTAGGACGAAAACAACAAAATCAAGCTAGAAAACACGGGGTAGGGGCTCCAAAAACGTGATCAACGTGGCTCATGATACCATAGATGATGTAGGCGGAACCTCACGTGGATGATCTTTCACGTTGGAGGCGGATACCACGGTGAATCACGAAGAACACGCGGAAGAACAAGAGGGAAACACGGGAAAGCGAGAGAATTCACTCAACCGACAAGAGATCAATCACACAAGTGCTAGATCGATGAACACAAAGGAGATACATGATTCAAGGTCAACAAAGGACGATACAAACGGTAGCCGTTCTTCTCCGTGAGGAGGCCTTGAGGGGGTCCACCCTAGAAGGGGGTCTTGAATCCGCTTGGGGGATCTTCTTCGTAGAGGTCCTCATCTCCGAGGAGAAGTAGCCAAGTGGATGAGCAAAGGCTCTCACACAAGAATATGAGCTAATCCAATGCTAACCTAATCAGGAGGTGTGGGAGTTCTATTTATAGTCTTAGTGTGAATGGGGGCGAAGTGAAGGGGTACATGGGCCTCATGCCCGAGCCCTGTGCGCAGACAGGCCGGTTGTTCCGGTCGAGGGGGCGGTTGTACCGCTGGCGATCCAGGGGGAGCGGAAGTACCGGTCGAGGAAGGCGGTACTACCACCGGGGTCGTGTTGGCCTGCGGTGGGCGTCGGGGCCCCAGTGCCAGTTGTATGGTCGTGGGGCGGTAGTTCCGATCATTTGGGTTTTACCGGTACATCCGGTCTTGTCTGCGACCTTGCACCGCTTGATCACCGGATAAGCGTCCGGTTGTTGAATGATAGTAGGCGGTTGTTCCGCCGACGGTTGTGGGCGGTTGTACCGGTCCCTCCGAGTTGGGCGAATGCTTCCTTGATCTTGATGTCCGTCTTGCACCGTTCCTTCTCCTTGGTTGCTTACACGGTACTGAGCACACAAAGCATCTCCGTTTGAGGTAGTAGCCATGTCTCAAGTGGGTCAAAGTGAAGTTCAACAAGGAGAGAGTTAACCTCGAATTGAATAGCACGTGCTCGAGCTCTCGTCGTGGGTCCTCGTGGGGTTGGATGTGTCGATGTAGAGTCCATGGGGATGATGGAAGGATGCTCCGCATCACTATTACCGCATCTGGCTGAGCTTCAACCTCCTCTACGGTGACGTGGTTCACTTGTCCTTTGTTGAAACGATTCGGCTCCTTTCCTGAGCTTCCATTGCCATTTCCATTCTGGCCTTCTGGACAATCGTTTGCATAATTGCCAGTCTTGTGGCATTTAAAGCAAGTGATGTGGCTCAGGTCTACCTTGGATGGTGTTGACGGGTTGGTGCGGTTTTGTCCATTGCTTCCTCCATTCCCGTTCCCATTCTTGGTGCCATTATGGTTGTGCGAGCTACCTCCTCCATGGGTATGCTGAAATTGTCCTCCTGTCTTCGAGGTAAAGCGAAGTTTTCTTGAGCTCGAGTTATTCTTCCCTGTCCATACTTCCTCTTGCGATTATCAATCTGCTGCTTGCTTCCGTTCAATCATGAGAGCATGATCTACTAACTCTGGTAGTTATTGAAGGTGGCTACCATCAGCGCATGCTCAGCTCATCATTCAGTCCTTCTAGAAACTTCTCACCTTGCATTGCGTCCGTAGCAACGTCATACAGGGCATAACGTGCTAGTTCTTGAAATCATCTACATCTTGTGCCAACTGTCCGTCCTCCTTGGTGCAAGTTGCGAAACTCACGCTTCTTCATGGCCATAGCTCTTGCTGAAACATGGGCAGTACGGAAAGCCTGCTGAAACTGATCCCATGTGACGGTGTCTCTGTGGTAAGTGGTGTAAAATTCTCCCACCATCTTCTTGCGGGTCCTTCAAGCTGATGTGCGGCAAACTTCACCCTTTCTCCATCTGTACAACCTGCAGTGGTCAACTCCCTCCCTATCTTACGGAGCCAATCATCTGCAACAATCGGCTCGGTGCTACTAGAAAACACCGGCGGATTTAGCCTTAAGAACGGGTCAAATGGCCAATGTGGTGGTGGTGGCGGTGGGTTGTTGTTGTTGTTGCCTTGGTTACGTATCAATGTTTGAATCAAGGCATTACTGCTGCTGAATCAACTAAGTGATCTCCGGCAAGAAAACAAATCCGGGTCGCGTCTCGGAGGCATCCGAGGGGTTTAAAGAAAAGACGAGAATTTAGAATAGAATGAGGTCTAGAGAGAAACACTACCCATATGCACATGAGACAAATCACACAATATCACTCCAATCAATTCAAACAAGGGCATACAACGGTCTATCTATCGTTACTAAGTGTTGAAACTAAAACTAATATAACATGGGGGTAATCTACTACTGTTATGGTGGTCAACTAGAAAAACTGCTCCCATGAAGACTCCATGATATCTGCTCCAGCTTCATCTTTGTAATCATCATCACTAGGATCGGAAACGGTGTCGTCGATGATGATGTAGTTCTCTGGACAGGTGTTATCTTCATCTTCTCCTCCGGGTGCTGAATTTCCAATGAGTTCTTCAATCTTCTCCTTAAGATCGCCGTTTTGTCCCACTAGAGCTACAATCTCCTCCATGTAGTCCTTGCGAGTGGCCTTCAGTTCTCCTTCTAGTTCGATAATCTTGGCTTTTGCTGTCTTCAACTCCATCATGTCTGCACACATCTGGTTCTCCTGGCGTCGAATGTGCTGATTTAACTCTTGGATGAAAGCTGCAATGGATCGGTCCTTCTTAGTGCCAACTATCTCCCATTGTTCATCTCGGCGTCCGCAAATCTGGTAGATAGTATCCTTGAGGTCTTCTTTATAAACTTCTCCAATGCGTCCCATGGTTATGTGAGCTGCCATGCTCTTTCCCAGACTCCAGGTTGGTGCATTGAAAACACACTCTATAGGCTCCGTGATTTGCATAAGCGTCCTTAGGGAACTTGAGCTTGAATCTTCCAGCGCTCTTCTTCAGGTAAAGTGGAATTGTTGGTCCCGGTGAAGCTTGGTAATCCGATGTTAAGGTACTTAGTGACTTCCTTCAGGTGTCGTCCAAAGGGTTTATCCTCATCCGGCTGAGTGAACTTGATCCTCGCTTCCGTCATCCTAAAAGAGTAGAAAAGATGAGGAGTTAGAAATGAGAAGATAGGGTAGTGATCTAGGGCTTTAGCTTAATGGTCGTGTCCTATAGTCAGTGTGTGCTCTGATACCATCTTTGTAGCGACCATACCTCAAACAGTCTGATCTCTGTGCTCAGTCTCATCCCTGGATCAGTAATGCTTACACCACACAGTACTCGAAGGATTTATAACAGAGTAGCAATCACACACTTATTACAATCGAATGTCTCAAGAGAGAACTTAATACAATAAATATGGCTTAAGGCCATCTAATAACGATAACAGCGGAAGGCTTGGAAGAATAAGCGAGTCCATCAACTCCAACGGCATCATCGAGTATAGAACCACGACCTATGCACCTTACTGCGTCGTTTGAAAAGTACGCAACATGAAGCGTTGCAGCCCGAAAGCAATTGACACATGGAATATGCTGGCAAAGTAACACATAGAGAATAATGGAATAATAAGCCTATACTACGTGCATATATGGCTGGTGGAAAGCTCTATGGTTACTGTTTTGCATAAAGCCAATTTTTCCCTACTACAAAGGAATAAAATTATTTAACTATCATGGTGGTTGTGAAACATTGAGAATGGTTGACAACATCCTCAATCCCAATTAAAAGTACTCATTAACAAACCCAACAATATTAATTTAGAAGTAACATGATGAGATTCACATGATATGCAAGTACGGGATACACAAGATGTCCATAACCGGGGACACGGCTAACCATGATTAGTTTATACACTCTGCAGAGGTCTGCGCACTTTTCCCCACAAGACTCGATCGCCTCCGTTTGGTTTCTACTTTTCTACGGTGTTTGAGAGACGGATGACCGAGACATAGTCTTTCGGAAGCACTAGCACCTTACATGTGGGTAGACCGGTACACCTACTTTCCCCTACATACGCTAGTCTACCCGTAAGAGTTCGCACAACTTAATCAACTATGCGAGCCCATAATGGCTTGTGGCTGCACACGGAAGTTTCTAGTTTGAATAATCTCATGATCCCTTTGAGCCTGGGTGGCGGTCCGAAGAAATACAGGCAAGTCCTGATAGAAACCAGGTGCCTCAATCCACCCAGATGTGTGTTCAAGTTGCCACCTTAAATAA
Organism: Aegilops bicornis; assembly: GCA_021605145.1. Classification (NCBI taxonomy): domain Eukaryota; kingdom Viridiplantae; phylum Streptophyta; class Magnoliopsida; order Poales; family Poaceae; genus Aegilops; species Aegilops bicornis. The sequence continues at coordinate 362,895,098 of CM038671.1, forward strand.
ACCATTAAATAATAATCTCACATCTGTCATGGATACACTCACCTAATCCACGTCTACTAGCATAGCATGGCATAATAAGCAAACGTAGAAGCAACTCCCAAGGGTTTGATAAAAAAACGGGTAATAGGTACTACCTCATCTACTTCCCATAACCCACAATTTAATTAGATCCTAATCATGCAATGTTTGAGGATAGATCTAATGCATAAAAACTGGGTAGTAGAAAAGGTATGATCAAAGTGTTACTTGCCTTGCTGATGATCTGCGAAACCTAGAGACTCGAAGTAACAGGCGGCGCACTCCGGGTAATCTATCGCAAACAAACAAACAAGCATACAATAAATACGCATCTAATGCACAGGTAAAACTCAAATAGATCTAACCAGATAGTTCAACTTAAGAACTCCGGTTTGCAAAAAGAATCAAATCAAACGAAGCAACGAAAGTCAAACGGAGGAAGAAAACAGTTTCGTTTTACTAATCTGGATCTAAGTCAAATTTTACAGAAGCAAAAACTTGTTTAAGTAGGTTATTCGGAAAGAGGGTTCCGAGACGAAACTCTAGGCGCTTGAATCGCCTGATTCCGATAAACGAGCGAAAAGTTATACTAAAACAAAAATGGGATCAGGAATCGCGATCAGAAAAATCGCGGATTAAATCCGAGAAAAAGAAAAACGACGAACGGGTTAACGAACGAACGTTCGTTAACTAAACTAATGTGACGAACTTGTTCATTTAAACAAAATAACGGGCGAACGTCCGCTAATTAGCCTAAACCGAAAAAAACCGAAACTAATAATAAAAAACGAAAATAAAAAAAACCGAAAAAAACCGCTCCGGCGGCGGAAAACGAGGCGGCGGCGGCGGGCGGTTCGGCGACGGCGGCGGTGGTGGCATGGCGGCGTGACTAGCTAGGGTTAGGTTAGGGGTTTCCCGGTGGTGGTCAAGGCGGGCGGCTGACTGGGCGGCGGGCTGGCAAGTGGGCTGGCTCGAGGTGCCGGGCGCTTATATAGTGCCCTCGCCCGAGCGGAGTCCGCTGGCACGCCCAAAGGCGGTTCGTTTTTTTAAATAATAACGCGCAGAAAAAAAATACTAAACGGACTCCGAAAATCCCGAAATAAATTTTCCCCGGCTTCTAAAATCAAGCCGGATTTAATGAACATTTATTTGGGGGCCTAAATGCAATTTTGAAAAACGCGCATTTTCCTAAATTCAAATAAAAAGGCGAAAAACTCCAAAATAAAATCTTAATTGATTTTATTATTAAATCTTCATTATTTCTTTATTTTAGGAAAGTCATTTTATTCCCTCTCTCATATTTTGATAGTAGAAATAACTGAAGATAAAATAATTAAAATCAAATGATCCTATTTTCAATATTTGAGAAAACTCAAATATGAAAATAACGAAATCCCCAACTATCTCCGTGGGTCCTTGTGATAGAGGCAGAGGTGTCCCGATGTTTCGATGAGATGGTGGCTATCGTTTCTGTGGGAGTCGACCTTGACGATCCGACTACGAACGTGCGAGACGTCGCGCCTTAGCAATCGCTAAACCAACTTCCGAGGGTTATTGACCACGCCGGAGCACGATCAACGTGTGCACGAGGGCCTGTTTCCGGCGAGCAAACGAAGAACAAGCAAGAAACTGAGATTGCAATCTGAATATTGCGAATATAAGATGAAAGCTTTATTGATCAAGGTGGGGTTCTGTGGCGCCTTTATGCAGTCGTTGAACACAAGCGAAATGCACGAAGTTGCAGCTATGGCGAACTTTTAATCTAAACAAAACCCAAGGTCTAAACGGTGCCCTAAGGGCTGTATATATGGAGGAAGAGGGGGGAATTTCGTGGCCCTTGGTGGAGTGGACCGAAATCAACCCTAACTCTTGTTTCCCCACACATACGGACTCTAAAAACAGCCTATACTTAAGTATTTCGAAATTACATGGGCTGGCCCAATAATAAGGTGACGTGACACCTAGAATAGCCTATGGACGCATATTATGAAGTGGCATCTTGTATATTTCGTCCAAGGCCTCATGCACTCATTAGGGTGGCTTCAAAGTCCTGGAATCATCACTTGTAACTCCGTTCTTGTTCTCCTTGCGCATGCCAACATCTCCATGCTTGAACTTGCTCCAAGGTTCATCTTTCTTGTCCATGGTAGGCCCTTCATTTGTAAGCAAAACAAATGTATCCAATTTAGGCAGCATCATATTCTCATGAACATTGGAATCGTTACCAAGAAACGAAAGTACACGATAATTCAATTGGCGATGCGCGTGAGCTCTAGTAATTGGTCCGGTATGTATAGGGCGAGCTGTGGGTGTAACAATGGTATTGATGTCCTCATCATCCTCCCCTTCTTGAAATGAAGTCGTCCTCGACGGAAGCTCATCTTCCTCACCCAAATAAGGCTTCAAATCTGCAATGTTAAAAGTGGGACTAACCCCAAAATCTGCGGCAGCTCAAGTTTATATGCATTATCATTTATTTTCTCTAACACCTTAAATGGACCATCAAGACGTGGCATTAGCTTTGATTTGCGCAATTTAGGAAACCTATCCTTACGCAAATGTAACCAAACAAGATCTCCGGTGCAAAGACAACATGTTTTCTACCCTTATCTCCAGCAAGTTTATATTTAGCATTCATACGCTCAATGTTTTCCTTAGTTAACTCATGCATTTTTAAAATCAATTCGGCACGTTCTTTAGCATCAAAATTAACCTTCTCCGAAGATGGAAGAGGCAACAAATCAATAGGTGCACGAGGTAGGAAGCCATACACAATTTCAAAAGGGCACATCTTAGTAGTAGAATGCAATGAGCGATTATAAGCAAATTCAATATGAGGCAAGCATTCTTCCCACATTTTCTTATTATTCTTCAAAACAGCCCTAAGCATAGTAGACAATGTTCTATTGACTACTTGGTTTGTCCATCGGTTTGGGGGTGACAAGTAGTACTAAAAAGCAGTTTAGTCCCCAACTTAGCCCATAAACATCTCCAAAAGTGGCTAAGAAATTTAGTATCACGATCTGAAACAATAGTATTTGGCACACCATGCAAGCGAATAATTTCATGAAAGAACAAATCAGCAACATTAACAAAGATCATCGCTTTTATGACATGGTATAAAGTGTGCCATTTTAGAGAATCTATCTACGACAACAAATATGCTATCCCTCCCTTCTTTGTTCGAGGTAAACCTAAAACAAAGTCCATAGATATATCCTCCCAAGGAATACTAGGCACGAGCAAAGGCATATATAAACCATGAGGATTGAGTCGTGACTTAGCTTTTTGATAGGTAGTGCAGCGAGCAACAAAGCGCTCAACATCCCGTCTCATCTTTGGCCAAAAGAAATGTGTAGCAAGTATATCCTCCGTCTTTTTGACGCCAAAGTGTCCCATTAAGCCTCCTCCATGCGCCTCCTGCAACAACAAAAGGCAAACAGAGCTAGCGAGGAATGCATAGCTTGTTAGCACGGAACACAAAACCATCATTAATAACGAACTTGTTCCATGTTCTTCCTTCTTTACAATTCTGCATTACATCTTTAAAATCAGCATCATGCACATATTGATCTTTGATGGTCTCCAAACCAAATATTTTGAAGTCAAGTTGTGAAAGCATAGTATATCGACGAGACAAAGCATCGGCAATAACATTTTCTTTACCCTTCTTGTGTTTAATGACATAAGGGAAAGTCTCAATGAATTCAACCCATTTAGCATGTCTACGATTCAGTTTAGCTTGACTTTTAATATGTTTCAAAGATTCATGATCAGAATGTATAACAAATTCTTTGGGCCATAAATAATGTTGCCATATCTCTAAAGTCCGAACAAGAGCATATAATTCTTTGTCATAAGTAGAATAGTTCAGACTAGGCCCACTCAATTTTTCGAAAAGTATGCAACAGGTTTGCCATCTTGTAATAACACACCTCCTAATCCAATTCCACTAGCATCACATTCAAGCTCAAAAGTCTTATTAAAGTCGGGAAGTTGGAGTAAAGGAGCATGTGTCAACTTATCTTTCAATACCGTGAAGGCTTCTTCACATGCGGTACCCCAAACAAAAGGCACATCCTTCTTTGTAAGCTCATTGAGAGGTGCAGCAATGGTGCTAAAGTCTCTCACAAAACGCCTATAGAAACCAGCGAGTCCAAGAAAACTCCTCACTTGTGTGACCGTTTTGGGCTGCGGCCAACTCTCAATAGCTTCAATCTTGGCTTTATCAACTTCAATTCCGTGGAGTAACAACATAGCCAAGAAAAGATACTAAATTCGGTGCAAAAGGTGCACTTCCCAAGGTTACCAAACAAGCGTGCATCACGTAGAGCATTAAAAACAACACGTAAATGTTCCAAATGTTCTTCCAAAGATTTGCTATAAATCAGTATATCATCAAAGTAAACTACCACAAATCGTCCAATGAAAGCACGTAAAACTTCGTTCATTAATCTCATGAAAGTACTAGGTGCATTAGTTAACCCAAAAGGCATGACTAACCACTCATATAATCCAAACTTAGTTTTAAATGCTGTTTTCCATTCATCTCCCAATTTCATACGAATTTGATGGTATCCACTACATAAATCAACTTTGGAGAATATTGTAGAGCCACTCAATTCATCAAGCATATCATCTAGCCTAGGAATAGGATGGCGATAACGAATAGTAATATTATTAATGCCTCTACAATCAACACACATACGTGACGTACCATCCTTTTTTGGCACTAGTATAATAGGAATGGCACAAGGACTAAGAGATTCGCGTATATAACCTTTGTCGAGCAGCTCCTGTACTTGACGCATAATCTCCTTCGTCTCCTCGGATTGAGTGCGGTATGGTGCTTGGCGGTTGGGTAGCGATGCAGGGAATTAAGTCAATTTGATGCTCAATCCCTCGAATAGGTGGTAATCCGGTGGCACGTCTTGTGGGAAGGCGTCGTGAACTCCTGCAAAATGTTAGTGACAGCGAGGGGCAAAGAGGAAGGCACGTCCTCGAATGAAAATAATGCCTCTTTGCACACAAAAGCATAGCAAACAGATTTGCTAGAATCTAGCTCATCAATATCAGATTTGGTGGCAAATAAACATGCACTTTTCGGTTTAATTTGAAGCAACATTAGATGGTTTATTATTAGGCTTCATTTGTTGCTCAAATTCTTTTGCCACAATCTGATTTTCACTCTTATTTTCTCCTGTTTTGCTTTATTAGCTCTATTAATATCATCTTTCAAAATGGAATCAGGAGTCATAGGAAGCAAAGTAATATTTTTATCCTTGTGAACAAGAGTATCTTGATTGTTTCTACCATGGTGTCTGAAATTTTTATCAAATTGCCATGGTCTACCAAGTAATAAGGAACATGCTTGCATAGGTACCACATCACAATCAACATAATCAGCATATGTAGAGATACTAAAATACACACGAGCGATGACGTGTTACCTTAACCTTGCCGCTGTTGTTGAACCATTGGATGTAGTAAGGATGTGGATGTGGTCTTGTGGTGAGAGAAAGCTTCTCCACCATATCCATGCTAGCCAAGTTGTTGCAGCTCCCTCCATCTATGATGACGCTTGAATAGAACGTTCCTTCACAACTCCTTTGTATGGAACAAGTTATGTCTCGATTTTGCTCAGCTTGTGTAACCTGTACACTCAAAACACGTTGAGCAACTAAACATTCATACTGTCGGCATCTTGAGCAGCCATGTATTGCGTGTCATGATCAGAATCATCTCCACCGTGTTCTTCATGTGTAATAAGAGCCAAAGTCTCTTCATCATAGTCACTAGCGGACTCATACCCACCATCCTCAAGAGCAATCATCACACGCTGAGATTGGCATTCTCTCATAAAATGTCCTCTTCCCTTACAACGACGACAAATGATATCACTTGTGTGCCCTGTTGACGCCATGGAAGAAGAAGAGCTACTGTGTAGGCCCACGGTGTGCTCTTGGCGGATAGTGGTGGTTGTGCCTGCTTTCTTGTATCACGGTTGGAGGTGGCAGCCGGCGGAGGTGCCGGTGTAGTAGAGCGTGTGGAAGTAGATGATGCACGTGGTGTCCATGATGAAGGTCGACCTGCGAGAAAAAGTTAGTTCGCGCCAACGCACATCGATCCTGCACTTCACGTTCAGCTTTACAAGCAAGATGGAATAATCGAGTGATATTATTATAATCCTTGTAGTCTAGAATGGTGCGAATCTCTCTATTTAATCCACCCGTAAAAGCGTGCAAGCATAGCTTCATTCTCCTCAACAATACCACATCTAATCAAGCCGGTTTGTAATTCACGATAATATTCTTCTCTGAAATTTTTTCCTTATGCGAAGCGCTGCAATTTTTGAAGTAATTCACGTTGATAATATGGTGGAACCCAACGAGTACGCATAGCAGTTTTCAAAGCAGCCCAAGTAGCTGGAACAGGATATAATCTACAATGTTCGAGACCACCAAACACATGCAAAGCTAGTGAAAGCACAAACAGCGGCGAGGAACACGTCTCTCCTCGGGATATTGTAAACATGTAAATCGTTGTTCAGTTTCTAACTCCCAAGTAAGATATATATCAGGAACATATCTACCCTCAAATGGTGGAATATTCAATTTCAGTTTAGGGAGATGGTCATGATCTCGTACTGAAGGGGAGCGAACATTGCCATTATTTGCATGTGGGCGACACGGTGGTTGTGGTCTGGTGGTTGCACGTAGTTCGATGTTGATCAACCTCATCCTCGTAATCTCTCACATAATCATCCTCCCCACCGCAGCAGCGGGAGCCACGAAGTATCAGCAATGACACCGGCAGCTTGGCGGTGAAGTGGGACACGGGAAGCTCGGCGGAGGGCTGTTTCGCGATGTGGAGGTAGTCCTTGTTGTTGTAGTAGAGGTGCGTTAGGTGCCGCCGATGGTGGTGTTGGTAGATGCGTGAGCAATTCATTAAACTTGTTATCGAGCTTTGTTTCGAACGCCTTCTCAATGCCATCTATCTTCTCCATGGCCTCTTCAAATCTATTTAGCACATCGTCCACCTGCCCACTCATCATTTGTTGAAACTTATCATGTAGCGCTTTGTTTGTCATGTTCTCCCGGTCGGTCTAAATCGGCTTGTGATCCTGCCATGGTTAGCGACAATAGAAACACACAAGAATATGATTGACGGACTACTAGGAAGTGGTGGTGGTTGTGTGGTGGACAGTCACAAATCCGTCAAGCAAATCTCAAATTATTACCAGTTCTTACCCCGCAGCAGGCGGTGATCGGCAACCGATGTAGTCAAAACTCACAAAGCTTGGATAGAGCGATTACGGGGAGAGTCAAGCATACGATGTAGATGTATGTGGAGCTGGGAAGGCTTATAATATGGTAGCAAAAAGGGTCAGCAATAATCAATTCGAGAGATGCAAAGTTGAATAAACGCTCAACAGCAGATCTTGTCTGGTCCTAGGCTAGACCTGGCTAAATACGCGATCCTAGAACACTAACAAAATCACGCTTTTGCACGTAAACAAGGGAATAGCACACTCTGGATTTTCTTTTTCGCTCTTTTTTTTGTTGCTTTTTTTTTTTGCGCTGCTCTTTTTTTGCGAAAAATCACTATAATGGCGTAGTGTCTCAAAACTCTTCCGAGGTCAAACTGACAGGATGGGCACGAAATTTTTTTCGACCAATATTTTTTTGACTGCACGGACCCAAAAACTGGAAACGGGTCAAAAAAAACTTTCTATAACGGCGACTGTCTCAATACACTTAGAAACACTTAAAAACAGGACAGCCAGAAAATTTTTCGACAAGTGCGTTTTCGGAAAATTTTGGGCCTAAACGGAGGGTGGTTTCAAGACCTACTCCGGCAAGGAAACACGAATCGGAAACTAGATGGATCTCGAAAACAAACCTAACATGAGAAGAACTCGGATTGGTGGTGGATATATGGTGGTGGTATATGGCAGCGGTGGTGGTAGCGGTGGTAGTATATGGATATGGATCGGTGGTGGTATATGGACACGGATTGGTGGTGGTATATGGATACGGATTCGAGCGGTGATGGTAGGTGGCGAGGCGATGATGATGGTGCGGTGGCGGCGTGACAACTTATGACCGTAACTCGAAACTCTAAAAGACAAGACGCTAAGACCAGCAACTAGACACGACGATGCAACCGCAAATTCAACAAAGCAAAACCCTAAAAAGATTATGCAAAGGCTCGATTGGTTCGGATATGATGAACTAACCCTAATTTTTTGTGGCTTTTTCGTGGACTATAGGTATGAAGAACAGACTCGATCTAAACTACGGAAAACTGTAAAATCTCACCGAGCAACACGAAAATCTGATACCACTTGATAGAGGCGAGAGGTGTCCCGATGTTTTGATGAGATGGTGGCTATCGTTTACGTGGGAGTCGACCTTGTGATCCGACTATGAACGTGCGAGACGTCGCGCCTTAGCAATCGCTAAACCAACTTCCGAGGGTTATTGACCACGCCGAGCACGATCAACTTGACCACGAGGGCCTGTTTCCTGAGCAAGCGAAGAACAAGCAAGAAACTGAGATTGCAATCTGAATATTGCGAATATAAGATGAAAGCTTTATTGATCAAGGTGGGGTTACGTGGACGCCTTTATGCAGTCGTTGAACACAAACGAAATGCACGCCAAGTTGCAGCTATGGCGAACTTTTAATCTAAACAAAACCCAAGGTCTAAACGGTGCCCTAAGGGCTGTATATATGGAGGAAGAGGGGGGAATTTTGTGGCCCTTGGTGGAGTGGACCGAAATCAACCCTAACTCTTGTTTCCCCACACATACGGACTCTAGAAACAGCCTATACTTAAGTATTTCGAAATTACATGGGCCTGGCCCAATAATAAGGTGACGTGACACCTAGAATAGCCTATGGACGCATATTATGAAGTGGCATCTTGTATATTTCGTCCAAGGCCTCATGCACTCATTAGGGTGGCTTCAAAGTCCTGGAATCATCACTTGTAACTCCGTTCTTGTTCTCCTTGCGCATGCCAACATCTCCATGCTTGAACTTGCTCCAAGGTTCATCTTTCTTGTCCATGGTAGGCCCTTCATTTGTAAGCAAAACAAATGTGTCCAATTTAGGCAGCATCATATTCTCATGAACATTGGAATCGTTACCAAGAAACGAAAGTACCTGATAATTCAATTGGCGTGCGCGAGCTCTAGTAATTGGTCCAGTATGTATAGCCGCAGGGGCTGTGGGTGTAACAATGGTATTGATGTCCTCATCACCTTGAGTTGTGTAGAATTTCTAGGATCGAGCAAAATGCAATGAAAAAAATATGATATACAATGATGCTCTATGTATGACATTCCAAATTGAAAATTTGGGATGTTACACCCCCCCCCCTTGTGAAAGATCCGACCTCGGATCAAAATCCTCATCACCATGGTACGGGGAGAGATCGGAGATGTTGAAAATGTCGCTCATGTTGTACTTGTCGCGTGGGAGATCGATCTTGTAAGCGTTGTTGTTGTAGCGTGCTAGCACCTTGAAGGGTTCGTCTGCTCAACGGAGAATCTTGGACTTGCGTTCATTGGGGAAACGGTCCTTGCGAAGGTGTAGCCACACGAGGTCTCCAATGTTGAATATCATGGGTTGCTTGTTAACGTTGAGCTTGGACGCTAGTCGTTATACTTGGCCCTCGATGGTGTTCCTTGTATCTTCGTGCATCTTCTTGATGTAGTTCGCCCGTGCAATCGCATCCATGTTGGTGCGCTCTTGTAGAGGAAGGGGTAGACTGTCCAAAGGGGACAACGGGTTGAAGCCGTCGATGACCTCGAAGGGGGACTTGCCGGTAGTCGAATGTCTTGCACGGTTGTAAACCACAACAAAGACTCCAATATAAGGGCGAAGCACATAATGCATAAGACGCACGAAAGTACCGGGAGCTTCCGATAAACCCATAGGCATAACTAACCACTCATATAAGCCAAATTTGGTTTTGAAAGCAGTTTTCCATTCATCACCCTCTTGTATGCGGATTTGATAATAGCCACTTTTAAGATCAATTTTTGAGAAAAAGTTGGCTCCACTAAGTTCATCAAGCATATCATCTAAGCGAGGAATGGGATGCCTATAGCGAACGGTAATAGCATCTATAGTTCTGCAATCGGAACACAAGCGGAACTTCCATCTGGCTTAGGCACAAGTATAATGGGAACGGCACAAGGGCTTAAGCTTTCACGTACATGACCGTTGTCGATTAGTTGTTTACATGCCGTTGAATCTCCTTAGTTTCTTCGGGGTTGACACGGTATGGAGCTTTGTTTGGAAGTGGTGCTCCGGGGATGAGGTCGATTCGATGCTCAATGCCTCGAAGAGGAGGTAGACCCGGAGGTAGCTCATCGGGGAAAACATCTTGGAATTCCTGCAAAAGAGATTGAAACACTAAAGGTAGCTCATGAGAGGTGTTAGTTGTTGGCTCTCCATCCTTGCACACAAGGACAAAGTGCATCACACTAGATGGGTTCTCACACACTTCTCTCATCTCACTTTTGGTGGCAAATAGGATGAGGCTTTTCTCTCTAGGCGAAGAGGCGCTCAGGTTTGGCTTGTGGCTCTCACTCACTTTTTGGTGGATCACTTTCTCACTCTTGTCTCTATGATGGGTGGCTTGCTTGTCGGCTATCACTTGACTAGGAGACATAGGTCGAGCACATATTCCTTCCCTTTCATCTTGAAACTATAGTGATTGGTACGCCTGTTGTGGATGACACCAGTCGAATTGCCATGGTCGACCAAGAAGGAGGTGGCAAACGGTCATTGGGACCACATCACAGTCCAAAGTGTCCTCATATGCACCTATTTTGAAGGAGACTTGGACCGTATGCTCGACTCGTATAGTGCCGGAGTCACTTAGCCATTGAACCTTGTGGGGGTGCGGGTGCTTCCTCTTGACCAATTGAAGCTTGGAGCATAGTTCTTCACTTGCCAAGTTGTGGCAACTACCTCCATCGATGATGACCTTGACGGACCTTCCGTTGATGCCAGCCTTTGTGTGGAGAATGTGGCATCGTTGGTCTTCTTCTTGTTGATGTTTAAGAGTCAAGACCTTGGAGACGACTAGAGCGGGGCTCAAATCCTCATCAGAAAAGACTCGATCATCTTCATCTTCGTTCACTCGTCGTTGCATGGCCACTTGCTCAAGAGCTTCAATCTACTCATCACTCATTGAGTCATAGGTGCCATCGTCATTGAGGATTATGGTGCGCTTGTTTGTGCATTCGTAGGACTTGTGGCCTCGACAGCCGCAAGTGAAACACTTGAAGGAGCTTGTCTTGATGGTCTCATCGGCCGGAGTAGACGATGCAGCACGAGGCTTGAAGTTGCTTGTAGGAGGAGGAGGACGACTTGAACTTGTCGAAGTTTTCTTGTAACTTGACTTGTCGTCGTTGCTTGTAGAAGGTTTGGTTGATGTAGATGTTGGAGGGGTTGTTGAAGATTGGTTGTTGGAAAAGCCATAGGTCTTGGACAAGTACTTGGCGTACTTGAAGTCATCTTCCACTTGACGTTCCGCCTTTGTAGCTTGATGCACGAGCTCAATGAGGTTGGAGTAGGGTTGGAAGTCGGCGATCTTCTTGATTGGATGATTGAGTCCATTCAAGAAATGTGCCATTGTTTGCTCATCATCTTCCTTTATATTGGCTCGAACCATGGCTATCTCCATTTCCTTGTAGTATTCTTCAACACTCTTTGTTCCTTGCTTGAGGAGTTGGAGTTTCTTGAAGAGGTCGCGGTTGTAGTAGGTGGGCACAAAACGTTCTCGCATGACATCCTTCATTGGAGCCCAAGTGGTGATTGGAGGTTCACCTCTTGCTTGTCTGCGCTCAAGGATTTGTGCCCACCATATGAGCACATAGTCTTGGAACTCAAGTGATGCCATAGCGATCTTCTTCTCTTCCTCATAGTTGTGCAAATAAAAGATTTTATCGACCTTTAATGCCCATGAAAGGTACTCTTCGGGGTCATTGCTTCCATTGAACTTGGGCATGGTGAATTTGAGCTTTCCATAGCGTTGCTCTTCGTTGTGTTGTTGGCGATGGTGATGATGACGCCCTTGACGTGGATGGCAATCATCTTCATGTTGCTCTTGGCGTGGATGAAGTCCATGATCAACTTGCTCTTGTTGAACGTGAGGTTGAGGTGGAGCTTGACGAGCTTGTGGAGGAGCTTGAGGAACTTGACGTTGCACACGTGGTTGGTAGTTCCTCTCTTGTATTTCTTCTCGAAGGGCTTCCTCTTTCCCCGTTCGCGATTGCGGTTGGCGATGGCTCGACTTGATTCTTGAAGGGCACGTTGCGCCTCAAGAGCTTGCGCTTCTCGTTGTTGTTGTTGAAGACGTTGAGCCTCGACGTCTTGTTCCTCTTGGCGTAGAGCGCTCGTTCTTCCTCTTGGCGTCGTAGTCGTTGTCATTCTTGAGCTTGAGCAAAAGCGTCTAGGTTTGAGTGAGGACGGGGGACTTGCTCATCGACTTGCTCTTGTGGATGCTTGACGTGTAGCGGAATGCGGGATGCACGACGGTCTTGACGTGCGTCTCGTCGAAGAGTGTTCGATGATGGTGTACTTGAGCCGGATAAGGAGTCGTCGGAGTGTCGGCTTGAATGGCTCCGTCTTGAATACGAAGAAGTTGAAGGAGGACGGTTCACCAACAAAGCGCGAATCTCGTCCATTCTTGCTTCATTCTCCTGCTTGTGCGCGTCGAGCTTGTTGTCGAAGTATTCTCTTGTACGTTGCTCGGAGAGTCGCAAGTCGGTGGCGAGGTTGTCGATGCGGTCGTTCGTTGCTTGTTGCTCTTGCTGCAACGCTCGTTGTGCACCGAAGAGGTGGCTCTTGGTGACGTATGATGACATGCCGTCGTCTTGCTCCAAGAAAAGTGGGTTGGTAGAAGTACTAGGCCTATCCATCATTCCAAGCAAAATATGAGCGGTAGAAGGAGAAGAACTTATACCAATGTACCTTGACCGATGTTGATGATGAATCAAGTTCACTCAAATGCGGACAATGAAATAGCACTATTGGTACCAATTCTTGTCGGTTCTCACACCTACAAAAGTAAAAGCTTATGGTGGAGCTTGGTTAGGATGGTGGTACAAAATTTGATGCAATTGAAAGTGGGATTCAATAATGTTGGAAAAGATTCACAAATTTGCAAATGCAACAAGTAGACCAAGCAAGTAGGGGGTCCACGGAAACACACACGCGAATAGATAAGTGGGATTGTGCAAACCAAAATTGAGCCAAAATGTGGAATCCACGAAAATGCTCTTGTTGCACAATACTAGAGAGATGCTAGCACGATTGCACAATAGGCGGATACGGAACTTGTGCACAACCTAATAGGCAAAAATGCAACGATCTCTATCCCAAGTATGTTATAAGTATGATATTTCAGTGCTATGATCCAAGATGATCTTATATGACAATCTTAATGTAGTATGGTGCTATGGTTCTTGCTCATAAGCTCTTTGCTTATCTTTCCTCTTTGCTTAAAAGCTTTTGTGGCTCTTTCACTTTTGAGCTCTTTTCTTATGCAAAACGTCATGAACCAAGATAGCAATTGTGTATGCGATGACAACTTTGTGACACACAAGTTGATGCCAAGATATGCATCACTATGGTATGGTATGTATGCTATGGAGTATGATCACTAATGTGCACAAGTCACGTTGCCGGCAATACTCAAAGGCTAGTCTCAATGGGTGAGCAACGCAAAAGATGGGTTGTGATGTTTATCAATGCAATAGCAAGGTTTGGACAAAGATGTCGTCGAGACTACCGTCCTTGCTTATGGTTGAAGGTTCCAAACGGCTACCTTGGGACGTCCTCCCACCTCCTTGTCCACCACCCCTTGCTCCTATATAAGTAGATCCATCTAGTAGCTTTTTTCTTAGGTTTTGTTTAGATTAAAAGTTCGCCATAGCTTCAACTTCGCGTACTTCGTTTGTGTTCAACAACCAGACAAAGGCGTCACAGAACCCCACCTTGATTCAATAACCTATTTATGTTATCTAGAACAAAAATACATCACACACTTCTGTGTCTTGTCTAATTGCAGGTGTATGGGACATTTGTACAATCCACATATGAAGATAAGGCAAAAGGAGAAGTTTAGTTTCTGTTCAAAAAGTCCTCTCACGTCACTTTTGGGCCAAGAGAAGATAGAGTCCAAGTCTCTCACGTTCTGGATTCAGATTCGGACTGCACAGACATACCTGACTCAAAACACCAACAACTTTTTCATACAGACTCCGAATTGGGTGATTCTTTTCTTGTTGGAAAGTAGATTTCGTCCTCTTTCCACCAATTGGATTGACCTTTAAATTCGTCCGTAGCATTGATATATGGACAAAACAATCTGACGCTGCAGCAGAATCCGAGTCAAACAACAAGTCCAAAGGTGTTGCATCACCTCCACTTGGGCCCATGAGCATTGTACGATCTAGGGTTGGTTTTAGGCTGCCTTGGGACGTCCTCCCATCTCCTTGTTCGCCACCCCTTGCTCCTATATAAGTAGATCCATCTAGTAGCTTTTTCCTTGGGTTTTGTTTAGATTAAAAGTTCGCCGTAGCTGCTACTTCGCGTACTTCGTTTGTGTTCAACGACCAGACAAAGGCGTCACAGAACCCCACCTTGATCAATAAAGCTTTCCTCTTATATTCGCAATATCAAGATTGAAATCTTAGTTTCTTGCTTGTTCTTCGTTTTCTTGCAGGAAACAGACCTTCGTGGTCAGGTTGATCGTGCTCCGGTGTGGTCAATAACCTCTCAGAGTTGGTTTAGCGATTGCTAAGGCATGACGTCCTCGAACATTCGTAGTCGGATCGTCAAAGTCGACTTCATCCTAAACGATAGCCACCATCTCATCGAAAGACGGGACACCTTAGCCTCTATCAAGTCCCATAGAAAGGAATCGCGTGGTCGATGTCGAGGTCGTAGTAGCTCGTAGAAGTCGCGGACTTGAGCTTGGGGAGCTTCTCTTGAGCGTAGTCTTGAGGTGCTTGTTGGCGAAGATGTCGTATGTCCGTAAGCGAAGATGCCTTGAAGTCGCTTGGCGAAGATGCCAAGGGTGATGGTGAAGTCGTTGAGCGGTTGTTGGTGTTGAGCACTTGAACTTCACGTCCTTGTCGGTGTTGGTGTCGATGCCGATGTGATCTTGCTGGAGATGGTAGCTCGGAAGCATGTGCACTAGAGCGTCTTCTCGAAGATGAGGAAGATCTCTTGTAGGAGTTGATGATGGCTTTGATCTCCTCCATTTGAGCTTGCATCTTGGCGTTGTTGGAGTTGTTCATGGCATCGAACTTGTCGTTGTTGTTGTAGCCCGAAGGTGAAATGCCTTGCCTATCCATCACAAGACTCGAGTAGAGGTGAGTAGGAAATGAGATAAACAATACCAAGTTACCTTTTCCCAAAGTTGAGGATGTATCCCGTTTCGCTCAATGTGAGATGAAAGAATAGTGGAATTGGTACCGGACTTGTTCACTCACACCTATCAAGTAAAGCTTATGGAGTAGCTCAATGAAGATAGTGGCACAAAAATTTGATGTAAAATGTTAGCAAGAGTCAATAATGTTGAAAGAGATTCACAAATTCACAAGTGAAACAAGTAGACCAATAGCAAAGAATGGCACACGAAAACGCACACACGGATAGATAAATGGGGCCGTGCAACCAAGGAATGAGCACAAAATGTGGAATCAACAGAAAACGCTCGTGTTGCACAACTCAAGAGAGACGCTAGCACGATTGCTCAATAGGCGGATATGACACTTGTGCACAACCTATAAGATGCAAATATATATAAACTTTCTATCCCAAGTATGCTATTATGTATGGTTCCCGGTGTTTGATCCAAGATGATCGGATATGAAAATATTATATGCAATGTGGTGGATGCTATGGCTATTACTTACAAGCTTCTTTGCTCTCTCATTTTAATTAAAAGCTTATTCTTCTTTTTTTATGGCCACAATGCAAAATGCACAAACCAAGATAGCAATTGTGTATATGCGGGAACAATCTTGTGACACAAGGGATGATATGATGATACCAATATGATATGGTATATATGCAATGGAAGGGTGGACCACTAATGTGCACAAGTAATGTTGCCGGCAATACTCAAATGGCTAGTCTCGATAGGCAAGTAACGCAAAATAGGCTAGGGTTTAACAATGCAATTGCAAGGGGAATGTACAATGATGTCGTCGAGGTTACCGTCCTTTGCGATGATGAGTGGCGGTGTTCTTGATGTAGATACCAAGATGATGGAGGCTCATCCCTAAGAAGCCGAAACACCTTAGGAAACGGAAAAACCGCAAACTCAAAATCTCAAATGACAAATGTCAAATGGTGGTAGCGGAATGCGGTGGTGGTGATGAGGACATCAATACCATTCTTACACCCACAACCCCTACTGTTACATATAATGGACCAATTACTAGAGCTCGCGCATGCTAATTAAATTACCAGGTACTTTCGTTTCTTGGTAATGATTCTAATGTTCATGAGAATATGATACTGCCTAAATTGGATACATTTGTTTTGCTTACAAATGAAGGGCCTAGCTTGGAGAAGGATGAACATTGGAGCAAGAACAAGCATGGAGTTGATGGCATGCTAAGGGGAATAAGAACGGAGTTACAAGTGATGATTTCAGGACTTTAAAGCCACCATAAGGAGTGAATGAAGCCTTGGACGAAATATACAAGATGCCACTTCATAAATTTCGTCCAGAGGCTATTCTAGGTGCTGCGTCACCTTATTATTGGGCCAGGCCCATGTATTTTCGAAATACATAAGTATAGGCTCTTTTTAGAGTCCGTATGTGTGGAGAAACAAGAGATAGGGTTGGTTTCGGACCCCTTCCCCAAGGGCCACGAAATTCCCCCTTCTTCCTCCATATGTACAACCCTTAGGGCACCGTTTAGACTTTGGGTTTTGTTTAGATTAAAAGCTCGCCATAGCTGCAACTTCGCGTACTTCGTTTGTGTTCAACGACCAGACAAAGGAGTCACAGAACCCCACCTTGATCAATAAAGCTTTCCTCTTATATTCGCAATATCCAGATTGCAATCTTAGTTTCTTGCTTGTTCTTCGTTTGCCTGCAGGAAATAGACCTTCGTGGTTAGGTTGATCGTGCTCCTGCGTGGTCAATAACCTCTCGGAGTTTGTTTCGCGATTTCTAAGGCCCGACGTCCTCGCACGTTCGTACTCGGATCGTCAAATTCGACTTCCCCGAAAACGATAGCCACCATCTCATCGAAAGACGGGACACCTTTGCCTCTATCAAGTGGTATCAGATTTCCAGGTTGCTCGGTGAGATTTTACAGTTTTTCATAGTTTAGATCGAGTCTGTTTTTCATACCTACACTCCACGAAAAAGCCAAAAAAATTAGGGTTAGTTCTTCAAATCAGAACCAATCTGAGCCTTTGCATAACCTTTTCTGTATTTGTTTTGTTGAATTTGCGGTTGCATCGCCGTGTCAAGTTGCTGGTCTTAGCGTCTAGTCCTTTAGAGTTTCGAGTTCTGTTCACACTTTGTCACGTCACAGCTGTCATATATCACCACCGCATCATCATCATCGCTGCTGCCATATATCACCACCGCATCATCATCATCGCTGCTGCGATATATCACCACATATTCTCCGCCAATCCGAGTCCATATACGCCACCACATATCCGCCGCCATCACGCCAATCCGAGTCCACCTGCAACATATATCCGCCACCAGTCCGAGTTCCACCAGATTCATCTCCGCCACCAGTCCGAGTTCCACCAGATTCATCTCCGCAACCAGTCCTATTCCGAGTCCAGTATTTTGTTACTCTGTTTTGGATTTCTAGATCACGCCATACTCCGAGTCGTGACATAGAAGGACTCCCCAACTTCCGTGCCATCCGCAGAAGAAAAATAGTTCCAGTTTCAAAAAAACTAAGTTTGGAAAATTCTGGCTAGGCAGTTTTTAGGCCATTTGTAGACTTTTTCGGACAAAAATTGTTGCAGAGCAAAAAAAAAGAGGAAAAAGTGCAAAAAAAGAAAAAAAAGAGAAAAAAAATCAGAGTGTACTCCTCCCTTGTTTATGTGCAGCGCCGTGATTTTGGTAGTGTTCTAGGCTCGCGTCTCTAGCACGGTCTAGCCTAGGACCAGCACAGTACCGTCGTTGAGCGTTTATTCAACTTTGCATCTCTGAATTGATTATTGCTGACCCTTTTTGCTACCATATTATAAGCCTTCCCAGCTCCACATACATCTACATCATGCGTTTGACTCTCGCTGGTAATCACTCCATCCAAGCTTTGAGAGTTTTGACTACATCGGTTGCCGATCACCGCCTGCTGTTGGGTAAGAACTGGTAAGAATTTGAGATTTTCTTGACGGATTCGTGACACCCACCACCACCACCACTTGTTAGTATTCTATAGGATCATATTTTTGTGTGTTTCTATTGCTGCTAACCATGCCAGGATCACAAGCCGACGAGATTGATTGGGAGAACATGACGATAAGGAGTTGCATGATAAATTTCAGCAAATGATGAGTGGACAGGTGCAAGATGTGCTAAACAGATTTGAAGAGGCCATGGAGAAGATAGATGGCATGGAGAAGACGTTCGAAACAAAGCTTGATAACAAGTTTAATGAATTGCTCGCGCGTCTTCCACCACCACCACCGGCTGCACCTAACGCACCTCTACAACAACACCAACAACGACTACCTCCACGTCTCGAAACAACCCTCCGCCAAGCGAGCCGTGTCCCTCTTGTGCTTGGCAAAACTGTTGGTGCTGCTGTTGATACTTCTGTGGCTCCTGCTGCTGATGCGGAGGAGGATGATTATGTGGGAGATTACGAGGATGAAGTTGATCAAAATCAGAACTACGTGCAACCACCAGCACCACAACCACCAGGCCGTCCACATGCAAATAATGGCAATGTTAGGGCTCCCCCTCAGGTACGAGATCATGACCATCTCCCTAAACTGAAATTGAATATTCCACCATTTAAGGGTACATATGTTCGTGATATATATCATACTTGGGAGTTAGAAACTGAACAACGATTTATATGTTTACAATATCCTGAGGAGAGACGTGTTCCTGCTCCTGTTTGTGCTTTCACTAGCTTTGCATGTGTTTGATGGTCTGAACATTATTTGCCATTCAAGGGATGCCATTGTGATCTTCTTCTCTTCTTCATAGTTGTGCAAGCGGAAGATTTTGTCAACCTTCAATGCCCATGATATGTACTCTTCGGGGTCTGATGTAGGGCGGAGCTCTAGTCGGAGATCTTTCACGTTTGGAGAGGGTCCTACGAGGAGAACACGACGAACAAGCGGAAGAACACAAGGAAAAACACACAAGAGGAACACTAGACCGACAAGTATCGATCACACAAGGGCTAGATCACCGAGCACATAAGGTAGCACAAGATTCAAAATCAACAAAGGAAAGATACACGAGTAGCCGTTCTTCTCCGTGAGGAGGTCTTGATGGGCGTCCACCCTAGAAGGGGGTCTTGAATCCTCTTGGAAGGATCTTCTCCGAGGAGGCGCGATCTCTGAGGAGAAGGTAACCAAGTGGATGAGCAAAGCTCTCACACAAATATGAGCTAATCCTTTTCTAACCCTAACTAGGAGGAGGAGGAGGTCTATTTATAGTCTTTGTGCAAATGGGGGCGAAGTGAATGGGTACAAGGGCTCCAGCCCGCGGCCGCGGTCACACAGGTGTCAGACGTCCGGAAGGCGTCGGACGTCCGGAAGGCGTCGGACGTCCGGGGCTTCGGGACGGTCCGGATGTCCGGAGGCTGTCGGACGTCCGTAAATTCGGCTCGGGTGCTGGTCATTCGGTCGTCCGGAGACTTCGGTCTTCCGTAGATTTGGCTCTGATCGGGGTTCGTCAGACGTCCGGAGGTGGCCGGTCGTCCTTAGCTTTGGCTCTGGATGCCAGGTACCGGACGTCCGGAAAGCTCGGTCGTCCGTATCCTGGGACTCGTCGGACGTCCGGGCGCGGTCGGTCGTCCGACGCCTGTAGCTTCCGCAACAGCTCTTCTTCTTCTTCATCACGTGTGGGGTCCTCGCCGTCTTGGCTCTTGTTTGTAGTTGTACCGTGGCTCTCCTCCATACACCTGATCACACACAGAGTTTCCGAATGAGGTAGTAGCCATGTCTCGTGAGTAGGAAGAGGGAATTCGAAGAGGAGCGAGTTCACCTTATCTTCAATAGCCTTAGCTCGAGCTCGAGTCATGGGTCCACGTGGTGTTGAGGAAGATGTAGGTGTGTCCATGGGGATGAGTGAGGGATGCTCCATATCATCTCCCCCCCCCCCCCTTGAGAGAGATCCGACCTCGGATCAAAAGCTTCATCTCCATGGTATGGTGCGAGGTCCTTGACGTTGAAGATGTCACTCACATTATACTTGTCTCGAGGTAGGCCGATCTTCTATGCGTTATCGTTGTAGCGTGCTAGCACCTTGAAAGGTCCATCGGCTCGAGGGAGAAGCTTGGACTTGTGTTCTTTGGGGAAATGGTCCTTGCGAAGGTGTAGCCATACTAGATCACCAATGTTGAAGACCATGGGTTGCTTGTTGACGTTGAGCTTGGTCGCTAGTCGTTGTACTTGGCGCTTGATGGTTTGTCTAGTATCCTCATGCATCTTCTTGATGTAGCTTGCCCGTGCACTCGCATCCATGTGATAGAGGCAAAGGTGTCCCGATGTTTCGATGAGATGGTGGCTATCATTTCTGTGGGAGTCGACCTTGACGATCCGACTACGTGACGGCGTAGACGTCGCCTTTAGCAATCGCTAAACCAACTTCCGAGGGTTATTGACCACGCCGGAGCACCATCAACTCCGACCACGAGGGCCTGCTTCCTGCGAGCAAACGAAGAACAAGCAAGAAACTAAGATTGCAATCTGGATATTGCGAATATAAGAGGAAAGCTTTATTAGTGAAGGTGGGGTTACGAGACGCCTTGGTCTGGTCGTTGAACACAAGCGAAATGCACGCGAAGTTGCGACTATGGCGAACTTTTGATCTAAACAAAACCCAAGGAAAAAGCTACTAGATGGATCTACTTATATAGGATCAAGGGGTGGCGGCCAAGGAGGTGGTAGGACGTCCCAAGGCAGCCTAAAACTAACCCTAGGTCGTACAAGGCCAATGGGCCCAAGCGGAGGTGACGTAACACCTTTGGACTTGTAGTTTGACTTGGATTCTGCTGCAGCATCAGATTGTTTCGTCCATAACTCAACGCTCCGGACGAATTTGAAGGTGAATCCAATTGGGTTGGAAGGTGCACGAAATCTATTTTCCAACAAAAAAAGAATCACCCAATTTGGAGTCCAGATGAAAAAGTTATTGACGTTTTGAGTCAGGTATGTCTGCAGAAGTCCGAATCTGAGTCCGTAACGTGAGAGACTTGGACTCTATCTTCTCTTGGTCCAAAAGTGACGTGAGAGGACTTTTGAACAGCACCTAAACTTCTCCTTTTCCTTATCTTCATATGTGTATTGTACAAATGTCCCATACACCTACAATTAGACAAAACACAAAAGTATGTGATGTATTTTTGTTCGGATAACATAAATAGATTATTGAATAGTTTGCACTAGAAATCACCTGACAAATATGCATGTATGCAATATTTTTGGTCTTATCCAAGGTAGTCATGTCCTCATCATCCTCCACTTCTTGAAAACAAAGCCGTCCTCGGCGGTTCTTAGTCTGAAATGTGGCTCTTATAGTCAACTCAGATGATGCAGGCACTCTCGATGATGATGTGTCACATGGTGGAGATGATGTAGTCCTCGCAACAACGGATGTGGTTGTCATAGTACGCCTAGTAATTGAATAAACATCTGTATCAACAGTTGGAATGTGCACCGTCGCTTGTTCTCCTTGTGGGCAACACGTCGTTTTATTTCCTGTTCAGCTTTGCAAGCAAGACGAAACAAATGGTCCATAGGATAACACTCTTCATGAATTAGTATCTCCTGAATATTATGGTTTAATCCTCCCCAAAATCTATCCATAAAATCTTCTTCACTTTCTTCTAAAAATGAGTGCAACAAGGTAGTTTGTAAATCATCATAATATTTTGTTACGGTGTCACTACCTTGTTTTAAATGTTCCAGTTTTTTAATCATGCCACGAGTATAATAAACATCGCATTTAATCTATCTCTCATGACATGTTTTAAATCATCCCAAGTATTAGGTACATAATCAGGTGTAACCGACAATATTCACTCCACCAAACTAGAGCATAACCAAAGTGAAAGAACCAACCGCAACCATAACTTTTTTACGTTCATCAAAATTATGGGAAGCAAATATATTATTTATGTCTAACTCCCATTCAATATATAAAGGAGGTCTAAAACGGCCATTAAATGGTGGTATAGAAACATGAACTTGATCATGTGCATTTGGATGTTTGTGCACCTCTCGTGACGGTTGTGGTATTTGCATAGGTGGTGGCATGTCTCCCGCGATCGACAAAGCCCATGAATTGACTCGATCCTGTCATGATTAGTAGAACAAGAAACAAAATCCAAAAATAATGTTTCTATAACTACTAGGATGTGGTGGTAAAACGCTCACAGTAAAGCAAATATCAATGTCTTACAATTTCTTACCATGCAAAGAAAGCGGTGACAGGCAACCAGCGGTGTCAAGTAACTCTGAAGATTGTGTAAAGAGATTGCCAGGGGAGCGTATGTATACACGGTGTAGAAATATGTGGAGCTGGGTTGGCTATATATGGTAGCAAAAGATTAGCAATAATCAATTCAAAGATGCAATGTTGAATAAACGCTCAACGACGGTACTGTGCTGGTCCTAGGCTAGACTGGACTAGAGACGAGCCTAGAACACTAATGAGGTCACGGCGTAGCACAACTAGCATCAATGAAGGATAATGAGTAGCTCTAGATAGCAAGATATAAGTGAAGAGCACAACGGCAGTAAAGATAATGATGAAAAACAACTGCCAAGCAGGATATACAACAACTCTCTCTCCAGTTTTCCTCTTGAAAAGTTTGAGCCAATTTTCTGATAAATTCTTTCAAAGAATGCTACTAACTCAAGCTTTCCAATGCAAAAAAATCACTCAATTCCGAGTTGATATGAGGAGTCAAAGAATTCTAAAACTGGCCTGAAAAATTGGAACAAGCTGTGTTCACGAACTTCAGAGGGCAAAAAGACCTATTTAGAAGCCGATTTTCAGGTGTCAAATAATGAACTAGCTTCTGCAACTATTTAGATGCGGCTCGTTGCTAGCTTCAATTTGAGTACTCACGGAGCCAAAACGGACTTCGTATGAGGAAGATACACCTGTTTTACTGAACAGTGCGCAAAACAGATTCCAATCCGAATTCAAGTACGAGATTGATTCTAGATAGATCTGATTTTTTTTCTTCTCTTTTTTTTCTCACACTTTTTTTCCTTTTTTTCTTTTTTTTCTCTTTTTTTTCTTTTCCAAAACAAACTAGATAAGATGCAGATTGGATCAAGCAAAGATGTGAATGACCTCAACTATGATTATGACAATGAATAGTGCATAGCACGTGGTGGAAATTGATGGATGGTATGGTGGACGGTGGAAGGGATAATGATGCAGCGGTGGCGTGACTAATTTGAACAGAACTCGAAACTCTAAAGGAACTAGACACTAAGACCAGCAACTCGACACGACGATGCAACCGATAATTCAATAATGCAAACAATGAAAAGAAAATTGCAAAGGCTTGGACTGGCTAGGACAAATGATGAATAGATCTAACTTTTCTGGTGGCCTTTTCTTGGACAATAGGTAAGAAAATAAATCGAATCTAGGAAAAATTGGAAATTCTCACCGAGCAACCTGAAAACTGATACCACTTGATAGAGGCAAAGGTGTCCCGATGTTTCGATGAGATGGTGGCTATCGTTTCTGTGGGAGTCGACCTTGACGATCCGACTACGACGTGCGAGACGTCAGCGCCTTAGCAATCGCTAAACCAACTTCCGAGGGTTATTGACCACGCCGAGCACGCATCAACTCGACCACGAGGGCCTGCTTTCCTGCGAGCAAACGAAGAACAAGCAAGAAACTAAGATTGCAATCTGGATATTGCGAATATAAGAGGAAAGCTTTATTAGTGAAGGTGGGGTTACGAGACGCCTTTGGTCCGGTCGTTGAACACAAACGGCACTGTGAAGTTGCAGCTATGGCGAACTTTTGATCTAAACAAAACCCAAGGAAAAAGCTACTAGATGGATCTACTTATATAGGATCAAGGGGTGGCGGCCAAGGAGGTGGTAGGACGTCCCAAGGCAGCCTAAAACTAACCCTAGGTCGTACAAGGCCAATGGGCCCAAGCGGAGGTGACGTAACACCTTTGGACTTGTAGTTTGACTTGGATTCTGCTGCGATATCAGATTGTTTCGTCCATAACTCAACGCTCCGGACGAATTTGAAGGTGAATCCAATTGGATTGGAAGGTGCACGAAATCTATTTTCCAACAAAAAAGAATCACCCAATTTGGAGTCCGGATGAAAAGTTATTGACGTTTTGAGTCAGGTATGTCTGCAGTAGTCCGAATCTGAGTCCGTAACGTGAGAGACTTGGACTCTATCTTCTCTTGGTCCAAAAGTGACGTGAGAGGACTTTTGAACAGCACCTAAACTTCTCCTTTTCCCTTATCTTCATATGTGTATTGTACAAATGTCCCATACACCTACAATTAGACAAAACACAAAAGTATGTGATGTATTTTTGTTCTGGATAACATAAATAGATTATTGAATAGTTTGCACTAGAAATCACCTGACAAATATGCATGTATGCAATATTTTTGGTCTTATCCAAGGTAGTCATGTCCTCATCACCATGTTGGTGCGCTCTTGTAGAGGAAGAGGTAGAATGTCCAATGGGGACAACGGGTTGAAGCCGTAGACAACCTCAAAGGGGGACTTGCCGGTAGTCGAATGTCTTGCACGGTTGTATGCGTACTCGGCGATGGGTAGACATGCTTCCCACTCCTTGATGTTCTTCTTGATCAAGACACGAAGTAGAGTGGATAGTGTGCGGTTCATCACCACCGTTTGGCCGTCGGTTTGAGGATGGTATGCGCAGGAGAACAAGAGCTTGATTCCGAGCTTGGTGCATAGGATCTTCCAAAAGTAACTCAAGAACTTGACATCATGATCGGAGACGATTGTCTTTGGTACTCCATGGAGTCGCAAGATTTCCCTACAAAAGAGATTTGCAATGTGTGAAGCATCGTCTATCTTGTTGCAAGGAATGAAATGTGCCATCTTAGAAAATCTATCCACAACAACAAACACGGAAGCCTTTCCATTTTGAGTTCTAGGCAAACCAAGTACAAAATCCATGCTAATGTCTTCCCAAGGTTGATAAGGAATAGGAAGAGGCATGTAAAGACCATGAGATTGAGCTTTATACTTAGCTTTGCGACATGTAGAGCATCGGTTGGTGAAGCGTGAGACGTCGCGGAACATCTTGGGCCAAAAGTAGTTCTTGAAGAGCGTGGCGAATGTCTTGTCGCGTCCAAAGTGTCCCATGAGTCCGCCTCCATGAGCCTCTTCCAAAAGGAGCAAACGAAGAGAAGACTCGGGAATGCATAGTTTGTTAGCTCTCATAAGATAACCATCCTTGATGTAATATTGTTCCCAAGAAGTATGCGTCAAACACTTAGCATAAGGAATAGCAAAAGATGGGTCGTTAGCATACAATTCTTTTATGTGCTCAAAGCCAATAACATTCAACTCAAGTTTAGTGACAAGCATGCATATGCGTGAAAGGGCATCGACAACTACATTTTCTTTACCCTTAATGTACTTGATCACATAGGGAAAAGATTCAATAAATTCACTCCATTTGGCATGACGCTTGTTCAACTTAGTTTGACCTTTTAAGTACTTAGGCGTTTCATGATCGGTATGGATGACAAACTCATGCGGTCTAAGGTAATGTTCCCAAACATGTAGCACACGCACTAAACCATACAATTCTTTGTCATAGATGGGATAGTTAAGTTGAGCACCGGATAATTTTTCACTAAAATATGCAATGGCTCGTTTTCTTGCATCAAAACTCCGCCAATTCCGGTACCACTTGCATCACAATGAACCTCAAAAGTTTTGTCAAAATTAGGCAAAGCAAGAATCAGAGCATGAGTAAGCAAAGACTTGAGCTCATCAAAAGCGGTGGATTGCAATGTTCCCCAAACAAAAGGAGTATTCTTCTTACTCAAAGCATGCAAAGGAGCGGCAATTGTGCTAAAATCTTTCACAAAATGACGATAAAAACC
Organism: Aegilops bicornis; assembly: GCA_021605145.1. NCBI lineage: Eukaryota > Viridiplantae > Streptophyta > Magnoliopsida > Poales > Poaceae > Aegilops > Aegilops bicornis. The sequence goes on from CM038671.1 coordinate 362,921,471, forward strand.
TGCAAGACCAAGAAAGCTACGCACTTGTTGCAAATTGGTGGGTTGGGGCCAAGTTTTAATTGCTTCAATTTTAGATTCATCAACATGGACACCCTTTGAGGATACAAAAAAACCCCAGAAAACCACTTTGTCAACACCAAATGTGCATTTTTTCATGTTTGCATCAAGACTTTCCTTGCGAAGGGTTTGCAAAACAGCCCTAACATGATCAAGATGCTCTTTCATGGTTTTGCTAAACACAAGAATATCGTCGAAGTAAACCACAACAAAGACTCCAATATAAGGCCGAAGCACATAATGCATGAGACGCACAAAAGTACCGGGAGCTTCCGATAAACCCATAGGCATGACTAACCACTCATATAAGCCAAATTTTGTTTTGAAAGCAGTTTTCCATTCATCACCCTCTTGTATGCAGATTTGATAATAGCCACTTTTAAGATCAATTTTGAGAAAAGTTGGCTCCACTAAGTTCATCAAGCATATCATCTAAGCGAGGAATGGGATGCCTATAGCGACGGTAATAGAATTTATAGGTCTACAATCAGTAACACAAGCGGAAACTTCCATCGGGCTTAGGCACAAGTATAACGGAACGGCACAAGGGCTTAGGCTTTCACGTACATGACCGTTGTCGATGAGTTGTTGTACTTGCCGTTGAATCTCCTTGGTTTCTTCGGACTGACTCGGTATGGAGCTTTGTTTGGTAGAGGCTCGGGATGAGGTTGATTCGATGCTCAATGCCTCGAAGAGGAGGTAGACCCGGAGGTAGCTCATCGGGAAAACATCTTGGAATTCCTGCAAAAGAGATTGAAACACTAAAGGTAGCTCATGAGAGGTGTTAGTTGTTGGCTCTCCATCCTTGCACACAAGGACAAAGTGCATCACACTAGATGGGTTCTCACACACTTCTCTCATCTCACTTTTGGTGGCAAATAGGATGAGGTTTTTCTCTCTAGGCGAAGAGGCGCTCAAGTTTGGCTTGTGGCTCTCACTCACTTTTGGTGGATCACTTTCTCACTCTTGTCTCTATGATGGATGGCTTGCTTGTCGGTTATCACTTGACTAGGAGACATAGGTCGTAGCACATATTCCTTCCCTTTCATCTTGAAGCTATAGTGATTGGTGCGCCCGTTGTGGAAAACACCACGGTCGAATTGCCATGGTCGACCAAGAAGGAGGTGGCAAACGGTCATTGGGACCACATCACATTCCAAAGTGTCCTCATATGCACCAATTTTGAAGTAGACTTGGACAGTACGTTCAACTCGTATAGTGCCGGAGTCACTTAGCCATTGAACCTTGTAGGGACTCGGGTGCTTCCTCTTGGCCAATTGAAGCTTGGATCATAGTTCTTCACTTGCCAAGTTGTGACAAGTACCTCCATCTATGATGACCTTGACGGACCTTCCGTTGATTCTGGCCTTTGTGTGGAAGATGTGGCATCTTTGGTCGTCTTCTTGTTGATGTTGAAGAGTCAAGACCTTGGAGACAACGAGAGCGGGGCTCGGATCCTCATCACAAAAGACTTGGTCATCTTCATCTTCGTTCACTCGTCGGTGCATGGCCACTTGCTCAAGAGCTTCCATCTCCTCATCACTCATTGAGTCATAGGTGCCGTCGTCGTTGAGGATCATGGTGCGTTTGTTGGTGCATTCGTAGGACTTGTGGCCTCGGCCGCCGCAAGTGAAACACTTGAAGGAGCTTGTCTTGATGGTCTCATCGGTCGGAGTAGATGACGAAGCACGCGGCTTGAAGTTGCTTGTAGTAGGAGGACGACGACTTGAACTTGTCGAATTTTTCTTGTAACTCGACTAGTTGTCATTGTTTGTAGAAGGTTTGGTTGATGTAGATGTTGGAGGAGGTGTTGAAGCTTGGTTGTTGGAGAAGCCGTGGGTCTTGGACGAGTACTTGGCGTACTTGAAGTCATCTTGCACCTGACGTTCTGTCTTTGTAGCTTGATGCACGAGCTCAATGAGGGTGGAGTATGGTTGGAAGTAGGCGATCTTCAAGAAACGTGCCATAGTTTGCTCATCATCTTCCTTCACATTGGCTCGAATCATGGCTATCTCCATTTCCTTGTAGTATTCTGCAACACTCTTTGTTCCTTGCTTGAGGTGTTGGAGTTTCTTGAAGAGGTCGCGGTTGTAGTAGGTTGGCACAAAACGTGCTCTCATGACATCTTTCATTTGAGCCCAAGTGGTGATTGGAGGTTCACCTCTTGATTGTCGCCTCTCAAGGATTTGTTCCCACCATATGAGCACATAGTCTTGGAACTCAAGTGATGCCATAGCAATCTTCTTATCTTCCTCATAGTTGTGCAAACGAAAGATTTTGTCGACCTTCAATGCCCATGAGAGGTACTCTTCGGGGTCATTACTTCCATTGAACTTGGGCATGGTGAATTTGAGCTTTCCATAGCGTTGCTCTTCATTGTGTTGTTGGCGATGGTAATGATGACGCCCTTGACGTGGATTTCAATCGTCTTCATGTTGCTCTTGGCGTGGAGGAATACCATGATCAACTTGCTCTTGTTGAACTTGACGTTGAGGTGGAGCTTGACGAGCTTGTGGAGGAGCTTGAGGAACTTGACGTTGTACATGGGGTTGGTAGTTCCTCTCTTGGATTTCTTCTCGAAGGGCTTCCTCTTGATTTCGCCGTTCACGATTGCGGTTGGCGATGGCTCGACTTGATTCTTGAAGGGCACGTTGCGCCTCAAGAGCTTGCGCTTCACGGTGTTGTCGATGAAGATGTTGCGCCTCGGTGTCTGGTTCTTCTTGGTGTAGACGCGCTCGTTCTTCCTCTTGGTGCCGTAGTCGTTGTCGTTCTTGAGCTTGGGCAAAAGCGGCTTGGTTTGATTGAGGACGAGGGACTTGCACATCGACTTGCTCTTGTGAATGCTTCTCATGTAGCGGGTTGCAAGATGCATGACGGTCTTGACGCGCAGCTCGTCAAAGAGTGTTCGATGACGGTGTACTTGAGTCATAGGAGGTGTCGTCGGAGTGTCGACTCGAGTGGCTCCGTCTTGAGGATGAAGAAGTGGAATGATGCCGGTTCCTCATCAAGGCGCGGATCTCGTCCATTCTTGCATCATTCTCTTGCTTGTGAGCGTCGAACTTATTGTCGAAGTAGTCTCTTGTACGTTGCTCGGAGAGTTGCAAGTCGGTGGCGAGGTTTTCGATGCGGTCGCTCATTGCTTGTTGCTCTTGGTGCAACGCTCGTTGTGCACCAAAGAGGTGGATCTTGGTGACGTATGAAGACATGTCGTCGTCTTGCTCGATGAAGAGTGGGTTTGTAGAATTACTTGGCCTATCCATCATTCCAAGCAAAAATATGTGAGTGGTAGAAGGAGAAGAACTTATACCAATGTACCTTTGACCGATGTTGATGATGAATCAAGATCACTCAAATGTGGACAATGAAATAGCACTATTGGTACCAATCCTTGTCGGTTCTCACACCTACAAAAATAATAGCTTATGGTGGAGCTTGGTGAGGATGGTGGCACAAAATTTGATGCAATTGTAAGTGAGCGTCAATAATGTTGGAAAAAGGTTCACAAATTTGCAAATGCAACAAGTAGATGAAGCAAATAATGGTACACGGAAACACACGCATAAATAGATAAGTGGGATTGTGCAAACCAAAAGTGAGCTAAAATATGGAATCCACAAAAATGCTCTTGTTGCACAATACTAGAGAGACGCTAGCACGATTGCACAATAGGCGGAATCTGGAACTTGTGCACAACCTACTAGGCAAAAATGCAACTATCTCTATCCCATTATGCTATATGTATGGTATTTGGTGCTATGATCCAAGATGATCCAATATGACAATCTTAATGTAATATGATGCTATGGTTCTTGCTCATAAGCTCTTTGCTTATCTGTCCTCTTTGCTTAAAAGCTTGGGTGGCTCTTTCACTTTTGAGCTCTTTTCTCATGCAAAACTTCACGAACCAATATAGCAATTGTGTATGCTATGACAACTTTGTGACACACAAATGGATCCCAAGATATGCACCACGGTGGTATGGTATGTATGCTATGGAGTATGATCACTAATGTGCACAAGTCACATTGCCGGTAATACTCAATGGCTAGTCTCGATGGGTAAGCTACCCAAAAGTAAGGCCATGTGGGTATCAATGCAATTGCATGGTATGAAAAAGATATCGACGATGTTACCGTCCTTGGCGATGATGTGACCCTTGCGAAGATGAGCCGAGATGATGATGAAGTCGAACCGTACCTAGATAGCCGAAACACAATAGGACACGGGAACCACAACTCAAAATCTCAAGGACCAAAATGTGGCAAAACCGTCATAGGATGTATTGGGAAGGATGGTGGTGTATGTGGTTTTGGAAGATGTGGTGGAAGGTGGGGTGGTGGTGGTGGTTAAACTGAAGAATTTCAGTTTCGTCAGGGTTTCACGGATGTCCGGTTTTTCCGGTCGTCCGGCCGTCGGAAGTCCGGCAGGGTCCGGTCGTCCGTAAATTTGAATCGGGACAGGGGTTCCGGTCGTCCGGAAAGGTCGGACGTCCGGTGGTCGGGGTCAACGCAGGTTGGGCCGGGGCTATTTTGAGGTGGAAGAATATGGTGAGGTCAAAATTGAGCGGATTGATGGATGGAAAAGGGTGGGGAGGGTGGGAAAAGCTAGATCCACACGTAGCAACTCAAATCCATAGACCAAATCCAACAAAATCTCAAGCAACAAATCACAAAAAAAATTTGGGGCTATTTTTGGTGGCGAATTTTCGGATTTAGGACAAAAACAACAAAATCAAGCTAGAAAACACGGGGCAGGGGCTCCAAAAACGTGATCAACGTGGCTCATGATACCAAGATGATGTAGGGCGGAGCCCTAGTCGGAGATCTTTCACGTTTGGAGAGGGTCCTACGAGGAGAACACGACGAACAAGCGGAAGAACACAAGGAAAAACACACAAGAGGAACACAAGACCGACAAGTATCGATCACACAAGGGCTAGATCACCAAGCACATAAGGTAGCACAAGATTCAAAATCAACAAAGGAAAGATACACGAGTAGCCGTTCTTCTCCGTGAGGAGGTCTTGATGGGGGTCCACCCTAGAAGGGGGTCTTGAATCCTCTTGGAAGGATCTTCTCCGAGGAGGCGCGAATTCCGAGGAGAAGGTAACCAAGTGGATGAGCAAAGCTCTCACACAAATATGAGCTAATCCTTTGCTAACCCTAACTAGGAGGAGGAGGAGGTCTATTTATAGTCTTAGTGCAAATGGGGGCGAAGTGAATGGGTACAAGGGCTCCAGCCCGCGGCCGCGTCACACAGGTGTCGGACGTCCGGAAGGCGTCGGACGTCCGAGAACAGGATGGTCCGGACGTCCGGAGGCTATCGGACGTCCGTAAATCCGCTCGGTGCCGGTCGTTCGTCGTCCGGAGACTTCGGTCTTCCGTAGATTTAGCTCTGATCGGGTGCGTCGGACGTCTGGAGGTGGCCGGTCGTCCGTAGCTTTGCTCTGGATGCAGTCTGGGACGTCCGGAAGCTTCGGTCGTCTGTACCACAGGACTCGTCCGGACGTCCGGCGCGGTCCGGACGTCCGGTATGTCAGACGTCCGGCGCGGTCGGACGTCCGGGCGCGGTCGGTCGTCCGACGCCTGTAGCTTCCACAGTAGCTCTTCTTCTTCATCATCACGCGTGGGGTCCTCGCCGCCTTGGCTCTTGTATGTAGCTGTACCGTGGCTCTCCTCCATACACCGGATCACACACAGAGTTTCCGAATGAGGTAGTAGCCATGTCTCGTGAGTAGGAAGAGGGAATTCGGAGAGGAGCGAGTTCACCTTATCTTCAATAGCCTTAGCTCGAGCTCGAGTCATTGGTCCACGTGGTGTTGAGGAAGATGTTGGTGCGTCCATGGGGATGAGTGAGGGATGCTCCGCATCAGGGTCATTGCTTCCGGTAAACTTGGGCATGGTGAACTTTAGCTTGCCATATCGTTGCTCTTCATTGTGTTGGGGTCGGGGATGATGACGCCCATGTCGTTGAGGATTGACAATCTCATGTTGCTCTTGGCGAGGAGGGTTGTCTTCCTCATGTTGCTCTTGGCGATGGGGGTTGTCGATCTCATGTTGCTCTTGTCGAGGAGGGTTGTCGACCTCATGTTGCTCTTAGCAAGGAGGGTTGTCGACCTCATGTTGCTCTTGGCGAGGACGGGGTCCATTGTCGTCTTGCTCTTGATGGACTTGACGTGCTTGTCTCGCTTGAGGAGGAGCTTGTCGATCTTGACGAGGAGCTTGTCGATGCACACGTACTTGGTAAATTCTTTCTTGAGCTTCGTCGCGAAGTGCTTCTTGATGTAGTCGAGCTTGTCGGCCTCGATTGGCTACGGCACGACTTGAGTGATGAAGGGCACGTTGCGCCTCAAGTGCTTGAGCTTCACATAGTTGTTGTTCTTGGCGGTGCGCCTCGGCGTCTTGTGCATCTTGATGTTGTCGCGCTCGCTCCTCTTGTTCTTGTTGTCGTTGTGATAGAGGCGAGGGTGTCCCGATCTTTCGATGAGATGATAACTATCGATTTGGTGGAGCCGACTTTGACGATCCGACTACAAACGTGCACGATGTTGCGCCTTAGCAATCGCTAAACCAATCTCCACGAGGTTCTTGGCGATCTGGGAAGCACGATCAGCCTAACCACGAAGGTCTATTCCTGCACGCAATCGAAGAACAAGCAAGAATATGATAATGCAATCTGAATATTGCGAATATAGATGAAGTATTGATGGGGATCCGTAAGCGGTCTTGGTCTAGTCGTTGGACACAAACGAAGTACACGAAGTTGCAATGGCTAATTTTAACTAAACAAATCCCAAGAAAAAAGCTACTAGATGGATCTACTTATATAGGAGCAAGGGGTGACGGCCAAGGAGGTGGGAGAACGTCCCAAGGCAGCCTAAAACCAACTCTAGGTCGTACAAGGCTCATGGGCTCAAGTGGAGGTGATACAACACCTTTGGACTTGTTGTTTGACTTGGATTCTGCTGCAGTATCAGATTATTTCGCCCATATCTCGATGCTCCGGACGAATTTAAAGGTGAATCTAATTGGGTTGGAAATAGGATGAAATCTACTTTCCAACAAAAAAAGAATCACCCAATTCGGAGTCCGTATGAAAAAGTTGTTGGCGTTTTGAGTCAGGTATGTCTGTGCAGTCCAAATCTGAATCCAAAACGTGAGAGACTTGGACTCTATCTTCTCTTAGCCCAAAAGTGACGTGAGAGGACTTTTTGAACAGAACCTAAACTTCTCCTTTTGCCTTATCTTCATATGTGGATTGTACAAATGTCCCATCCACCTGCAATTAGACAAAACACAAAAGTGTGTGAAGTATATTTGTTCTGGATAACATAAATAGATTATTTTATAGTTTGCACTAGAAATCACCTGACAAATATGCATGTATGCAATATTTTTGGTCGTATCCAAGGTAGTCATGTCCTCATCACGTTGGCGTTGCGGTTCTTGTGCTTGTGCGAATACAGCTTGGTTTTGACGATGTCGATGCTCTTGAGAGTCAGTGTCATGTAGAGGATTGCGGTTTGCTTGACGGTCTTGACGCGCGGCACGACGAAGAGTGTTCGATGTCGATGTACTTGAACCGGAGAGGGTATCGTCGGAGTGTCGACTTGAGCGGCTCCGTCTTGAAGAGGACGAAGTTGTAGAAGAGCGGACCATCATGGTTCGGATATCTTCTTTGAGGGAACTCATGGATTTGTCGAAATAGTCTCTTGTACGTTGCTCGGATTGTCATAGATCGGTGGCGAGATTGTCGATGCGGTTGCCCAAAGCAAGTTGTTCTTGATGCAAAGCTCGGTGTGCACAAAATAGATGAGTCTTGGTGACGTAGGATGACATGTCGTCGTCTTGCTCCAAGAAGAGTAGGTTGGTAGAAGTACTTGGCCTATCCATCATTCCAAACAAAGATATGTGAGTGGGAGAAAGAGAAGAACCAATACCAAATGTACCTTGGCCGATATTGAAAATGGATCAAAGATCACTCCAATGTGTAGCAAAGAAATAGCACAATTGCTACCAATTCTTGTCGGTTCTCACACCTACACAAGTAAAAGCTTATGGTGGAGCTCGGTTAGGATGGTGGCACAAAATTTGATGCAATTGTAAGTGAGACTCAATAATGTTGGAAAAGATTCACAAATTTGCAAATGCAACAAGTAGACCAATAGCAAGATGTGGTACACGGAAACACACACGCAAATAGATAATGTGGGGTTATGCAACCAAGTCATGAGGACATCAATACCATTGTTACACCCACAACCCCTACTGTTACATATAATGGACCAATTAGTAGAGCTCATGCACGCCAATTAAATTACCAGGTACTTTCGTTTCTTGGTAATGATTCTAATGTTCATGAGAATATGATGCTGCCTAAATTGGATACATTTGTTTTGCTTACAAATGAAGGGCCTAGCTTGGAGAAGGATGAACATTGGAGCAAGAACAAGCATGGAGTTGATGGCATGCGCAAGGGGAATAAGAACGGAGTTACAAGTGATGATTTCAGGACTTTGAAGCCACCATAAGGAGTGAATGAAGCCTTGGACGAAACATACAAGACGCCACTTCATAAATTTCATCCAGAGGCTATTCTAGGTGCTGCGTAACCTTATTATTGGGCCAGGCCCATGTATTTTGGAAATAGATAAGTATAGGCTGTTTTTAGAGTCCGTATGTGTGGGGAAACAAGAGATAGGGTTGATTTCGGACCCCTTCCCCAAGGGCCACGAAATTCCCCCCTCTTCCTCTATATATACAGCCCTTAGGGCACCGTTTAGACTTTGGGTTTTGTTTAGATTAAAATCTCGCCATAGCTTCAACTTCGCGTACTTCGTTTGTGTTCAACGACCAGACAAAGGCGTCACAGAACCCCACCTTGATCAATAAAGCTTTCCTCTTATATTCGGAATATCCAGATTGCAATCTTAGTTTCTTGCTTGTTCTTCATTTGCCTGCAGGAAATAGACTTTCGTGGTCAGGTTGATCGTGCTCCGGCGTGGTCAATAACCTCTCGGAGTTTGTTTAGCGATTGCTAAGTCGCGACGTCCGAGTACGTTCATAGTCGTATCGTCAAAGTCGACTTCCTCCAAAACGATAGCCACCATCTCATCGAAAGACGGGACACCTTTGCCTCTATCAAGTGGTATCACATTTCCAGGTTGCTCGGTGAGATTTTACAGTTTTTCATAGTTTAGATCGAGTCTGTTTTTCATACCTACACTCCACGAAAAAGCCAAAAAAATAGGGTTAGTTCTTCAAATCCGAGCAAATCTGAACCTTTGCATAATCTTTTCTGTATTTGCTTTGTTGAATTTGTGGTTGCATCGTCGTGTCAAGTTGCTGGTCTTAGCATCTAGTCCTTTAGAGTTTTGAGTTCTGATCAGAGGTTGTCACGTCGCCGCTGCCATATATCACCACCGCATCATCATCATCGCTGCTGCCATATATCACCACCGCATCATCATCATCGCTGCTGCCATATACCGCCACATATTCACCGCCAATCCGAGTCCATATACGCCACCACATATCCGCCACCATCACACCAATCCGAGTCCACATGCAACATATATCTGCCACCAGTCCGAGTTCCACCAGATTCATCTCCGCCACCAGTCCGAGTTCCACCAGATTCATCTCCGCCACCAGTCCTATTCCAAGTCCAGTATTTTGTTACTCTGTTTTGGATTTCCAGATCACGCGATACTCCGAGTCGTGACAGAGAAGGACTCCCCAACTTCCGTGCCATCCGCAGAAGAAAAATAGTTCCAGTTTAAAAAAACTAAGTCTGGAAAATTCTGGCTAGGCAGTTTTTAGGCCATTTGTAGACTTTTTCGAAAAAAAATGTTGCGGAGCAATAAAAAGAGGGAAAAAGTGCAAAAAAAAGAAAAAAATGAGAAAAAAAATTCAGAGTGTGCACCTCCCTTGTTTACGTGCAGTGCCGTGATTTTGTTAGTGTTCTATGCTCGCGTCTCTATCACGGTCTAGCCTAGGACCAGCACAGTACCGTCGTTGAGCGTTTATTCAACTTTGCATCTCTGAATTGATTATTGCTGACCCTTTTTGCTACCATATTATAAGCCTTCCCAGCTCCACATACATCTACATCGTGCGTTTGACTCTCCCGGGTAATCGCTCTATCCAAGCTTTGAGAGTTTTGACTACATCGGTTGCCGATCACCGCTTCTTCTTTGGGTAAGAACTGGTAAGAATTTGAGATTTGCTTGACGGATTTGTGACACCCACCACCACCACCACTTGTTAGTAGTCTATAGGATCATATTTTTGTGTGTTTCTATTGCTGCTAACCATGCCAGGATCACAAGCCGACGGAATTGACTGGGAGAACATGACGAATAAGGAGTTGCATGATAAATTTCAGTAAATGATGAGTGGACAGGTGCAAGATGTGCTAAACAGATTTGAAGAGGCCATGGAGAAGATAGATGGCATGGAGAAGACGTTCGACACAAAGCTCGATAACAAGTTTAATGAATTGCTCGCGCGTCTTCCACCACCACCACCGGCTGCAACTAACGCACCTCTACAACAACACCAACAACGACTACCTCCACGTCGCGAAACAGCCCTCCGTCGAGCGAGCCGTGTCCCTCTTGCGCTTGGCCAAACTGTTGGTGTTGCTGTTGATACTTCTGTGGCTCCTACTGGTGATGCGGAGGATGATGATTATGTGGGAGATTACGAGGATGAAGTTGATCAAAATCATAACTACTTGCAACCACCATGGAGTACAAAAGACAATCGTCTCCGATTGTGACATCAAGTTCTGAAGTTACTTTTGGAAGACCCTATGGTCCAAGCTCGGAATCAAGCTCTTGTTCTCATCTGCATACCATCCTCAAACCGACGGCCAAACGGAGGTGACGAACCGCACGCTCTCCACTCTACTTCGCGTCTTGATCAAGAAGAACATTAAGGAGTGGGAGGCATATCTACCCATCACCGAGTACGCCTACAATCGTGCAAGACATTCGACTACCGGCAAGTCCCCCTTCGAGGTCCTCTACGGCTTCAACCCGTTGTCACCATTGGACATTCTACCTCTTCCTCTACAAGAGCGCACCAACATGGATGTGAGTGCACGGGCAAGCTACATCAAGAAGATGCATGAGAATACAAGGCACACCATCGAGCGCCAAGTACAACGACTAGCGACCAAGCTCAACGTCAACAAGCAACCCATGGTCTTCAACATTGGTGATCTAGTGTGGCTACACCTTCGCAAGGACCGCTTCCCCAACGAACGCAAGTCCAAACTTCTCCCTCGAACCGATGGACCTTTCAAGGTGCTAGCACGCTACAACGACAACGCCTACTAGATCGACCTACCACGAGACAAGTACAATGTGAGCGACATCTTCAACGTCAAAGACCTCGCGCCATACCATGGAGATGAAGATTTTGATCCGAGGTCGGATCTCTCCCAAGGGGCGGGGGGAGATAATGCGGAGCATCCTTCGCTCGTCCCCATTGACGCACCTACATCTTCCACAACACCACTTGGACCCATTACTCGAGCTCGAGCTAAGGCTATCGAAGATAAGGTGAACTCGCTCCTCTCCGAACTTCCTCTCTCTACTCACGAGACTTGGCTACTACCTCATATGGACACTCTGTGTGTGATCAGTACACTGGAGGAGAGCCACGGGACAGCTACACCCAATGGCCAAGGTGGCAAGGGCGTAGCAGGGACATCAAGAAGAAGGGCCATTTGTGAAGCTACAGTGCACCGGACGACCGGCCGGTCCAGACGTCCGAGCCACAGGAGATGCTACAATGAGGAAGGAAGACATGATAGGACTACAGGCCACGAACGACCGTTCCCGCCCAGACGTCCGACGACTCCCAGGTCCCAGACAACCGACGCCCTCCGGACATCTGGCAACTCGGCACCCGAATGGAAATTCACGGAAGACCGAAGCCTCCGGACAACCGGACGACCCGCACCCAAGCCGAATTTACGGACGTCCGACAGCCCCCAGACGTCCGGACCTTCCCGAAGCCCCGGACGTCCGACACCTATGTGACCGCGCCCGTGGGCTGGAGCCCTTGTACCCGTTCACTTCGCCCCCATTTGCACTAAGACTATAAATAGACCTCCTCCTCCTCCTAGTTAGGGTTAGCAAAAGATTAGCTCATGTTTGTGTGAGAGCTTTTCTCATCCACTTGGTTACCTTCTCCTCGGAGATCGCGCCTCCTCGGAGAAGATCCTTCCAAGAGGATTCAAGAACCCCTCTAGGGTGGACTCCATCAAGACCTCCTCATGGAGAAGAATGGCTACTCGTGTATCTTTCCTTTGTTGATTTTGAATCTTGTGCTACCTTATGTGTTCGGTGATCTAGCCCTTGTGTGATCGATACTTGTCGGTTTAGTGATTCGCTCGTGTGTTTTCCCTTGTGTTCTTCCGCTCGTTCGTCGTGTTTTCCCCATAGGATCCCCTCCAAACGTGAAAGATCTCCGACTAGGGCTCCACCCTACATCATCTTGGTATCATGAGCCACGTTGATCACATTTTTGGAGCCCCTACCCCGTGTTTTCTAGCTTGATTTTGTTGTTTTCGTCCTAAATCCGAAAATCCCCACCAAAAATAGCCCCAAATTTTTTTTGATTTGTTGGTGAGTTGAAATTTTGTTGGAATTGGTCCATGGATTTATGTTGCTACGTGTGGATCTAGCTTTCCCCACCCTCCCCACCCTTTTCCATCCATCAATCCACTCGATTTCGACCTCACCATCTTCTTCCTCCCCGCAATCTTGCTGTTCATCCCGCGTTGATCCCGACCACCGGACGTCCGGCCTTTCCCGGACGACCGGAACCCCTGATCCGATTCGAAATTACGGATTTCCGAGCCCCATCGGACGTCCGACGACCGGACAACCGCAATTTCCGGGCGTCCGTAAAACCCTGACGAAACTGAATTTTTCAGTTCAGCCACCACCACCACCCCACCTTCCACCACATCTTCCAAACCCACACACACCACCATCCTCCCCAATACCTCCTATGATGATTTTGACACATTTTGGTCCTTGAGATTTTGAGTTGTGGTTCCCGTGTCCTATTGTGTTTCGGCTATCTAGGTACGGTTCGACTTCATCATCACCTCGGCTCATCTTCGCAAGGGTTGATAGAGGCAAAGGTGTCCCGTCTTTCGATGAGATGTTGGTTTTCGCTTTGGAGGAAGTCGACTTTGACGATCCGACTACGAACGTGCGAGGACGTCGCGCCTTAGCAATCGCTAAACCAACTCCGAGAGGTTATTGACCACGCCGAGCACGATCAACGACCACGAGGGTCTGCATTTCCTGCGAGCAAACGAAGAACAAGCAAGAAACTGAGATTGCAATCTGGATATTGCGAATATAAGATGAAAGCTTTATTGATCAAGGTGGGGTTACGTGGACGCCTTTATGCAGTCGTTGAACACAAGCGAAATGCACGAAGTTGCAGCTATGGCGAACTTTTAATCTAAACAAAACCCAAAGTCTAAACGACGCCCTAAGGGCTGTATATATGGAGGAAGAGGAGGGAATTTCGTGGCCCTTGAGGGAGGGGTCCGAAACCATCCCTAACTCTTGTTACGGACTCTAAAAACAGCCTATACTTAAGTATTTCGAAATTACATGGGCCTGGCCCAATAATAAGGTGACGCAGCACCTAGAATAGCCTATGGACGAATATTATGAAGTGGCATCTTGTATATTTCGTCCAAGGCTTCATGCACCCATTATGGTGGCTTCAAAGTCCTGAAATCATCACTTGTAACTCCGTTCTTGTTCCCCTTAGCATGGCATTATCTCCATGCTTGTTCTTGCTCCAATGTCCATCCTTCTCCAAGCTAGGGCCTTCATTTGTAAGCAAAACAAATGTATCCAATTTAGGCGATATCATATTCTCATGAACATTAGAATCATTACCAAGAAACGAAAGTACGATAATTTAATTGGCGATGTGAGCTCTAATAATTGGTCCATTATATGTAGCAAGAGGGGCTGTGGGTGTAACAATGGTATTGATGTCCTCATCATCCTCCCTTCTTGAAATGAAGTCGCCCCTCGACGGAAGCTCATATTCCTCACCCAAATAAGGCTTCAAATCTGCAATGTTAAAAGTGGGACTAACCCCAAAATCTGCAGGTAGCTCAAGTTTATATGCATTATCATTTATTTTCTCTAACACCTTAAATGGACCATCAAGACGTGGCATTAGCTTTGATTTGCGCAAACTAGGAAACCTATCCTTACGCAAATGTAACCAAACAAGATCTCCGGTGCAAAGACAACATGTTTTCTACCCTTATCTCCAAAGACGTTTATATTTAGCATTCATACGCTCAATGTTTTCCTTAGTTATCTCATGCATTTTTAAAATCAATTCAGCACGTTCTTTAGCATCAAAATTAACCTTCTCCGAAGATGGAAGAGGCAACAAATCAATAGGTGCACGAGGTAGGAAGCCATACACAATTTCAAAAGGGCACATCTTAGTAGTAGAATGCAATGAACGATTATAAGCAAATTCAATATGAGGCAAGCATTCTTCCCACATTTTCTTATTATTCTTCAAAACAGCCCTAAGCATAGTAGACAATGTTCTATTGACTACTTCAGTTTGTCCATCGGTTTGGGGGTGACAAGTAGTACTAAAAGCAGTTTAGTCCCCAACTTAGCCCATAAACACCTCCAAAAGTGGCTAAGAAATTTAGTATCACGGTCTGAAACAATAGTATTTGGCACACCATGCAAGCGAATAATTTCACGAAAGAACAAATCAGCAACATTAACGGCATCATCGCTTTTATGACATGGTATAAAGTGTGCCATTTTCGAGAATCTATCCACGACAACAAATATGCTATCCCTCCCTTCTTCGCTCGAGGTAAACCTAAAACAAAGTCCATAGATATATCCTCCCAAGGAACACTGAAGCCTTTGGCAAAGGCATATATAAACCATGAGGATTGAGTCGTGACTTAGCTTTTTGACATGTAGTGCAGCGAGCAACAAAGCGCTCAACATCCGTCTCATCTTTGGCCAAAAGAAATGTGTAGCAAGTATATCCTCCGTCTTCTTCACGCCAAAGTGTCCCATTAATCCTCCTCCATGCGCCTCCTGCAACAACAAAAGACGAAACAGAGCTAGCGAGGAATGCATAGCTTGTTAGCACGGAACACAAAACCATCATTAATAACGAACTTGTTCCATGTTCTTCCTTGTTTACAATTCTGCATTACATCTTTAAAATCAGCATCATGCACATATTGATCTTTGATGGTCTCCAAACCAAATATTTTGAAGTCAAGTTGTGAAAGCATAGTATATCGACGAGACAAAGCATCAGCAATAACATTTTCTTTACCCTTCTTGTGTTTAATGACATAAGGAAAAGTCTCAATGAATTCAACCCATTTAGCATGTCTACGATTCAGTTTAGCTTGACTTTTAATATGTTTCAAAGATTCATGATCAGAATGTATAACAAATTCTTTGGGCCATAAATAATGTTGCCATGTCTCTAAAGTCCGAACAAGAGCATATAATTCTTTGTCATAAGTAGAATAGTTCAGACTAGGCCCACTCAATTTTTCGTAAAAAGTATGCAACAGGTTTGCCATCTTGTAATAACACACCTCCTAATCCAATTCCACTAGCATCACATTCAAGCTCAAAAGTCTTATTAAAGTCGGGAAGTTGGAGTAAAGGAGCATGTGTCAACTTATCTTTCAATACCGTGAAGGCTTCTTCCATGCGGTACCCCAAACAAAAGGCACATCCTTCTTTGTAAGCTCATTGAGAGGTGCAGCAATGGTGCTAAAGTCTCTCACAAAACGCCTATAGAAACCAGCGAGTCCAAGAAAACTCCTCACTTGTGTGACCGTTTTGGGCTGCGGCCAACTCTCAATAGCTTCAATCTTGGCCGTATCAACTTCAATTCCCTGTGGAGTAACAACATAGCCAAGAAAAAGATACTCGGTCGGTGCAAAAGGTGCACTTCCCAAGGTTACCAAACAAGCGTGCATCACGTAGAGCATTAAAAACAACACGTAAATGTTCCAAATGTTCTTCCAAAGATTTGCTATAAATCAGTATATCATCAAAGTAAACTACCACAAATCGTCCAATGAAAGCACGTAAAACTTCGTTCATTAATCTCATGAAAGTACTAGGTGCATTAGTTAACCCAAAAGGCATGACTAACCACTCATATAATACAAACTTAGTTTTAAATGCTGTTTTCCATTCATCTCCCAATTTCATACGAATTTGATGGTATCCACTACGCAAATCAACTTTGGAGAATATTGTAGAGCCACTCAATTCATCAAGCATATCATCTAGCCTAGGAATAGGATGGCGATAACGAATAGTAATATTATTAATGCCTCTACAATCAACACACATACATGACGTACCATCCTTTTTAGGCACTAGTATAATAGGAACGACACAAGGACTAAGAGATTCGTATATAACCTTTGTCGAGCAGCTCCTGTACTTGACGCATAATCTCCTTCGTCTCCTCTGGATTGGTACGGTATGGTGCACGGTTGGGTAGCGATGCACCGGAATTAAATCAATTTGATGCTCAATCCCTCGAATAGGTGGTAATCCGGTGGCACGTCTTGTGGGAAGACGTCGTGAACTCCTGCAAAATGTTAGTGACGGCAGGGGCAAAGAGGAAGGCACGTCCTCGAATGAAAATAATGCCTCTTTGCACACAAAACCATAGCAAACAGATTTGCTAGAATCTAGCTCATCAATATCAGATTTGGTGGCAAATAAACATGCACTTTTCAGTTTAATTTCAGAAGCAACATTAGATGGTTTATTATTAGGCTTCATTTGTTGCTCAAATTCTTTTGCCACAATCTGATTTTCACTCTTATTTTTCTCCTGTTTTGCTTTATTAGCTCTATTAATATCATCTTTCAAAATGGAATCAGGAGTCATAGGAAGCAAAGTAATATTTTTATCCTTGTGAACAAGAGTATACTGATTGTTTCTACCATGGTGTACAGAATTTTTATCAAATTGCCATGGTCTACCAAGTAATAAGGAACATGCTTGCATAGGTACCACATCACAATCAACATAATCAGCATATGTAGAGATACTAAAATGCACACGAGCAAAGACGTGTTACCTTAACCTTGCCGCTGTTGTTGAACCATTGGATGTAGTAAGGATGTGGATGTGGTCTTGTGGTGAGAGAAAGCTTCTCCACCATATCCATGCTAGCCAAGTTGTTGCAGCTCCCTCCATCTATGATGACCTTGAATAGAACGTTCCTTCACAACTCCCTTTGTATGGAACAAGTTATGCCTCTGATTTTGCTCAGCTTGTGTAACCTGCACACTCAAAACACGTTGAGCAACTAAACATTCATACCTATCGGCATCTTCACAGCCATGTATTGCGTCTCATGATCGTAATCATCTCCACCATGTTCTTCATGTGTAATAAGAGCCAAAGTCTCTTCATCATAGTCACTAGCGGACTCATACCCACCATCCTTAGTAGCAATCATCACACGCTGAGATTGGCATTCTTTGGCAAAATGTCCTCTTCCCTTACAACGACGACAAATAATATCACTTGTGTGCCCTGTTGACGCCATGGAAGAAGAAGAGCTCTGTGTAGGCCCAGCAGGTGCGCTCTTGGCGGAATAGTGGTGGTTGTGCCTGCTTTCTTGTATCACGGTTGGAGGTGGCAGCCGGAGGTGCCGGTGTAGTAGAACGTGTGGAAGTAGATGATGCACGTGGTGTCCATGATGAAGGTCGACCTGCAGAAAAGTTAGTCCGCGCCAACGCACATCGATCCTGCACTTCACGTTCAGCTTTACAAGCAAGATGGAATAATCGAGTGATATTAGTATAATCCTTGTAGTCTAGAATGGTCTGAATATCTCTATTTAATCCACCCGTAAAGCGTGCAAGCATAGCTTCATTCTCCTCAACAATACCACATCTAATCAAGCGGTTTGTAATTCACGATAATATTCTTCTACCGATTTTTTCCTTGTCTTAAACGCTGCAATTTTTGAAGTAATTCACGTTGATAATATGGTGGAACCCAACGATGCACGCATAGCAGTTTTCAAAGCAGCCCAAGTAGCTGGAACAGGATATAATCTACAATGTTCAGACCACCAAACACATGCAAAGCTAGTGAAAGCACAAGCAATGAAGGAATACGTCTCTCCTCAGGATATTGTAAACATGTAAATCGTTGTTCAGTTTCTAACTCCCAAGTAAGATATATATATCAGGAACATATCTACCCTCAAATGGTGGAATATTCAACTTCAATTTAGGGAGATGGTCATGATCTCGTACCTGAGGGGGAGCCCTAACATTGCCATTATTTGCATGTGGACGACCGGGTGGTTGTGGTGCTTTGGTGGTTGTGGTGCTGGTGGTTGCATGTAGTTACGAAGTTGATCAACCTCATCCTCGTACTCTCACATAATCATCCTCCCCACATCGCCAGCAGGAGCCACGAAGTATCAACAATGAAGACCGGCAGCTTGGCGGTGAAGAGGGACACGGCTCGCTCGGCGGAGGGCTGCTTCGCGATGTGGAGGTAGTCGTTGTTGTTGTTGTAGAGGTGCATTAGGTGCAGCCGGTGGTGGTGGTGGTAGACGCGTGAGCAATTCATTAAACTTGTTATCGAGCTTTGTTTCGAACGCCTTCTCAATGCCATCTATCTTCTCCATGGCCTCTTCAAATCTATTTAGAACATCTTCCACCTGCCCACTCATCATTTGTTGAAACTTATCATGTAGCGCTTTGTTTGTCATGTTCTCCCGGTCGGTCTAAATCGGCTTGTGATCCTGCCATGGTTAGCAGCAATAGAAACATACAAGAATATGATTCGACAGACTACTAGGAAGTGGTGGTGGTGGTGTGGTGGACAGTCACAAATCCGTCAAGCAAATCTCAAATTCTTACCAGTTCTTACCCAAAGAAGAAAGCGGTGATCGGCAACCGATGTAGTCAAAACTCTCAAAGCTTGGATAGAGCGATTACTGTGGAGAGTCAAACGCCACGATGTAGATGTATGTGGAGCTGGGAAGGCTTATAATATGGTAGCAAAAGGGTCAGCAATAATCCAGTCAGAGATGCAAAGTTGATTAAACGCACAAAGACGTTACTGTGCTGGTCCTAGGCTAGACCGTGCTAGAGACGCGAGCCTAGAACACTAACAAAATCACGGCGCTGCACGGAAACAACGGAAAAGCACACTCTGGAAATTTTTTTTCGCTCTTTTTTTTGCGCTGCTTTTTTTTTTGCGAAAAATCACTATAATGGCGAGTGTCTCAAAACTCTTCCTGTGTCAAATCGACAGGATGGGCACGAAATTTTTTTCGACCAATTTTTTTTTTCGACTGTCCGGACCCAAAAACTGGAAACGGGTCAAAAAAAACTTTCTATAATGGCGACTGTCTCAATACGCTTAGAAACACCTAAAAATAGGATAGCCAGAAAAATTTTCGACAAGTGCGTTTTCGGAAAATTTTGGGCCTAAACGGAGGGTGGTTTCCGGACCTAATATGAGAGGAAACCTACTCCGGCTAGGAAACACGAATCGGAAACTAGATGGATCTCGAAAACAAAGCTAATATGAGAAGAACTCGGATTGGTGGTGGATATATGGTGGTGGTATATGGCAGCGGTGGTGGTATATGTTAGCGGTGGTGGTATATGGATATGGATTCAGAGCGGTGGCGGATAAGCAATGGTGGAAGATGGCAAGGCGATGATGATGGTGCGGCGGCGTGACAACTTATGAGAACTCGAAACTCTAAAAGACTAGACTCTAAGACCCGGCAACTCGACACGACGATGTACCCATAAATTCAACAAAGCAAAACCCTAAAAAGATTATGCAAAGGCTCAGATTGGTTGGATATGATGAACTAACCCTAATTTTTTTTGTGGCTTTTTCGTGGACAATAGGTATGAAGAATGACTCGATCTAAACTACGAAAAACTGTAAAATCTCACCGAGCAACCTGAAAATCTGATACCACTTGATAGAGGCAAAGGTGTCCCGTCTTTCGATGAGATGTTGGTTTTCGCTTTGGAGGAAGTCGACTTTGACGATCCGACTACGAACGTGCGAGGACGTCGCGCCTTTGCAATCGCTAAACCAACTCCGAGAGGTTATTGACCACGCCGGAGCACGATCAACCTGACCACGAGGGTCTGCTTTCCTGCGATGAGCAAACGAAGAACAAGCAAGAAACTGAGATTGCAATCTGGATATTGCGAATATAAGATGAAAGCTTTATTGATCAAGGTGGGGTTCTGTGACGCCTTTATGCAGTCGTTGAACACAAGCGAAACGCGAAGTTGCAGCTATGGCGAACTTTTAATCTAAACAAAACCCAAAGTCTAAACGACGCCCTAAGGGCTGTATATATGGAGGAAGAGGAGGGAATTTCGTGGCCCTTGAGGGAGGGGTCCGAAACCATCCCTAACTCTTGTTACGGACTCTAAAAACAGCCTATACTTAAGTATTTCGAAATTACATGGGCCTGGCCCAATAATAAGGTGACGCAGCACCTAGAATAGCCTATGGACGAATATTATGAAGTGGCATCTTGTATATTTCGTCCAAGGCTTCATGCACCCATTATGGTGGCTTCAAAGTCCTTAAATCATCACTTGTAACTCCGTTCTTGTTCCCCTTGCGCATGGCATTATCTCCATGCTTGTTCTTGCTCCAATGTCCATCCTTCTCCAAGCTAGGGCCTTCATTTGTAAGCAAAACAAATGTATCCAATTTAAGCGGTATCATATTCTCATGAACATTAGAATCATTACCAAGAAACGAAAGTACCTGATAATTTAATTGGCGTGCGCGAGCTCTAGTAATTGGTCCAGTATATGTAGCAGTAGGGGCTGTGGGTGTAACAATGGTATTGATGTCCTCATCAAGGGTCTCATCATCGCCAAGGACGGTAACATCGTCGACATCTTTTTCATACCTTGCAATTGCATTGATAACCACATGGCCTTACTTTTGCGTAGCTTACCCATCGAGACTAGCCATTGAGTATTGTCGGCAACGTGACTTGTGCATATTAGTGACCATACTCCATAGCATACATACCATACCACCGTGGTGCATATCCTGGGATCCATTTGTGTGTCACAAAGTTGTCATAGCATACACAATTGCTATCTTGGTTCGTGAAGTTTTGCATGAGAAAAGAGCTCAAAAGTGAAAGAGCCACCCAAGCTTTTAAGCAAAGAGGAAAGATAAGCAAAGAGCTTATGAGCAAGAACCATAGCATCATACTACATTAAGATTGTCATATCGGATCATATTGGATCATAGCACCGAAATACCATACATATAGCATACGTGGGATAGAGATAGTTGCATTTTTGTCTAGTAGGTTGTGCACAAGTTCCATATCCGCCTATTGTGCAATCGTGCTAGTGTCTCTCTAGTATTGTGCAACAAGAGCATTTTCGTGGATTCCATATTTTGGCTCACTTTTGGTTTGCACAATCCCACTTATCTATATGCGTGTGTGTTTCCGTGTACCATTATTTGCTTGGTCTACTTGTTGCATTTGCAAATTTGTGAACCTTTTCCAACATTATTGAAGCTCACTTACAATTGCATCAAATTTTGTGCCACCATCCTCACCAAGCTCCACCATAAGCTTTTATTTGTGTAGGTGTGAGAACCGACAAGGATTGGTACCAATAGTGCTATTTCATTGTCCGCATTTGAGTGAACTTGATTCATCATCAACATCGGTCAAAGGTACATTGGTATAAGTTCTTCTCCTTCTATCACTCACATTTTTGCTTGGAATGATGGATAGGCCGAGTACTTCTACCAACCCACTCTTCCTCAAGCAAGACGACGACATGTCATCATACGTCACCAAGAGCCACCTCTTTGGTGCACAACGAGCGTTGCACCAAGAGCAACACGCAATGAGCGACCGCATCGACAACCTCGCCACCGACTTGCGACTCTCCGAGCAACATACAAGAGACTACTTTGATAACAAGTTCGACGCTCACAAGCAAGAGAATGATGCAAGAATGGACGAGATCCGCGCCTTGATGAGTAAGCGGCATCATTCCAATTCTTCATCCTCAAGACGGAGCCGCTCGAGTCGACACTCTGACGACACCTTCTACGACTCAAGTACACCGTCATGGAACACTCTTCGAAAAGGCCCCGCGTCAAGACCGTCATGCATCGCGCAACCCGCTATATGACAAGCATTCACAAGAGCAAGTCGATGAGCAAGTCCCTCGTCATCAATCAAACCAAGCCGCTTTTGCCCAAGCTCAAGAACGACAACGACTACGGCGCCAAGAGGAAGAACTTGCGCATCTACACCAAGAAGAACAAGACGCCGAGGCGCAACGTCTTCAGCAACAACTTCGTGAATCTCAAGCACTTGAGGCGCAACGTGCACTTCAAGAATCAAGTCGAGCCATTGCCAACCGCAATCGCGAACGGCGCAACCAAGAGGAAGCCCTTCGAGAAGAAATCCAAGAGAGGAACTATCAACCGCGCGTGCAACGTCAAGTTCCTCAAGCTCCTCCACAATCTCGTCAAGCTCCACCTCAACCTCAAGTTCAACAAGAGCAAGTGGATCATGGACTTGCTCCATGCCAAGAGCAACATGAAGATGATTTTCATCCACGTCAAGGGCGTCATCATCACCATCGCCCACAACACAATGAAGAGCAACGCTATGGAAAGCTCAAATTCACCATACCCAAGTTCAATGGAAGCAATGACCCCGAAGAGTACCTCTCATGGGCATTGAAGGTTGACAAAATATTCCGGTTGCACAACTATATGGAAGAAAAGAAGATCGCTATGGCATCACTTGAGTTCCAAGACTATGTGCTCATATGGTGGGAACAAATCCTTGAGCGCCGACAAGCAAGAGGTGAACCTCCAATCACCACTTGGGCTCAAATGAAACATGTCATACGAGCATGTTTTGTGCCCACATACTACAACCGCGACCTCTTCAAGAAAATCCAACTCCTCAAACAAGGAACAAAGAGTGTTGAAGAATACTACAAGGAAATGGAGACATCCATGATTCGAGCCAATGTAAAGGAAGATGATGAGCAAACAATGGCATGTTTCTTGAATGGACTCAATCATCCCATCAAGAAGATTGCCGACTTCCAACCCTACTCCACCCTCATTGAGCTTGTGCATCAAGCCACAAAGGCGGAACGTCAAGTGCAAGATGACTTCAAGTACGCCAAGTACTCGTCCAAGACCTACGGCTTCTCCAACAACCAACCTTCAACAATCCCTCCAACATCGACATCAACCAAACCTTCTACAAGCAACGACGACAAGTCAAGTTACAATAAAACTTCGACAAATCCAAGTCGTCCTCCTCCTACTACAAGCAACTTCAAGCCGCGTGCTTCATCATCTACTCCGACCGATGAGACAGTCAAGACAAGCTCCTTCAAGTGTTTCACTTGCGGCGGCCGAGGCCACAAGTCCTTCGAATGCACCAACAAGCGCATCATGATCCTGAACGATGATGACACCTATGACTCCATGAGTGATGAGGAGATGGAAGCTCTTGAGCAAGTGGCCATGCACCGGCGAGTGAACAAGGATGAAGATGATCAAGTCTTTTGTGATGAGGATTCGAGCCCCGCTCTCGTGGTTTCCAAGGTCTTGACTCTTCAACATCAACAAGAAGAAGACCAACGATGCCACATCTTCCACACAAAGGCCGGCATCAATGGAAGGTCCGTCAAGGTCATCATCGACGGAGGTAGTTGCCACAACTTGACAAGTGAAGAACTATGCTCCAAGCTTCAATTGGTCAAGAGGAAGCACCCGCACCCCTACAAGGTTCAATGGCTAAGTGACTCCGGCACTATACGAGTTGAGCATACGGTTCAAGTATCCTTCAAAATTGGTGCATATGAGGAAACTTTGGAATGTGATGTGGTCCCAATGACCGTTTGCCACCTCCTTGTTGGTCGACCATGGCAATTCGACCATGGTGTCTTCCACAACGGGCGTACCAACCACTATAGTTTCAAGACGAAAGGGAAGGAATATGTTCTACGACCTATGTCCCCTAGTCAAGTGATAGCCGACAAGCAAGCCACCTATCATGAAGAGAAGAGTGAGAAAGTGATCCACCAAAAAGTGAGTGAGAGACACAAGCCAAATTTGAGCGCCTATTCGCCTAGAGAGAAAAACCTCATTCAATTTGCCACCAAAAGTGAGATGAGAGAAGTGTGTGAGAACCCATCGAGTGTGATGCACTTTGTCCTTGTGTGCAAGGATGGAGAGCCAACAACTAACACCTCTCATGAGCTACCTTTAGTGTTTCAATCTCTTTTGCAGGAATTCAAAGACGTTTTCCCCGATGAGCTACCTCCGGGTCTACCTCCCCTTCGAGGCATTGAGCATCGAATCGACCTCATCCCCAAAGCGCCTCTCCTAAACAAAGCTCCATACCGAGTCAATCCCGAAGAAACCAAGGAGGTTCAACGACAAGTACAACAACTCATCGACAACGGTGATGTACGTGAAAGCCTAAGCCCTTGTGCCGTTCCAGTTATACTTGTGCCTAAGCCCGATGGAAGTTTCCATTTGTGTTCCGATTGTAGACCTATAAATGCTATTACCGTTCGCTATAGGCATCCCATTCCTCGCTTAGATGATATGCTTGATGAACTTAGTGGAGCCCACTCTTTCTCAAAAATTGATCTTAAAAGTGGATATTATCAAATTCGCATTCAAGAGGGTGATGAATGGAAAACTGCTTTCAAAACCAAATTTGGCTTATACGAGTGGTTAGTGATGCCTATGGGTCTATCGGAGGCTCCCGATACTTTCGTGCACCTTATGCATTATGTGCTTCGCCCTTATATCGGAGTCTTTGTTGTGGTTTACTTCGATGATATCCTTGTGTTTAGCAAAACCATGAAAGAGCATCTTCATCATGTTAGGGCTGTTTTGCAAACCTTTCGCAAGGAACGTCTTTATGCAAACATGAAAAAATGCACGTTTGGTGTTGACAAAGTGGTTTCCTTGGGTTTTGTTGTATCCTCAAAGGGTGTCCATTTTGATGAATCTAAGATTGAAGAATTAAAACATGGCCCCAACCCACCAATTTGCAACAAGTGCGTAGCTTTCTTGCTCTTGCAGGTTTTTACCATCGCTTTGTGAAAGATTTTAGCACCATTGCCGCTCCTTTGCATGCCTTGAGTAAGAAGAATACTCCTTTTGTTTGGGGATCTTTGCAATCCACCGCTTTTGATGAACTCAAGTCTTTGCTTACTCATGCTCCGATTCTTGCTTTGCTTAATTTTGACAAAACTTTTGAGGTTCATTGTGATGCAAGCGGTACCGGACTTGGCGGAGTTTTGATGCAAGAAAAATGAGCCATTGCATATTTTTGTGAAAAACTATCCGGTGCTCAACGTAACTATACCATATATGACAAAGAATTGTATGCTTTAGTACATGTGCTACATGTTTGGGAACATTATCTTCGACCTCATGAGTTTGTCATACATACCGATCATGAAACGCTTAAGTACTTAAAAGGTCAAACTAAGTTGAACAAGCGTCATGCCAAATGGAGTGAATTTATTGAATCTTTTCCCTATGTGATCAAGTACATTAAGGGTAAGGAAAATGTAGTTGCGGATGCACTTTCACGCATATGCACGCTTGTCACTAAACTTGAGTTGAATGTTATTGGTTTTGAGCACATCAAAGACTTGTATGCTAATGATCCATCTTTTGCTATTCCTTATGCTAAGTGTTTGACGCATACTTCTTGGGAACAATATCATATCAAGGATGATTAT
Organism: Aegilops bicornis; assembly: GCA_021605145.1. Taxonomy (NCBI): domain Eukaryota; kingdom Viridiplantae; phylum Streptophyta; class Magnoliopsida; order Poales; family Poaceae; genus Aegilops; species Aegilops bicornis. The sequence goes on from CM038671.1 coordinate 362,947,409, forward strand.
CTTATGAAAGCTAACAAACTATGCATTTCCGAGTCTTCTCTTCGTTTGCTACTTTTGCAAGAGGCTCATGGAGGCGGACTCATGGGACATTTTGGTCGAGATAAGACATTCGCCACGCTCTCCAAGAACTACTTTTGTCCCAAGATGTTTCGAGACGTCTCACGCTTCACCAACCGATGCTCTACATGTCGCAAAGCTAAGTCTAAATCTCAATCTCATGGTCTTTACATACCTCTTCCTATTCCTTATCAACCTTGGGAAGACATTAGCATGGATTTTGTACTTGGTTTTCCTAGAACTCAAAATGGAAAGGATTTCGTGTTTGTTGTTGTGGATAGATTTTCTAAGATGGAACATTTCATTCCTTGCAACAAGATAGACGATGCTTCACACATTGCAAATCTCTTTTGTAGGGAAATCTTGCGACTCCATGGAGTACCAAAGACAATCGTCTCCGATCGTGACGTCAAGGTCTTAAGTTACTTTTGGAAGACCCTATGCGCCAAGCTCGGAATCAAGCTCTTGTTCTCATCCGCATACCATCCTCAAACCGACGGCCAAACGGAGGTGACGAACCGCACACTCTCCACTCTACTTCGCGTCTTGATCAAGAAGAACATCAAGGAGTGGCAGGCATGTCTACCCATCGCCGAGTACCTACAATCGTGCAAGACATTCGACTACCGGCAAGTCCCCCTTCGAGGTCGTCTACGGCTTCAACCCGTTGTCACCATTGGACATTCTACCTCTTCCTCTACAAGAGCGCACACACATGGATGCGAGTGCACGGGTAAGCTACATCAAGAAGATGCATGAGAATACAAGGCACACCATCGAGCGCCAAGTACAACGACTACCGACCAAGCTCAACGTCAACAAGCAACCCATGGGCTTCAACATTGATCTAGTGTGGCTACACCTTCGCAAGGACTGCTTCCCCAATGAACGCAAGTCCAAACTTCTCCCTCGAGCCGATGGACCTTTCAAAGTGCTAGCACGCTACAACGACAATGCCTACAAGATCGACCTACCACGAGACAAGTACAATGTGAGCGACATCTTCAACGTCAAAGACCTCGCGCCATACCATGGAGATGAATATTTTGATCCGAGGTCGGATCTCTCCCAAGGGGGGTGGGGAGATGATGTGGAGCATCCTTCGCTCATCCCCATGGATGCACCTACATCTTCCTCAACACCACTTGGACCCATGACTCGAGCTCGAGCTAAGGCTATCGAAGATAAGGTGAACTCGCTCCTCTCCGAACTTCCTCTCTCTACTCACGAGACTTGGCTACTACCTCATATGGATACTCTGTGTGTGATTAGGTACCTGGAGGAGAGCCACGGGACAGCTACACCCAATGGCCAAGGTGGCAAGGACGCCAAGCAGGGACATCAAGAAGAAGGGCCATTTGTGAAGCTACAGGCACCGGACGACCAGCCGGTCCAGGACTCCGAGCCATGGGAGATGCTACAGCGAGGGAAGGAAGACAGGACAGGGCTACAGGCCACGGACGACCGTTCCCGCCCAGACGTCCGACGACTCCCAGGTCCCAGACAACCGACGCCCTCCGGACTTCTGGCAACTCAGCACCCGAATGGAAATTCACGGAAGACCGAAGCCTCCGGACGACCGGACGACCCGCACCCGAGCTGAATTTACGGACGTCCGACAGCCCCCGGACGTCCGGACCTTCCCGAAGCCCCGGACGTCCGACACTGTGGTGACGCGCCTGCATGGCTGGAGCCCTTGTACCCCTTCACTTCGCCCCCATTTGCACTAAGACTATAAATAGACCTCCTCCTCCTCCTAGCTAGGGTTAGCAAAGGATTAGCACATGTTTGTGTCAGAGCTTTGCTCATCCACTTGGTTACCTTCTCCTCGGAGATCGCGCCTCCTCGGAGAAGATCCTTCCAAGAGGATTCAAGACTCCCTCTAGGGTGGACCCCATCAAGACCTCCTCGCGGAGAAGAACGGCTACTCGTGTATCTTTCCTTTGTTGATTTTGAATCTTGTGCTACCTTATGTGTTCGGTGATCTAGCCCTTGTGTGATCGATACTTGTCGGTTTAGTGATTCGCTCGTGTGTTTTTCCCTTGTGTTCTTCTGCTCGTTCGTCGTGTTTTCCCCATAGGATCCCCTCCAAACGTGAAAGATCTCCGACTAGGGCTCCGCCCTGCATCACTTGTGCTGCTTTGAAAACTTCTATGCGTACTCGTTGGGTTCCACCATATCATAACGTGAATTACTTCAAAAATTGCAGTGCTTAAGACAAGGAAAAAATTCTGTAGAAGAATATTATCAGGAATTAAAAACTGGCTTGATTAGATGTGGTATTGTTGAGGAGAATGAAGCTATGCTTGCATGTTTTATGGGTGGATTGAATAGAGAGATTCAGACCATTCTAGAGTACAAGTATTATAATAATATCACTGTTTATTCCATCTTGCTTGTAAAGCTGAACGTGAAGTGCAGGATCGACAGGCATTGGCGCGAACTAAATTTTCTGCAGGTCGACCTTCATCATGGAGACCATGTGCATCATCTACTTCCACTGCACCATCACCTCCTTCAGGTGCCATTTCCAACCATGATACAAGAAAGCAGGCACAACCACCACTATCTGCCAAGAGCACACCTGTCGGGCCTGCACAGAGCTCTTCTTCTTCCATGGCGTCAGCAGGGCACACAAGTGATATTATTTGTCGTCGTTGTAAGGGAAGAGGACATTTTGTGAGAGAATGCAAATCTCAGCGTGTGATGATTGCTCACGAGGATGGTGGGTATGAGTCCTATAGTGACTATGATGAGGAGACTTTGGCTCTTATTACACATGAAGAACACGGTGGAGATGATTCTGATCATGAGACGCAATACATGGCTGCTGAAGATGATGACAGGTATGAATGTTTAGTTGCTCAATGTGTTTTGAGTGTGCAGGTTACACAAGCTGAGAAAAATCAGAGGCATAATTTGTTCCATACAAAGGGAGTTGTGAAGGAGCGTTCTATTCGCGTCATCATAGATGGAGGGAGCTGCAACAACTTGGCTAGCATGGAGATGGTGGAGAAGCTATCTCTCACCACAAGACCACATCCACATCCTTACTACATCCAATGGTTCAACAAAGAGCCTGTTCCTTATTACTTGGTAGACCATGGCAAGGTTAAGGTAACACGTACTGTTCGTGTGCATTTTAGTATCTCTACGTATGCTGATTATGTTGATTGTGATGTGGTACCTATGCAAGCATGTTCCTTATTACTTGGTAGACCATGGCAATTTGATAAAAATTATGTACACCATGGTAGAAACAATCAGTATACTCTTGTTCATAAGGATAAAATATTACTTTGCTTCCTATGACTCCTGATTCCATTTTGAAAGATGATACTAATAGAGCTAATAAAGCAAAACAGGAGAAAAATAAGAGTGAAAATCAGATTGTGGCACAACATTTGAGCAACAAATGAAGCCTAATAATAAACCATCTAGTGTTGCTTCTGAAACTAAATTGAAAAGTGCATGTTTACTTGCCACCAAATCTGATATTGATGAGCTAGATTTTAGCAAATCTGTTTGCTATGCTTTTGTGTGCAAAGAGGCATTATTTTCATTCGAGGACGTGCCTTCCTCATTGCCCTGCTGTCACTAACATTTTGCAGAGTTCATTGACGTCTTCCCTCAAGGCGTGCCACCGGGATTACCACCTATTCGAGGGATTGAGCATCAAATTGATTTAATTCCCGGTGCATCGCTACCCAACCGCGCACCATACCGTACCAATCCAGAGGAGGCGAAGGAGATTATGCGTCAAGTACAGGAGCTGCTCGACAAAGGTTATATACGCGAATCTCTTAGTCCTTGTGCTGTTCCTATTATACTAGTGCCTAAAAAGGATGGTATGTCGCTTATGTGTGTTTATTGTAGAGGCATTAGTAACATTACTATTCGTTATCGTCATCCTATTCCTAGGCTAGATGATATGCTTGATGAATTGAGTGGCTCTACAATATTCTCCAAAGTTTATTTGCGTAGTGGATACCATCAAATTCGTATGAAGCGGGAGATGAATGGAAAACAGCATTTAAAACTAAGTTTGGTTTATATGAGTGGTTAGTCATGCCTTTTGGGTTAACTAATGCACTTAGTACTTTCATGAGACTAATGAACGAATTTTTACGTTCTTTCATTGGACGATTTGTGGTAGTCTATTTTGATGATATACTGATTTATAACAAATCTTTGAAGAACATTTGGAACATTTACGTGTTGTTTTTATTGCTCTACGTGATGCACGTTTGTTTGGTAGCCTTGGGAAGTGCACATTTTGCACCGACCGAGTATCTTTTCTTGGCTATGTTGTTACTCCACAGGGAATTGAAGTTGATAAAGCCAAGATTGAAGCTATTGAGAGTTGGCCGCAGCCCAAAAAGGTCACACAAGTGCGGAGTTTTCTTGGACTCGCTGGATTCTATAGGCGTTTCGTGAGAGATTTTAGCACCATTGCTGCACCTCTCAACGAGCTTACAAAGAAGGATGTGCCTTTTGTTTGGGGTACCACACATGAAGAAGCCTTCACAGTATTGAAAGATAAGTTGACACATGCTCCTTTACTCCAACTTCCTGATTTTAATAACACTTTTGAGCTTGAATGTGATGCTAGTGGAATTGGATTAGGAGGTGTGTTATTACAAGATGGCAAACCTGTTGCATACTTTTCTGAAAAAATTGAGTTGGCCTAGTCTGAACTATTCTACTTACGATAAAGAATTATATGCTCTTGTTCGGACTTTAGAAACATGGCAACATTATTTATGGCCCAAAGAATTTGTTATACATTCTGATCATGAATCTTTGAAACACATTAAAAGTCAAGCAAAACTGAACCGTAGACATGCTAAATGGGTTGAATTCATTGAACACAAGAAGGGTAAAGAAAATGTTATTGCTGATGCATTGTCTCGTCGTTATACTATGCTTTCACAACTTCATTTTAAAATATTTGGTTTGGAGACCATCTAAGATCAATATGTGCATGATGTTGAATTTAAAGATGTATTGCAGAATTTTAAAGAAGCTAGAACATGGAACAAGTTCGTCGCTAACGATGGATTTGTGTTTCGTGCTAACAAGCTATGCATTCTAGCTAGCTCCGTTCGTCTTTTGTTGTTGCAGGAGGCGCATGGAGGGGGACTAATGGGACACTTTGGCGTGAAGAAGACGGAGGATATACTTGCTACACATTTCTTTTGGCCAAATATGAGACGGGATGTTGAGCGTTTTGTTGCTCGCTGCACTACATGTCAAAATGCTAAGTCACGACTCAATCCTCATGGTTTATATATGCCTTTGCCTGTACCTAGTGTTCCTTGGGAGGATATATCTATGGACTTTGTTTTAGGGTTACCTCGAACAAATAAGGGGAGGGATAGCATATTTGTTGTCGTAGATAGATTTTAAAAAATGGCACACTTTATACCATGTCATAATAGCGATGATGCTGTTAATGTTGCTGATTTGTTCTTTCGGGAAATTATTCGCTTGCATGGTGTGCCAAATACTATTTTTTCAGATCGTGATACTAAATTTCTTAGCCACTTCTGGAGATGTTTATGGGCTAAGTTGGGGACTAAACTGCTTTTTAGTACTACTTGTCACCCCAAACCGATGGAAAAACTGAAGTAGTCAATAGAACATTGTCTACTATGCTTAGGGCTGTTTTGAAGAATAATAAGAAAATGTGGGAAGAATGCTTGCCTCATATTGAATTTGCTTATAATCGTTCATTGCATTCTACTACTAAGATGTGCCCTTTTGAAATTGTGTATGGTTTCCTACCTCGTGCACCTATTGATTTGTTGCCTCTTCCATCTTCGGAGAAGGTTAATTTTGATGCTAAAGAATGTGCTGAATTGATTTTAAAAATGCATGAGTTAACTAAGGAAAACATTGAGCGTATGAATGCTAAATATAAACTTCTTTGGAGATAAGGGTAGAAAACATGTTGTGTTTGCACCTGGAGATCTTGTTTGGTTACGTTTGCGTAAGGATAGATTTCCTAATTTGCGCAAATCAAAGCTAATGCCACGTGCTGATGGTCCTTTTAAGGTGTCAGAGAAAATAAATGAAAATGCATATAAACTTGAGCTACCTGCAGATTTTGGGGTTAGTCCCACTTTTAACATTGCAGATTTGAAGCCGTATTTGGGTGAGGAAGATGAGCTTCTGTCGAGGACGACTTCATTTCAAGAAGCGGAGGATGATGAAGACATCAATACCATTGTTACATCCACAACCCCTACTATTACATATAATGGACCAATCACTAGAGATCACGCACGCCAATTAAATTACCAGGTACTTTCGTTTCTTGGTAATTATTCTAATGTTCATGAGAATATGATGCTGCCTAAATTGGATACATTTGTTTTGCTTACAAATGAAGGACCTAGCTTGGAGAAGGATGAAAATTGGAGCAAGAACAAGCATGGAGTTGATGGCATGCGCAAGGGGAACAAGAACGGAGTTACAAGTGATGATTTAAGGACTTTGAAGCCACCATAAGGAGTGAATGAAGCCTTGGAGGAAATATACAAGATGCCACTTCATAAATTCCGTCCAGACTATTCTAGGTGCTGCGTCACCTTATTATTGGGCGAGGCCCATGTATTTTCGAAATACATAAGTATAGGCTGTTTTTAGAGTCCGTATGTGTGGGGAAACAAGAGATAGGGTTGGTTTCGGACCCCTTCCCCAAGGGCCACAAAATTCCCCCCTCTTCCTCCATATATACAGCCCTTAGGGCACCGTTTAGACTTTGGGTTTTGTTTAAATTAAAAGTTCGCCATAGCTGCAACCTCGCGTACTTCGTTTGTGTTCAACGACCAGACAAAGGCGTCACAGAACCCCACCTTGATCAATAAAGCTTTCCTCTTATATTCGGAATATCTAGATTGCAATCTTAGTTTCTTGCTTGTTCTTCGTTTGCCTGCAGGAAATAGACCTTCGTGGTCAGGTTGATCGTGCTCCGGCGTGGTCAATAACCTCTCGGAGTTAGTTTTAGCGATTGCTAAGGCGCGACGTCCTCGCACGTTCGTAGTCGGATCGTCAAAGTCGACTTCCTCGAAAACGATAGCCACCATCTCATCAAAAGACGGGACACCTTTGCCTCTATCACCAAGGGTGAGCCAAAATGTGGAATCCACCAAGATGCTCTTGTTGCACAACACTAGAGAGACTCTAGCACGATTGCACAATAGGCGGATACGAACTTGTGCACAACCTACTAAGCAAAAATGCAACGACGTCCATCCCAAGTATGCTATATGTATGATGTTACTATGCTTTGATCCAAGATGATCGAGTATGACAATCTTAATGTTGTATGATGCTATGGTTCTTGCTTATAAGCTCTTTGCTTATCTTTCCTCTTTTGCTTAAAATCTTGTTTGGCTCTTTGTTGTTTGAGCTCTTTTCTCATGCAATGCTTCACGAACCAAGATAGCAATTGTGTATGCGATGACAAGTTTGTGACACAAGAGATGATACCAAGGTATGCAACACGATGATGATATGTATGATATGGGAAATACGAACACTAATGTGCACAAGTCACGTTGCCGGCAATACTCAAAGGTTAGTTGATGGGGAGCATCCTTCGGTCATCCCCATGGACCTTCCATCGACTATTCAAGCTCCAAGTGGACCCATGACAAGAGCAAGAGCTCGTGCTATTCAATCCGAGGTGACATCTCTCCTACTTGAGTTTCCCTCCTCTTCAAGTGAGACATGGTTACTGCCTAAGTCCGAGATGCTGTGTGTGATCAGGTACAACACTCAAGACCCGGAACCGAGGACTGAGGAAGAAGAGACAGGCGTCAACCCTCTGAACAGCCCAGACCTTCCGGCCAGAGCCCGGAACTTCCGGCCCCAGGACCCTCCGGCCGACCCGGAACTTCCGGCCTACGGCGTTTTCGACCAGACCGGACCTGCCTACTTTCTGGTTAGCCCGGAACCAGGCCCGGACCTTCCGGCCCCCGGAACCTCCGGCCAGCCCGGACCTTCCGGCCCCCGGAAACCAGGCCAGCTCCTTTCGCACCCACACTCTGGTTAGGCCGGACCTTCCCCGAAACCTCCGGCGCCCGGAACTTCCGGCCCTGCCTGCGCGCAGCGACTTGGGCCGAGGCCTGTGTACCCTTTCGCGCCGTAAACTATATTTACTCCCCACCTCCTCCTAGTTAGGGTTAGCATTGGTTTAGCTCATATTTTGTGTGAGAGGCCTTGCTCATCCACTTGGTTACTTCTCCTCGGAGCTCATGACCTCTTCGGAGAAGATCCCCCAAGCGGATTCAAGACGCCTTTAAGGGAAGACAATGAAGACCTCCTCACGAAGAAGAACGACTACTCGTGTATCTTTCCTTTGTTGATTTTGAATCTTGTGCTACCTTATGTGTTCGGTGATCTAGCCATTGTGTGATCGATACTTGTCGGTTGAGTGATTCTCTCGTTTCTCCCCGCGTTTTCCCTTGTGTTTTCCTCGCGTTCTTCGTTATTTCCCGTAGGATCCACTCCAAACGTGAAAGATCGGCCTCATAGGGATCCGCCCTACATCATCTTGGTATCATGAGCCACGTTGATCACGTTTTTGGATCCCTACCCCGTGTTTTCTAGCTTGATTTTGTTGTTTTCGTCCTAAATCCCGAAAACCCCCACCAAAAATAGCCCCAATTTTTTTTGTGATTTGTTGGTGTGATGAAGTTTTGTTGGATTTTATCCATGGATCTGCTTTGCTTCGAGTGGATCTAGCTTCCCTACCCTTCTTACCCTCTAATTTCTTCTTTTTCCCCTTCGGATTTGGGTTTTTCCCAAGTTTTTCCGCCCAAATCCACGATCCCGCAGTCTCTGTTCTTGGCAGAATCGCGACCACCGAAACTTCCGGCCCAGCCCGGAACTTCCGGCCGCCGGACCTTCCGGCCTTCCCCGGAACCTCTGGACCCCGGACCTTCCGTCTTGCCCGGAACTTCCGGCCTAGACAGAAAGGCTGCGCATCTTCGACGACTCCCGCTACTTCGGCAACTCCGACCACGGTGCAGCGGCATCTTCGCCAACGTACTGAAGACCGTGCATCACATCATCATCCACATTCGCATCCGTTTGGAACCTTCAACCGTAAGCAAGGACGGTAATCTCGACGACATCTTTGTCCAAACCTTGCCATTGCATTGATAAACATCATAGCCATCTTTTGCGTAGCTTACCCACTGAGACTAGCCATTGAGTATTGCCGGCAACGTGACTTGTGCACATTAGTGATCATACTCCATAGCATACATACTGATGTAGGGCGGAGCCCTATTCGGAGATATTTCACGTTTGGAGGGGATCCTACGGGGAGAACACGACGAACGAGCGGAAGAACACAAGGAAAAACACACAAGAGAAACACTAAACTAACAAGTCTCGATCACACAAGGGCTAGATCACTGAACACATAAGGTAGCACAAGATTCAAAATCAACAAAGGAAAGATACACGAGTAGCCGTTCTTCTCCGTGAGGAGGTCTTGATGGGGGTCCACCCTAGAAGGGGGTCTTGAATCCTCTTGGGACGATCTTCTCCGAGGAGGCGCGATCTCCGAGGAGAAGGTAACCAAGTGGATGAGCAAAGCTCTCACACAAAAATGAGCTAATCCTTTGCTAACCCTAACTAGGAGGAGGAGGAGGTCTATTTATAGTCTTACCGCAAATGGGGGCAAAGTGAAGGGGTACAAGGGCTCCAGCCCACGGGCGCGATCACTCAGGGGCCGGACGTCCGGAAGGCGTCGGACGTCCGGAGGCTCGTGGCCAGTCGGACGTCCGGCGAGGCTCGGACGTCCAGTGGGTCGGCTTCGGACTTCGGGTGCGTCGGTCGTCCGGAGAGGGCCGGTCGTCCGGGGCTTCGGGAAGGCCCGGACGTCCGTGGATCGTCGGATGTTCGTAGATTGGGCTCTGGTACGGGTCGTCCGGTGGCTTCGGTCTTCCGAGAATTTCCATTCGGGTGCCCAGCTGCCGGACGTCCGGAGGGCGTCGGTCGTCCGTGGCCTGGGAGTCGTCGGACGTCCGGACTTGGTCGGTTGTCCGACGCCTGTAGCTTCAGCAGCTTTTCTTCTCCATCACGCTTGGGGTCATCGTCGTCTTGGCTCTTGCAAGTAGCTGTCCCTTGGTTCGTTCCCAAGTACCTGATTACACATAGAGTTTCTGAATGAGGTAGTAGCCATGTCTCATAATTAGGAAGAGGGAGTTCGGAGAGGAGCGAGTTCACCTTATCTTCAATAGCCTTAGCTCGAGCTCGAGTCATGGGTCCACGTGGTGTTGAGGAAGATGTAGGTGCGTCCATGGGGATGAGTGAGGGATGCTCCGCATCATCCCCCCCTCCCCCTTGAGAGAGACCCGACCTCGGATCAAAAGCTTCATCTCCATGGTAAGGTGCGAGGTCCTTGACGTTGAAGATGTCGCTCACATTGTACTTGTCTCGAGGTAGGTCGATCTTGTAGGCGTTGTCGTTGTAGCGTGCTAGCACCTTGAGAGGTCCATCGGCTCGAGGAAGAAGTTTGGACTTGCATACTTTGGGGAAGCGGTCCTTGCGAAGGTGTAGCCACACTAGATCACCAATGTTGAAGACCATGGGTTGCTTGTTGACGTTGAGTTTGGTCGCTGGTCATTGTACTTGGCGCTCGATGGTTTGTCTTGTATCCTCATGCATCTTCTTGATGTAGCTTTCCCGTGCACTCGCATCCATGTTGGTGCGCTCTTGTAGAGGAAGAGGTAGAATGTCCAATGGGGACAACGGGTTGAAGCCGTGAAGCGACCTCGAAGGGGGACTTGCCGGTAGTCGAATGTCTTGCACGGTTGTAGGCGTACTCGGCGATGGGTAGACATGCTTCCCACTCCTTGATGTTCTTATTGATCAAGACACGAAGGAGAGTGGATAGTGTGCGGTTCGTCACCTCCGTTTTGCCGTCGGTTTGAGGATGGTATGCGGATGAGAACAAGAGCTTGATTCCGAGCTTGGCGCATAGGGTCTTCCAAAAGTAACTCAAGAACTTGACATCATGATCGGAGACGATTGTCTTTGGTACTCCATGGAGTCACAAGATTTCCCTACAAAAGAGATTTGCAATGTGTGAATCATCGTCTATCTTGTTGCAAGGAACGAAATGTGCCATCTTAGAAAATCTATCCACAACAACAAACATGGAATCCTTTCCATTTTGAGTTCTAGGAAAACCAAGTACAAAATCCATGCTAATGTCTTCCCAAGGTTGATAAGGAATAGGAAGAGGCATGTAAAGACCATGAGATTGAGCTTTAGACTTAGCTTTTCGACATGTAGAGCATCGGTTGGTGAAGCGTGAGACATCGCGGAACATCTTGGGCAAAAAGTAGTTCTTGGAGAGCGTGGCGAATATCTTGTCGCGTCCAAAGTGTCCCACGAGTCCGCCTCCATGAGCCTCTTGCAAAAGGAGCAAACGAAGAGAAGACTCGGGAATGCTTAGTTTGTTAGCTCTCATAAGATAACCATCCTTGATGTAATATTGTTCCCAAGAAGTATTGATGTAGGGCGGAACCCTAATCAGAGATCTTTCACGTTTGGAGGGGATCCTACGGGGAAAACACAACGAACGAGTGGAAGAACACAAGGGAAAACACACAAGAGAATCACTAAACCGACAAGTATCGATCACACAAGGGCTAGATCACCAAACACAAAAGGTAGCACAAGATTCAAAGTCAACAAAGGAAAGATACACGAGTAGCCGTTCTTCTCCGTGAGGAGGTCTTGATGGGGGGTCCACCCTAGGAGGGGGTCTTGAATCCTCTTGGAAGGATCTTCTCCGAGGAGGCGCGATCTCCGAGGAGAAGGTAACCATGTGGATGAGCAAAGCTCTCACACAAATATGAGCTAATCCTTTGCTACCTTAACTAGGAGGAGGTGGAGGAGTATTTATAGTCTAGAGCCACGAAGGGGTAAGTGAGGGCTAAGGGGTACATGGGCTTGGCCCGTTACACTGTGCGCAGACAGGCCGGTTGTACCAGTCGAGGTGGCGCTTGTACCGCTGGCGACTCAGGGAGGGCGGAAGTACCGGTCGAGGAAGGCGGTACTATCACCGAGGTCAGTCTTGGCTTCGCAGATGGTCGTCGGGGCCCCGGCGGTTGTACCGGTGGTTGGGCCGGTAGTTCCGGTCATTTTGGATTTACTGGTACATCCGGTGCTGTACCGTCCTTGCACCGCTTGATCACAGAATGGTGGCCGGTTGTTGGGCGGTAGTCGGCCGGTTGTTCCGCCCGGGCAGTAGTTGGGCGGTTGTACCGGTCCTTCCAGGCTGGGTAGAATGCCTCCTTGATCTTGATGTCCGTCTTGCACCACTCCTTCTCCTTGGTTGCTTACATGGTACCTGAGCACGCAAAGTGTCTCCGTTTGAGGTAGTAGCGATGTCTCGAATGGGTTAAAGGGAAGTTCAACAAGGAGAGAGTCAACCTCGGATTGGATGGCACGTGCTTGGGCTCTTGTCATGGGTCCTCTTGAAGCTTGTGTGGTCGAAGTAGTGTCCATGGGATGATGGAGGGATGCTCCGAATCATCTCCCCCCCTTTGGAGCGATCCGGCCTCGGATCAAAAGCCTCATCTCCATGGTATGGCGCGACGTCCTTGACGTTGAAGATGTCGCTCACATTGTACTTGCCTCGTGGTAGGTCGATCTTGTAGGCGTTGTCGTTGTAGCGTGCTAGCACCTTGAAAGGTCCATCGGCTCGAGGGAGAAGCTTGGACTTGCGTTCGTTGGGGAAGCGATCCTTGCGTAGGCGTAGCCACACTAGATCACCAATGTTGAAGACCATGGGTTTCTTGTTGACGTTGAGCTTGGTCGCTAGTCGTTGTACTTTGCGCTTGATGGTGTGCCTTGTATCTTCATGCATCTTCTTGATGTAGCTTGCACGAGCACTTGTGTCGAGGTTGGTTCGCTCTTGGAGAGGAAGAGGTAGAATGTCCAAAGGGGACAATGGGTTGAAGCCATAGACGATCTTGAAGGGGGACTTGCCGGTCGTCGAATGTCTTGCACGGTTGTAGGCGTACTCGGCGATGGGTAGACATGCATCCCACTCCGTGATGTTCTTCTTGATCAACACGCGAAGGAGAGTGGAGAGAGTCCGGTTCGTCACCTCCGTTTGGCCGTCGGTTTGAGGATGGTATGCGGATGAGAACAAGAGCTTGATTCCGAGCTTGGCGCATAGGGTCTTCCAAAAGTAACTCAAGAACTTGACGTCGCAGTCGTAGACGATTGGCTTTGGTACTCCATGGAGACGCAAGATTTCCCTACAAAAGAGATTTGGAACGTGTGAAGCATCGTCTATCTTGTTGCAAGGGATGAAATGTGCCATCTTAGAAAATCTATCCACTACAACAAACACGGAATCTTTTCCATTTTGAGTTCTAGGCAAACCAAGTACAAAATCCATGCTAATGTCTTCCCAAGGTTGATAAGGAATAGGAAGAGGCATGTAAAGACCATGTGATTGAGCTTTAGACTTAGCTTTGCGACATGTAGAGGAACGGTTGGTGAAGCGTGAGACGTCGCGGAACATCTTGGGCCAAAAGTAGTTCTTGGAGAGCGTGGCGAATGTCTTGTCGCGTCCAATGTGTCCCATGAGTCCGCCTCCATGAGCCTCTTGCAAAAGGAGCAAACGAAGAGAAGACTCGGTAATGCAAAGTTTGTTAGCTCGCATAAGTAATCATCCTTTATGTAGTATTGTTCCCAAGACGTGTGTGTCAAACACTTAGCATAAGGAGTAGCAAAAGAAGGATCATGCTCATACAAGTCTTTTATATGCTCAAAACCAATAAAATTCAACTCAAGTTCAGTGACAAGCGTGCATATGCGTGAAAGTGCATCAGCAACTACATTTTCCTTACCCTTAATGTACTTGATCACATAGGGGAAAGATTCAATAAATTCACTCCATTTGGCATGACGCTTGTTCAACTTAGTTTGGCCTTTTAAGTACTTAAGTGTTTCATGGTCGGTATGAATGACAAACTCATGAGGTCTAAGATAATGTTCCCAAACATGTAGCACACACACTAATGCATACAATTCTTTGTCATAGATGGGATAGTTAAGTTGAGCACCGGAGAAATTGTCACTAAAGTAAGCAATTGCTCGTTTTTCTTACATCAAAACTCCGCCAATTCCGATACCACTTGCATCACAATGAACCTCAAAAGTTTTATCAAAATTGGGCAAAGCAAGAATCGGAGCATGAGTAAGCAAAGACTTGAGCTCATCAAAAGCGGTTGATTGCAAAGATCCCCAAACAAAAGGAGCGGCAATTGTGCTAAAATCTTTCACAAAGCGACGATAAAAACCCGCAAGACCAAGAAAGCTACGCACTTGGTGCAAATTGGTGGGTTGGGGCCAAGTTTTAATTGCTTCAATTTTAGATTCATCAGCATGGACACCCTTTGAGGATACAACAAAACCCAAGAAAACCACTTTGTGAACGCCAAATGTGCATTTTTTCATGTTTGCATAAAGTCTTTCCTTGCGAAGGGTTTGCAAAACAGCCCTAACATGATCAAGATGCTCTTTCATGGTTTTGCTAAACATAAGAATATCGTCGAAGTAAACCACAACAAAGATTCCAATGTAAGGGCGAAGCACATGATGCATAAGACGCACGAAAGTACTGGGAGCTTCCGATAAACCCATAGGCATGACTAACCACTCATATAAGCCAAATTTGGTTTTGAAAGAAGTTTTCCATTCATCACCTTCTTGTATGCAGATTTGATAATAGCCACTTTTAAGATCAATTTTTGAGAAAAAGTTGGCTCCACTAAGTTCATCAAGCATATCATCTAAGCAAGGAATGGGATGCCTATAGTGAACGGTAATAGCATTTATAGGTCTACAATCGGAACATAAGCGGAAACTTCCATCGGGCTTAGGCACAAGTATAACGAGAAAGGCACAAGGACTTAAGCTTTCACGTACTTGACCGTTGTCGATGAGTTGTTGTACTTGCCGTTGGATCTCTTTTGTTTCTTCGGGGTTGGCACGGTATGGAGCTTTGTTTGGAAGTGGCGCTCCGGGGATGAGGTCGATTCGATGCTCAATGCCTCGTAGAGGAGGTAGACCCGGAGGTAGCTCATCGGGGAAAACATTTTGGAATTCCTGCAAAAGAGATTGAAACACTAAAGGTAGTTCGTGAGAGGTGTTAGTTTTTGGATCTCCATCCTTGCACACAAGGACAAAGTGCATCACACTCGATGGGTTCTCACACACTTCTCCCATTTCACTTTTTGTGGCAAATAATATGAGGTTTTTCTCTCTAGGCGAAGAGGCGCTCAAGTTTGGCTTGTGGCTCTCACTCACTTTGCGGTGGATCACTTTCTCACTCTTCTCTCCATGATGGGTGGCTTGCTTGTCGGCTATCACTTGACTAGGAGACATAGGTCGTAGCACATACTCCTTCCCTTTCATCTTGAAGCTATAGTGATTGGTACACCCATTGTGGATGCCACCAAGGTCGAATTGCCATGGTCGACCAAGAAGGAGGTGGCAAACGGTCATTGGGACCACATCACACTCCAAAGTGTCCTCATATGCACCAATTTTGAAGGATACTTGGACCGTATGCTCGATTTGGATAGTGCCGGAGTCACTTAGCCATTGAACCTTGTAGGGGTGCGGGTGCTTCCTCTTGACCAATTGAAGCTTGGAGCATAGTTCTTCACTTGCCAAGTTGTGACAACTACCTCCATCGATGATTACCTTGACGGACCTTCCATTGATGCCGGCCTTTGTGTGGAAGATGTGGCATCGTTGGTCTTCTTCTTTTTGATGTTGAATAGTTAAGACCTTGGAGACAACAAGAGCGGCACTTGAATCTTCATCACAAAAGACTTGGTCATCTTCGTCTTTGTTGTTCACTTGTCGGTGCATGGCCACTTGCTCAAGGGCTTCCATTTCTCCTTCACTCATGGAGTCGTAGGTGCGGTCGTCGTTGAAGATCATGGTGCGCTTGTTTGTGCACTCAAAGGATTTGTGGCCTCGGCCGCCGCAAGTGAAACACTTGAAGGATCTTGTCTTGACGGTCTCATCGTTTGGAGTAGATGATGAAGCACGCGGCTTGAAGTTGCTTGTAGTTGGAGGAAGACGACTTGAACTTGTCGAAGTTTTCTTGTAACTTGACTTGTCGTCATTGCTTGTAGAAGGTTTGGTTGATGTAGATGTTGGAGGAGGTGTTGAAGCTTGGTTGTTGGAGAAGCCGTAGGTCTTGGACGAGTACTTGGCGTACTTGAAGTCATCTTGCACTTGATGTTCCGCCTTTGTAGCTTGATGCACGAGCTCAATGAGGGTGGGCTATGGTTGGAAGTCGGCGATCTTCTTGATGGGATGATTGTGTCCATTCAAGAAACGTGCCATAGTTTGCTCATCATCTTCCTTCACATTGGCTCGAATCATGGCTATGTCCATTTCCTTGTAGTATTCTTCAACACTCTTTGTTCCTTGCTTGAGGAGTTGGAGTTTCTTGAAGAGGTCGCGGTTGTAGTAGGTTGGCACAAAGCGTGCTCTCATGACATCTTTCATTTGAGCCCAAGTGGTGATTGGAGGTTCACCTCTTGCTTGTCGCCTCTCAAGGATTTGTTCCCACCATATGAGCACATAGTCTTGGGACTCAAGTGATGCCATAGCGATCTTCTTCTCTTCCTCATAGTTGTGCAAACGAAAGATTCTGTCGACCTTCAGTGCCCATGAGAGGTACTCTTCGGGGTCACTGCTTCCATTGAACTTGGGCATGGTGAATTTGAGCTTTCCATAGCGTTGCTCTTCATTGTGTTGTGGTCGAGGATGATGACGTCCATGTTGTTGAGGATTAACAATCTCATGTTGCTCTTGGCGAGGAGGGTCGTTTTCCTCATGTTGCTCTTGTCTTGGTGGATTCCCATTGTATTCATGCGCTTGATGAACTTGAGGTTCTTGGTGAGCCTGTGGTGGAGCTTGTCGAGCTTGTTGTGGGGCTTGTCGATGCACACATGCTTGGTAGAGCCTCTCTTGGACTTCCTCGCGGAGCGCTTCTTGATATTCACGAGCTTGGTGTCCTCGGTCGGCAACGGCTCGACTTGAGTCGCAATGTGCACCTTGTGCCTCAAGTGCTTGAGCTTCCCGTAGTTGTTGTTCTCGATGTTGCGCCTCGGCGTCTTGTGCATCTTGATGTTGTCGCGCTCGCTCTTCTTGTTCTTGTTGTCGTTGGCGTTGCCGTGCTTGTGCTTGTGCAAATGTAGCATGGTTTTGACGATGTCGATGCTCTTGAGAGTCGGTGTCGTGTAGAGGATTGCGGTTTGCTTGACGGTCTTGACGTGCGGCATGACGAAGAGTGTTCGACGTAGGTGTACTTGAGTCGTAGAAGGTGTCGTCGGAGTGTCGACTCGAGCGGCTCCGTCTTGAGGATGAAAAAGTGGAATGATGCCGGTTCCTCATCAAGGCGTGGATCTCGTCCATTCTTGCATCATTCTCTTGCTTGTGAGCATCGAACTTGTTATCGAAGTAGTCTCTTGTACGTTGCTCGGAGAGGCACAAGTCGGTGGCGAGGTTGTCGATGCGGTCGCTCATTGCTTGTTGCTCTTGGTGCAACGCTCGTTGTGCACCAAAGAGGTGGCTCTTGGTGACGTATGAAGACATGTCGTCGTCTTGCTCGAGGAAGAGTGGGTTGGTAGAAGTACTTGGCCTATCCATCATTCCAAGCAAAAATGTGAGTGGTAGAAGGAGAAGAACTTATACCAATGTACCTTTGACCGATGTTGATGATCAATCAAGTTCACTCAAATGCGGACAATGAAATAGCACTATTGGTACCAATCCTTGTCGGTTCTCACACCTACACAAGTAAAAGCTTATGGTGGAGCTTGGTTAGGATAGTGGCACAAAATTGATTGCAATCGTTAGTTTGACTCAAAGATGTTGAAAAAGATTTGCAAATTCGCAAACGTAACAAGTAGACCAAGCAAGTAGTGGTACACGGAAACACACACGCAAATAGATAAGTGGGATTGTGCAAACCAACAGTGAGCCAAAATGTGGAATCCACGAAAATGCTCTTGTTGCACAATACTAGAGAGACGCTAGCACGATTGCACAATAGGCGGATACGTAGCTTGTGCACAACTTACTAGGCAAAAATGCAACGATCTCTATCCCAAGTATGCTATATGTATGGTATTTCGGTGCTATGATCCAAGATGATCTTATGTGACAATCTTAACGTAGTATGATGCTATGGTTCTTGATTATAAGCTCTTTGCTTATCTTTCCTCTTTGCTTAAAAGCTTGGGTGGCTCTTTCACTTTTGAGCTCTTTTCTCATGCAAAACATCACGAACCAAGATAGCAATTGTGTATGTTATGACAACTTTGTGACACACAAGTGGATGCCAAGATATGTACCACTTTGGTGTGGTATGTATGCTATGGAGTATGATCACGAATGTGCACAAGTCACGTTGCCGACAATACTCAATGGCTAGTCTCGATGGGTAAGCAACGCAAAAGATGGGCTATGATGGTTATCAATGCAATTGCGAGAGATGACAAAGATGTCGTCGAGGTTACCGCCCTGGCGATGATGAGTCCTAGGCGAAGATGAGCGGTGGTGATGTTGACGTCGAACCGTACCTATATAGCCGAAACACAATAGGACACGGGAGCCACAACTCAAATTCTCAAAGACCAAAACGTGTCAAAATCGACATAGTTGGTGGCGGTGAGCGGTGGTGGTGTTTGTGGAAAGTGGTGTGGGTATGCAGAAGTAGTCGTGGGCTCCGGGCAAAATTTGGCGAAAATATGGTGAAACTGAGATGGCTGAAACTGGTATGGGCGGTAGTACTGCTCAGACGGGCGATAGTACCGCTTGTGGTACTCAGCGGTAGTACCGCTTGGATGGGCGGTAGTACCGGTCGAGACGGGATTCTTCGCAGATTGTATCGTGGCGCGATTTTGGGGCGGAAATTGATGATTTCGGGGGCAAAATTGGAGAGATTTCGTGGAAGGGAAGTGTGGAAACTTGGGGGAAAGCTTGATCCACTTGAAATCAAGCAAATCCACGGATCAAAATCAACAAAACATCATCAAAACTAACAAATCACAAAAAAAATTGGGGCTATTTTTGGTGGGAAATTTTGGATTTTAGGACGAAAACAACAAAATCAAGCTAGAAAACACGAGGTAGGGGCTCCAAAAACGTGATCAACGTGGCTCATGATACCAAGATGATGTAGGGAGGAACCCTAATCGGAGATCTTTCACGTTTGGAGGGGATCCTACGGGGAAAACACGACGAACGAGTGGAAGAACACAAGGGAAAACACACAAGAGAGTCACTAAACCGACAAGTATCGATCACACAAGGGCTAGATCACCGAACACAAAAGGTAGCACAAGATTCAAAGTCAACAAAGGAAAGATACACGAGTAGCCGTTCTTCTCCGTGAGGAGGTCTTGATGGGGGGTCCACCCTAGGAGGGGGTCTTGAATCCTCTTTGAAGGATCTTCTCCGAGGAGGCGCGATCTCCGAGGAGAAGGTAACCAAGTGGATGAGCAAAGCTCTCACACAAATATGAGCTAATCCTTTGCTACCTTAACAAGGAGGAGGTGGAGGAGTATTTATAGTCTAGAGCCACAAAGGGGGTAAGTGAGGGCTAAGGGGTACATGGGTTTGGCCCGTTACACTGCGCGCAGACAGGCCGGTTGTACCGGTCGAGGTGGCGCTTGTACCGCTGGCGACTCAGGGAGGGCGGAAGTACCGGTCGACGACGGCGCTACTACCACTGGGGTCAGGTGCTGGCTTCTGCAGATGGTCGTCGGGGGCCCCGGCGGTTGTACCGGTGGTTGGGCCGGTAGTTCCGGTCATTTGGGATTTACCGGTACATCCGGTGCTGTACCGGCCTTGCACCGCTTGATCACAGAATGGTGGCCGGTTGTTGGGCGGTAGTCGGCCGGTTGTTCCGCCGGGCAGTTGTTGGGCGGTTGTACCGGTCCTTCCAGGCTGGGTAGAATGCCTCCTTGATCTTGATGTCCGTCTTGCACCACTCCTTCTCCTTGGTTTCTTACATGGTACCTGAGCACGCAAAGCGTCGCCGTTTGAGGTAGTAGCCATGTCTCGAATGGGTTAAAGGGAATTTCAACAAGGAGAGAGTCAACCTCGGATTGGATGGCACGTGCTTGGGCTCTTGTCATGGGTCCTCTTGGAGCTTGTGTGGTCGAAGTAGTGTCCATGGGGATGATGGAGGGATGCTCCGCATCAAGTATGCGTCAAACACTTAGCATAAGGAATAGCAAAAGATGGGTCGTTAGCATACAATTCTTTTATGTGCTCAAAGCCAATAACATTCAACTCAAGTTTAGTGACAAGCGTGCATATGCGTGAAAGGGCATCGGCAACTACATTTTCTTTACCCTTAATGTACTTTCGATCACATAGGGAAAAGATTCAATAAATTCACTCCATTTGGCATGACGCTTGTTCAACTTAGTTTGACCTTTTAAGTACTTGGCGTTTCATGATCGGTATGGATGACAAACTCATGCGGTCTAAGGTAATGTTCCCAAACATGTAGCACACGCACTAAAGCATACAATTCTTTGTCATAGATGGGATAGTTAAGTTGAGCACGGATATTTTTTCACTAAAATATGCAATGGCTCGTTTTTCTTGCATCAAAACTCCGCCAATTCCGGTACCACTTGCATCACAATGAACCTCAAAAGTTTTGTCAAAATTAGGCAAAGCAAGAATCGGAGCATGAGTAAGCAAAGACTTGAGCTCACCAAAAGCGGCGGATTGCAAAGTTCCCCAAACAAAAGGAGTATTCTTCTTACTCAAAGCATGCAAAGGAGCGGCAATTGTGCTAAAATCTTTCACAAAGCGACGATAAAAACCATAAGACCAAGAAAGCTACGCACTTGTTGCAAATTGGTGGGTTGGGGCCAAGTTTTAATTGCTTCAATCTTAGATTCATAAACATGGACACCCTTTGAGGATATAACAAAACCCAAGAAAACCACTTTGTCAACACCAAATGTGCATTTTTTCATGTTGGCATAAAGACTTTCTTTTCGAAGGGTTTGCAAAACAGCCCTAACATGATCAAGATTCTCTTTCATGGTTTTGCTAAACACAAGAATATCGTCGAAGTAAACCACAACAAAGACTCCAATATAAGGCCGAAGCACATAATGCATGAGGCGCACAAAAGTACCGGGAGCTTCCGATAAACCCATAGGCATGACTAACCACTCATATAAACCAAATTTGGTTTTGAAAGCAGTTTTCCATTCATCACCCTATTGTATGCGGATTTGATAGTAGCCACTTTTAATATCAATTTTTGAGAAAAATTGGCTCCCCTAAGTTCATCAAGCATATCATCTAAGCGAGGAATGGGATGCCTATAGCGAACGGTAATAGCATTTATAGGTCTACAATCGAAACACAAGCGGAAACTTCCATCGGGCTTAGGCACAAGTATAATGGGAACGGCACACGGGCTTAGGCTTTCACGTACATGACCGTTCTCGATGAGTTGTTGTACTTGCCGTTGAATCTCCTTGCTTTCTTCGGGATTGACTCGGTATGGAGCCGTAATCGTTGTCGTTCTTGAGCTTGGGCAAAAGCGGCTTG
Organism: Aegilops bicornis; assembly: GCA_021605145.1. Taxonomy (NCBI): domain Eukaryota; kingdom Viridiplantae; phylum Streptophyta; class Magnoliopsida; order Poales; family Poaceae; genus Aegilops; species Aegilops bicornis. The sequence continues at coordinate 362,969,126 of CM038671.1, forward strand.
GTTTGATTGAGGACGAGGGACTTGCTCATCGACTTGCTCTTGTGAGTGCTTCTCATGTAGCGGGTTGCGAGATGCATGACGGTCTTGACGCGCGGCTCGTCGAAGAGTGTTCGAAGTAGGTGTACTTGAGTCATAGAAGGTGTCGTCGGAGTGTCGACTCGAGCGGCTCCGTCTTGAGGATGAAGAAGTGGAATGATGCCAGTTCCTCATCAAGGCGCCGATCTCGTCCATTCTTGCATCATTCTCTTGCTTGTGAGTGTCGAACTTGTTGTCGAAGTAGTCTCTTGTATGTTGCTCGGAGAGTTGCAAGTCGGTGGCGAGGTTGTCGATGCGGTCGCTCATTGCTTGTTGCTCTCGGTGCAACGCTCACAGTGCACCAAAGAGGTGGCTCTTGGTGACGTATGAAGACATGTCGTCGTCTTGCTCGATGAGGAGTGGGTTTGTAGAAGTACTTGGCCTATCCATCATTCCAAGCAAAAATATGTGAGTGGTAGAAGGAGAAGAACTTATACCAATGTACTTTTGACCGATGTTGATGATGAATCAAGATCACTCAAATGCAGACAATGAAATATCACTATTGGTACCAATCCTTGTCGGTTCTCACACCTACACAAATAATAGCTTATGGTGGAGCTTGGTGAGGATGGTGGCACAAAATTTGATGCAATTGTAAGTGAGCGTCAATAATGTGGGAAAAGGATCACAAATTTGCAAATGCAACAAGTAGACCAAGCAAATAATGGTACACGGAAACACACACGCAAATAGATAAGTGGGATTGTGCAAACCAAAAGTGAGCCAAAATGTGGAATCCACGAAAATGCTCTTGTTGCACAATACTAGAGAGACACTAGCACGATTGCACAATAGGCGGATACGGTACTTGTGCACAACCTATTAGGCCAAAATGCAACTATCTCTATCCCACGTATGCTATATGTATGGTATTTCAGTGCTATGATCCAAGATGATCCAATATGACAATCTTAATGTGGTATGATGCTATGGTTCTTGCTCATAACTCTTTGCTTATCTTTCCTCTTTGCTTATCTTTCCTCTTTGCTTAAAAGCTTGGGTGGCTCTTTCACTTTTGAGCTCTTTTCTCATGCAAAACTTCACGAACCAAGATAGCAATTGTGTATGCTATGACAACTTTGTGACACACAAATGGATCCCAAGATATGCACCACGGTGGTATGGTATGTGATGCGGAGCATCCCTCACTCATCCCCATGGACGCACCTACATCTTCCTCAACACCACGTGGACCCATGACTCGAGCTCGAGCTAAGGCTATTGAAGATAAGGTGAACTCGCTCCTCTCCGAACTCCCTCTTCCTAATCATGAGACATGGCTACTACCTCATTCGGAAACTCTATGTGTAATCAGGTACTTGGGAACGAGCCAAGGAACAGCTACTTGCAAGAGCCAAGACGACGAGGACCCCAAACTCTATGCATACTCAATAGCATACATACCATACCACCGTGGTGCATATCTTGGGATCCATCTTTCGCTATAGGCATCCCATTCCTCGCTTAGATGATATGCTTGATGAACTTAGTGGAGCCAACTTTTTCTCAAAAATTGGTCTTAAAAGTGGCTATTATCAAATCCGCATTCAAGAGGGTGATGAATGGAAAATTTCTTTCAAAACCAAATTTGGCTTATATGAGTGGTTAGTGATGCCTATGGGTCTATCGGAGGCTCCCGGTACTTTCATGCGCCTTATGCATAATGTGCTTCGCCCTTATATTGGAATCTTTGTTGTGGTTTACTTTGATGATATCCTTGTGTTTAGGAAAACCATGAAAGAGCATCTTCATCATGTTAGGACTGTTTTGCAAACCCTTCGAAAGGAAAGTCTTTATGCAAACATGAAAAAATGCACATTTGGTGTTGACAAAGTGGTTTTCTTGGGTTTTGTTGTATCCTCTAGGGGTGTCCATGTTGATGAATCAAAATTTGAAGCAATTAAAACTTGGCCCCAACCCACCAATTTGCAACAAGTGCGTAGTTTTCTTGGTCTTGCGGGTTTTTATCGTCGCTTTGTGAAAGACTTTAGCACAATTGCCGCTCCTTTGCATGCTTTGAGTAAGACGAATACTCCTTTTGTTTGGGGATCTTTGCAATCCACCGCTTTTGATGAGCTCAAGTCTTGCTTACTCATGCTCTGATTCTTGCTTTGCCCAACTTTGACAATACTTTTGAGGTTCATTGTGATGCAAGTGGTACCGGAATTGGCGGAGTTTTGATGCAAGAAAAACGAGTCATTGCATATTTTGGTGAAAAACTCTCCGGTGCTCAACTTAACTATCCCATATATGACAAAGAATTATATGCTTTATGTTGGGAAACGTAGTAATTTCAAAAATTTTCCTACGATCACGCAAGATCATGGTGATGCATAGCAACGAGATGAGAGTGTTGTCTACGTACCCTCGTAGACCAGCAACGGAAGCGTTGACATAGCGTAGAGGAAGTAGTCGTGCTTCTTCACGATCCAACCGATCCAAGTACCGAGCGACGGCACCTCCGAGTTCTGCACACGCGTTCAGCTCGATGGCGTCCCTCGAACTCCGATCCAGCCGAGTGTTGAGGGAGAGTTTCGTCGACCTGACGGCGTGGTGACGATGATGATGTTCCACGGTAGCGGGGCCGCCTAAGCTCCGCTACGGTATTCTCGAGGTGTAATATGGTGGAAGGGGGCACCGCACACGGCTAAGGAACGATCTCAATGATCAACTTGTGTGTCATGAGGTGCCCCCTGCCCCTGTATATAAAGGAGGGAAGGGGAGGGGCTGGCCGGCCAAGGAGAGGAGGCGCACCAGGGTTTCCTACTCCTACTAGGAGTAGGATTCCCCCCCAATCCTAGTCCAACTAGGTTTCCCCAAGTGGGAAGGGAGAGAGAGGCGCCCCTTCTCCTAGTCCTAATAGGACTAGGGAAGGGGGAAGGTGTGCCAGCACTTGGGCCCCCTTTTCTCCTTTCCACTAAGGCCCATGTTGGCCCATTAGCATTCGGGGTTCGGTAACCTCCGGTACTTGGTAAAATTCCCAATTTCACCGGAACACTTCCGATGTCCAAACATAGACTTCCAATATATGAATCTTTATGTCTCGACCATTTCGAGACTCCTCGTCACGTCCGTGATCTCATCCGGGACTCGAACAACCTTCGGTTCAGAAACATCATAAAAACTCATAGTAACTGTCATCTAAAAGTTAAGCGTGCGGACGCTACGGTTTCGAGAACTATGTAGACATGACCGAGACACCTCTCCGGTCAATAACCAATAGCGGGACCTGGATGCCCATATTGGCTCCTACATATTCTACGAAGATCTTTATCGGTCGGACCGCATAACAACATACGTTGTTCCCTTTGTCATCGGTATGTTACTTGCGAGATTCGATCGTTGGTATCCAATACCTAGTTCAATCTCGTTACCGCAAGTCTCTTTACTCGTTTCGTAATACATCATCTCACAACTAACACATTAGTTGCAATGCTTGCAAGGCTTATGTGATGTGCATTACCGAGAGGGCGGAGATACCTCTCCGAGCAATCGGAGTGACAAATCCTAATCTCGAAATATGCCAACCCAACATGTACCTTCGGAGACACTGTAATGTACCTTTATAATCACCCGATTCACGTTGTGACGTTTGGTAGCACCAAAGTGTTCCTCGTGCAAACGGGAGTTGCATAATCTCATAGTCATAGGAACATGTATAAGTCATGAAGAAAAGCACTAGCAACAAACTATACGATCAGGTGCTATGCTAATGGAATGGGTCATGTCAATCAGATCATTCAACCAATGATGTGATCCCGTTAATCAAATAACAACTCCTTGTTCATGGTTAGGAAACACAACCATCTTTGATTAACGAGCTAGTCAAGTAGAGGCATACTAGTGACACTCTGTAGGTTTATGTATTCACACATGTATTATGTTTCCTGTTAATACAATTCTAGCATGAATAATAAACATTTATCATGATATAAGGAAATAAATAATAACTTTATTATTGCCTCTAGGGCATATTTCCTTGATCTCCCACTTGCACTAGAGTCAATAATCTAGATTACACAAGAATGATTCTAACACCCATGGAGTCTTGGTGCTGATCATGTTTTGCTCGTGGAAGAGGCTTAGTCAGCGATTACGCAACATTCAGATCCGTATGTATCTTGCATATCTCTATGTCTCCTACCGGACCAAATCCGGATGGAGTTGAAGCGTCTTTTGATGTGCTTGGTTCTCTTGTGAAATCTGGATTCCTTTGCCAAGGCAATTGCACGATATTGTCACAAAAGATTTTCATTGGACCCGATACACTAGGTACAACACCTAGATCGGTTATGAACTCCTTCATCCAGACTCCTTCATTAGCTGCTCGAAGCAGCTATGTACTCAACTTCACATGTAGATCCCGCCACGACGCTTTGTTTGGAACTGCACCAACCGACAGCTCCACCGTTTAATGTAAATACGTATCTGGTTTGCGATTTAGAATCGTCCGGATCGGTGTCAAAGCTTGCGTCGGCGTAACCGTTCTGACGAGTTCTTTGTCACCGCCATAAATGAGAAACATATCCTTAGTCCTTCTCAAGTACTTAAGGATGTTCTTGACCATTGTCGATGATCCACTCTGGATTACTTTGGTACCTGCCTTAAACTTCTGACCAAGGCACACATCAGGTCTGGTACACAGCATTGCATACATGATAGAGCCTATGGCTGAAGCATAGGGAACATCTTTCATTTTCTCTCTATCTTCTGCGGTGGTCGGGCATTGAGTCTTACTCAACTTCACACCTTGTAGCACCGGCAAGAACCCTTTCTTTGCTGATCCATTTTGAACTTTTCAAAACTTTATCAAGGTATGTGCTTTGTGAAAGTCCTATTAAGCGTCTTGATCTATCTCTATAGATCTTAATGCCCAATATGTAAGCAGCTTCACCGAGGTCTTTCATCGAAAAACTTTTATTCAAGTATCCCTTTATGCTATCCAGAAATTCTATATCATTTCCGATCGGTAATATGTCATCCACATATAATATCAGAAATGCTCTGAGCTCCCACTCACTTTCTTGTAAATACAGGCTTCTCCAAAAGTGCATATAAAACCAAATGCTTTGATCACACTATCAAAACGTTTATTCCAACTCCGAGAGGCTTGCACCAGTCCATAAATGGATCATTTGGAGCTTGCACACTTTGTTAGCTCCCTTTGGATCGACAAAACCTTCTGGTTGCATCATATACAACTCTTCTTCCAGAAATCCATTCAAGAATGCAGTTTTAACATCCATTTGCCAAATTTCATAATCATAAAATGCGGCAATTGCTAACATGATTCGGACGGACTTAAGCATCGCTACGGGTGAGAAGGTCTCATCGTAGTCAATCCCTTGAACTTGTCGAAAACCTTTTGCAACAAGTCGAGCTTTATAGACGATAATATTACCATCGGCGTCGGTCTTCTTCTTGAAGATCCATTTATTCTCAATTGCTTGCCGATCATCGGGCAAGTCAACCAAAGTCCACACTTTGTTCTCATACATGGATCCCATCTCAGATTTCATGGCCTCAAGCCATTTTGTGGAATCTGGGCTCACCATCGCTTCTTCATAGTTCGTAGGTTCATCATGTTCGTGTAAAATGACTTCGAGAATAGGATTACCGTACCACTGCAGTGCGGATCTTGCTCTCTGGTTGATCTCTGAAGTTACTGTAGAAACTTCGACCTGAAGTTTCATGATCATCATCATTAGCTTCCTCCCTATTTGGTGTAGGTGTCACGGAAACTGATTTACGTGATGTACTACTTCTCAATAAGGGAGTAGATCTGATTATCTCATCAAGTTCTACTTTCCTCCCACTCACTTCTTTCGAGAGAAACTCTTTCTCCAAAAATTTCCGAATTTAGCAACAAAATCTTGCCTTCGGATCTGTGATAGAAGGTGTACCCAACAGTCTCCTTTGGGTATCCTATGAAGACACATTTCTCCGATTTGGGTTCGAGCTTATCAGGTTGAAGCTTTTTCACATAAGCATCGCAGCCCCAAACTTTTCGAAGCGACAACTTTGGTTTCTTGCCAAACCACAGTTCATAAGGTGTCGTCTCAACGGATTTAGATGGTGCCCTATTTAAAGTGAATGTAGCCGTCTCTAAAGCATAACCCCAAAACGACAGCGGTAAATCAGTAAGAGACATCATAGATCGCACCATATCTAATAAAGTACGATTACGACGTTCGGACACACCATTACGTTGTGGTGTTCCAGGTGGCGTAAGTTGCGAAACTATTCCGCATTGTTTCAAATGTAGGCCAAACTCGTAACTCAAATATTCTCCTCCACGATCGGATCGTAGAAACTTTATTTTCTTGTTACGATGATTTTCCACTTCACTCTGAAATTCTTTGAACTTTTCAAATGTTTCAGATTTGTGTTTCATTAAGTAGATATACCCATATCTGCTCAAATCATCTGTGAAGGTGAGAAAATAACGATATCCGCCACGAGCCTCAACATTCATTGGACCACATACATCGGTATGTATGATTTCCAATAAATCTGTTGCTCTCTCCATAGTTCCGGAGAAGCGGTGTTTTAGTCATCTTGCCCATAAGGCACGGTTACATAAGTGCCAAGTGATTCATAATCAAGTGACTCCAAAAGTCCATCGGTATGGAGTTTCTTCATGCGCTTTACACCGATATGACCTAAGCGGCGATTGCCACAAATAAGTTGCACCATCATTATCAACTCTGCATCTTTTGGTTTCAACATTATGAATATGTGTATCACTACTATCAAGATTAAGTAAAAACAAACCATTCTTCAATGGTGCATGACCATAAAAGATATTATTCATATAAATAGAACAACCATTATTCTCTGATTTAAATGAATAACCGTCTCGCATCAAACAAGATCCAGATATAATGTTCATGCTCAACGCTGGTACTAAATAACAATTATTTAGGTCTAATACTAATCCCGAAGGTAGATGTAGAGGTAGCGTGCCATTGCGATCACATCGACTTTGGAACCATTTCCCACGCATCGTCACCTCGTCCTTAGCCAATCTTCGCAATCCGTAGCCCTGTTTCGAGTTGCAAATATTAGCAACAGAACCAGTATCAAATACCAGGTGCTCTGCGAGTATTAGTAAGGTACACATCAATAACATGTATATCACATATACCTTTGTTAACCTTGCCATCCTTCTTATCCGCCAAATACTTGGGGCAGTTCCGCTTCGATGACCGATCGCTTGCAATAGAAGCACTCGGTTTCGGGCTTAGGACCAGACTTGGGTTTCTTCTCTTGATTAGCAACTTGCTTGCCGTTCTTTTGAAGTTTCCTTTTTCTTTCCTTTGCCCTTTTCTTGAAACTAGTGGTTTTGTTAACCATCAACACTTGATGCTCCTTTTTGATTTCTACCTCCATGACTTTCAGGCATCGCGAAGAGCTCGGGCATTGTTTTGGTCATCCCTTGCATATTATAGTTCATCACGAAGCTCTTGTAGCTTGGTGGCGATGATTGGAGAATTACATCAATGACGCAATCATCCGGAAGATTAACTCAGTTGAATCAAGTGATTGTTATATCCGGACATTACGAGTATATGCTCCTTGTGAACCGTTCTCCTCCATCTTACAGCTATAGAACTTATTGGAGACTTCATATCTCTCAATCCGGGCATTCGCTTGGAATATTAACTTCAACTCTGGAACATCTCATATGCTCCATGGTGTTCAAAACGACGTTGAAGTCCGGTTCTAAGCCGTAAAGCATGGCACCTTGAACTATAGAGTAGTCATCGACTTTGCTTTGCCAGACGTTCACAACTTCGGCGCAGCCCTTGCACCAGGCACGGCACCTAACGGTGCTTCGGGGACGTAATTCTTCCGTGCAGCAATAAGGATAATCCTCAAATTACGGACCCAGTCCGTGTAATTGCTGCCATCATCTTTCAACTTTGCTTTCTCAAGGAACGCATTAAAATTCAACGGAACAACAAAGACGAGCCATCTATCTACACATCATAGACAAGCAAGATACTATCGGTACTAAGTTCATGATAAATTTAAGTTCATTTAATCATATTACTTAAGAACTCCCACTTAGAAAAATATCCTCCAATTCTCTAAGTGATTGCGTGATCCATATCAACTACACCATGACCGATCATCACGTGTGATGGAGTAGTTTCAATGGTGAACATCAATATGTTGATCATATCTACTATATGATTCATGCTCGACCTTTCGGTCTACGTGTTCCGAGGTCATATCTTATATGCATAGCTCGTCAAGTATAACCTGAGTATTCTGCGTGTGCAACTGTTTTGCACCGTTGTATTTGAACGTAGAGCCTATCACACCCGATCATCACGTGGTGTCTCAAAGACGAAGAACTTTCGCATAGCGGTGCATACTCGGGAGAACACTTCTTGATAATTTAGTAAGGGATCATCTTATAATGCTACCGTCAATCAAAGCAAGATAAGATGCATAAAGGATTAACATCACATGCAATCAATATAAGTGATATGATATGGCCATCATCATCTTGTGCTTGTGATCTCCATCTCCGAAGCACCGTCATGATCACCATCGTCACCGGCGCGACACCTTGATCTCCATCGTAGCATCGTTGTCGTCTCGCCAAACTTATGCTTCTACGACTATCGCTACCGCTTAGTGATAAAGTAAAGCATTACGAAGCGATTGCATTGCATACAATAAGCGACAACCATATGGCTCCTGCCGATTGCCGATAACCGGTTACAAAACATGATCATCTCATACAATAAAATTCAGCATCATGTCTAGACCATATCACATCACAACATGCCTGCAAAAACAAGTTAGACGTCCTCTACTTTGTTGTTGCAAATTTTACGTGGCTGCTACGGGCTTAAGCAAGAACCAATCTCACCTACGCATCAAAACCACAACGATACTTCGTCAAATAGACTCCGTTTAACCTTCTCAAGGACCGGGCGTAGCCACTTTTCAGTTCAACTAAAGTTGGAGACAGTCTTCCACAAGCCATCTATGTGCAAAGCACGTCGAGGGAACCGGTCTCGCGTAAAATGCACGCGTAAGGTTGGTCCGGATCGTCATCCAACAATACCGCTGAACCAAAGTATGACATCTTTGGTAGGCGGTATGACTTGTATCGTCCACAACTCACTTGTGTTCTACTCGTGCATATCATCAAACCATAAAAACCTAGGCTCGGATGCCACTTTGTTGGGAAGCGTAGTAATTTCAAAAATTTTCCTACGATCACGCAAGATCATGGTGATGCATAGCAACGAGATGAGAGTGTTGTCTACGTGCCCTCGTAGACCAGCAGCGGAAGCGTTGACGCAACGTAGAGGAAGTAGTCGTACTTCTTCACGATCCAACCGATCCAAGTACCGAACGTCACGGCACCTCCGAGTTCTGCACACGTTCAGCTCGATGGCGTCCCTCGAACTCCGATCCAGCCGAGTGTTGAGGGAGAGTTTACAATCGACGACGGCGTGGTGGCGATGATGATGTTCCACCGGCGCAGGGCTTCGCCTAAGCTCCGCCACGGTATTCTCGAGGTGTAATATGGTGGAAGGGGCACCAGACACGGCTAAGGAACGATCTCAATGATCAACTTGTGTGTCATGAGGTGCCCCTGCCCCTGTATATAAAGGAGGGAAGGGAGGGGCTGGCCGGCCAAGGAGAGGAGGCGCACGGGGTTTCCTACTCCTACTAGGAGTAGGATTCCCCCCCAATCCTAGTCCAACTAGGTTTCCCCAAGTGGGAAGGAGAGAGAGGCGCCTTCTCCTAGTCCTAATAGGACTAGGGAAGGGGAAGGTGCGACCAGCACTTGGGCCCCTTTTCTCCTTTTCACTAAGGCCCATGTTGGCCCATTAGCATTCCGGGGTTCGGTAACCTCCGGTGCCAGTAAAATTCCCAATTTCACCGGAACACTTCCGATGTCCAAACATAGACTTCCAATATATGAATCTTTATGTCTCGACCATTTCGAGACTCCTCGTCACGTCCGTGATCTCATCCGGGACTCGAACAACCTTGGTACAGAAACATCATAAAACTCATAGTAGCATCGCCATCGAAACGTTAAGCGTGCGGACCCTACGGGTTCGAGAACTATGTAGACATGACCGAGACACCTCTCCGGTCAATAACCAATAAGCGGGACCTGGATGCCCATATTGGCTCCTACATATTCTACGAAGATCTTTATCGGTCGGACCGCATAACAACATACGTTGTTCCCTTTGTCATCGGTATGTTACTTGCCGAGATTCGATCGTTGGTATCCAATACCTAGTTCAATCTCGTTACCGGCAAGTCTCTTTACTCGCTTCGTAATACATCATCTCACAACTAACACATTAGTTGCAATGCTTGCAAGGCTTATGTGATGTGCATTACCGAGAGGGCCGGAGATACCTCTCCGAGCAATCGGAGTGACAAATCCTAATCTCGAAATATGCCAACCCAACATGTACCTTCGGAGACACCTGTAATGTACCTTTATAATCACCCGATTACGTTGTGACGTTTGGTAGCACCCAAAGTGTTCCTCGTGCAAACGGGAGTTGCATAATCTCATAGTCATAGGAACATGTATAAGTCATGAAGAAAAGCACTAGCAACAAACTATACGATCGGTGCTATGCTAATGGAATGGGTCATGTCAATCAGATCATTCAACCAATGATGTGATCCCGTTAATCAAATAACAACTCCTTGTTCATGGTTAGGAAACACAACCATCTTTGATTAACGAGCTAGTCAAGTAGAGGCATACTAGTGACACTCTGTAGGTTTATGTATTCACACATGTATTATGTTTCCTGTTAATACAATTCTAGCATGAATAATAAACATTTATCATGATATAAGGAAATAAATAATAACTTTATTATTGCCTCTAGGGCATATTTCCTTCACTTTAGTGCGTCTGCTACATGTTTGGGAACATTATCTTAGACCGCATGAGTTTGTGATACATACCGATCATGAAACGCTTAAGTACTTAAAAGGTCAAACTAAGTTGAACAAGCGTCATGCCAAATGGAGTGTATTTATTGAATCTTTCCCCTATGTGATCAAGTACATTAACAGTAAGGAAAATGTAGTTGTGGATGCACTTCCACGCTGATGAGGACATCAATACCATTGTTACACCCACAGCCCCTACTGCTACATATACTGGACCAATTACTAGAGCTCGCGCACGCCAATTAAATTATCAGGTACTTTCGTTTCTTGGTAATGATTCTAATGTTCATGAGAATATGATGCTGCCTAAATTGGATACATTTGTTTTGCTTACAAATGAAGGCCCTAGCTTGGAGAAGGATGGACATTGGAGCAAGAACAAGCATGGAGATAATGCCATGCTAAGGGGAACAAGAACGGAGTTACAAGTGATGATTTCAGGACTTTGAAGCCACCATAATGGGTGCATGAAGCCTTGGACGAAATATACAAGATGCCACTTCATAATATTCGTCCATAGGCTATTCTAGATCTTCGTCACCTTATTATTGGGCCAGGCCCATGTAATTTCGAAATACTTAAGTATAGGCTGTTTTAGAGTCCGTATGTGTGGGGAAACAAGAGTTAGGGATGGTTTCGGACCCCTCCCTCAAGGGCCACGAAATTCCTCCTCTTCCTCCATATATACAGCCCTTAGGGCGTCGTTTAGACTTTGGGTTTTGTTTAGATTAAAAGTTCGCCATAGCTGCAACTTCGCGTTTCGTTTGTGTTCAACGACCCGGACAAAGGCGTCCACAGAACCCCACCTTGATCAATAAAGCTTTCATCTTATATTCGCAATATCCAGATTGCAATCTCAGTTTCTTGCTTGTTCTTCGTTTGCTCGCAGGAAGCAGACCCTCGTGGTCGGAGTTGATCGTGCTCGGCGTGGTCAATAACCTCTCGGAGTTGGTTTAGCGATTGCTAAGGCGCGACGTCCTCGACGCTCGTAGTCGGATCGTCAAAGTCGACTTCCTCCAAAGCGAAAACCAACATCTCATCGAAAGACGGGACACCTTTGCCTCTATCAAGTGGTATCAGATTTTCAGGTTGCTCGGTGAGCTTTTACAGTTTTTCGTAGATTAGATCGAGTCTGTTCTCCATACCTAAAGTCCACGAAAAAGCCACACAAAAAAAATTAGGGTTAGTTCATCATATCCGAACCAATCTGAGCCTTCGCATAATCTTTTTAGGGTTTTTGCTTTGTTGAATTTGCGGTTGCATCGTTGTGTCAAGTTCTTTGGTCTTAGAGTCTAGTCTTTTAGAGTTTCGAGTTACGGTCATAAGTTGTCACGCCGCCACCGCACCATCATCATCGCCTCGCCACCTACCATCACCGCTCTGAATCCATATCCATATACCACCACCAATCCGTGTCCATATACCACCACCGATCCATATCCATATACTACCACCGCTACCACCACCGCTGCCATATACCACCACCATATATCCACCACCGCTGCCATATACCACCACCATATATCCACCACCAATCCGAGTTCTTCTCATATTAGGTTTATTTTCGAGATCCATCTAAATTCCGATTCGTGTTTCCTTGCCGGAGTAGGTTTCGGAAAAAAAAAATTCTGAAAACGCACTTGTCAAAAAATTTTCTGGCTATCCTATTTTTAGGTGTTTCTAAGCGTATTGAGACTGTCGCCGTTATAGAAAGTTTTTTTTGACCCGTTTCCAGTTTTTGGGTCCGGCGGTCGAAAAAAAAAAAAGTTTTTAGTCGAAAAAATTTCGTGCCCATCTGTCGATTTGACACGGGAAGAGTTTTGAGACACTCGCAATTATATTTATTTTTCGCAAAAAAAAAAAAAAAAAAAAAGCAGCGCAAAAAAAAAAAAAAAAAGAAGAGCGAAAAAAAAAATTACAGAGTGTGCTTTTCCGTTGTTTCGGTGCAGCGCCGTGATTTTATTAGTGTTCTAGGCTCGCGTCTCTAGCACGGTCTAGCCTAGGACCAGACAAGATCTGCGTCGTTGAGCGTTTATTCAACTTTGCATCTCCGAATTGATTATTCTTGACCCTTTTGCTACCATATTATAAGCCTTCCCAGCTCCACATACATCTACATCGATGCGTTTGACTCTCCACGTAATCGCTCTATCCAAGCTTCGAGAGTTTTGACTACATCGGTTGTTTGGTCACCGCTCTTCTTTGGGTAAGAACTGGTAAGAATTTGAGATTTGCTTGACGGATTTAGGATTGTCCACCACACAACCACCACCACTTCCTAGTAGTCTGTCGAATCATATTCTTGTGTGTTTCTATTGCTGCTAACCATGGCAGGATCACAAGCCATTTAGACCGACCGGGAGAACATGACAAACAAAGCGCTACATGATAAGTTTCAACAAATGATGAGTGGGCGGGTGGACGATGTGCTAAATAGATTTGAAGAGGCCATGGAGAAGATAGATGGCATTGAGAAGGCGTTCGAAACAAAGCTCGATAACAAGTTTAATGAATTGCTCGTGCGTCTACCACCACCACCACCGGCGGCACCTAACGCACCTCTACTACAACAACAAGGACTACCTCCACATCGTGAAACAGCCCTCCGCCGAAGCTTCCCGTGTCCCTCTTCACTGGCCAAGCTGCTTTGGTCTGCTGTTGATACTACGTGGCTCCTGCTGCGGTGGGGAGGATGATTATGTGAGAGATTACGAGGATGAGGTTGATCAACATCAAGATTACGTGCAACCACCAAAGACCACAACCACCGTGTCGTCCACATGCAAATAATGGCAATGTTCGGCTCCCCTTCAGTACGAGATCATGACCATCTCCCTAAACTGAAATTGAATATTCCACCATTTGAGGGTAGATATGTTCCTGATATATATCTTACTTGGGAGTTAGAAACTGAACAACGATTTACATGTTTACAATATCACGAGGAGAGACGTGTTCTCATTGCTTTGTGCTTTCACTAGCTTTGCATGTGTTTGGTGGTGCGAACATTGTAGATTATATCCTGTTCCAGCTACTTGGGCTGCTTTGAAAACTGCTATGCGTACTCGTTGGGTTCCACCATATTATCAACGTGAATTACTTCAAAAATTGCAGCGCTTAAGACAAGGAAAAATTCGTAGAAGAATATTATCGTGAATTACAAACCGGCTTGATTAGATGTGGTATTGTTGAGGAGAATGAAGCTATGCTTGCACGTTTTCCGGGTGGATTAAATAGAGAGATTCAGACCTTCTAGACTACAAGGATTATAATAATATCACTCGATTATTCCATCTTGCTTGTAAAGCTGAACGTGAAGTGCAGGATCGACAGCGTTGGCGCGAACTAACTTTTCTGCAGGTCGACCTTCATCATGGACACCACGTGCATCATCTACTTCCACACGTTCTACTACACCGGCACCTCCGCCGGCTGCCACCTCCAACCGTGATACAAGAAAGCAGGCACAACCACCACTATCCGCCAAGAGCACACTGCTTGGGCCTACATAGAGCTCTTCTTCTTCCATGGCGTCAACAGGCACACAAGTGATATTATTTGTCGTCGTTGTAAGGGAAGAGGACATTTTGCAAGAGAATGCCAATCTCAGCGTGTGATGATTGCTACTGAGGATGGTGGGTATGAGTCCGCTAGTGACTATGATGAAGAGACTTTGGCTCTTATTACACATGAAGAACACGGTGGAGATGATTCTCGATCATGACACGCAATACATGGCTGCTTTGAAGATCTGACAGGTATGAATGTTTAGTTGCTCAACGTGTTTTGAGTGTGCAGGTTACACAAGCTGAGCAAAATCGAGACATAACTTGTTCCATACAAAGGGAGTTGTGAAGGAACGTTCTATTCAAGCGTCATCATAGATGGAGGGAGCTGCAACAACTTGGCTAGCATGGATATGGTGGAGAAGCTTTCTCTCACCACAAGACCACATCCACATCCTTACTACATCCAATGGTTCAACAACAGCAAGGTTAAGGTAACACGTCTTTGTTCGTGTGTATTTTAGTATCTCTACATATGCCTGATTATGTTGATTGTGATGTGGTACCTATGCAAGCATGTTCCTTATTACTTGGTAGACCATGGCAATTTGATAAAAATTTCTGTACACCATGGTAGAAACAATCAAGATACTCTTGTTCACAAGGATAAAAATATTACTTTGCTTCCTATGACTCCTGATTCCATTTTGAAAGATGATATTAATAGAGCTAATAAAGCAAAACAGGAGAAAAATAAGAGTGAAAATCAGATTGTGGCAAAAGAATTTGAGCAACAAATGAAGCCTAATAATAAACCATCTAATGTTGCTTCGAAATTAAATTGAAAAGTGCATGTTTACTTGCCACCAAATCTGATATTGGTGAGCTAGATTCTAGCAAATCTGTTTGCTATGGTTTTGTGTGCAAAGAGGCATTATTTTCATTCGAGGACGTGCCTTCCTCTTTGCCCCCCTGCTGTCACTAACATTTTGCAGGAGTTCACGACGTCTTCCCACAAGACGTGCCACCGGATTACCACCTATTCGAGGGATTGAGCATCAAATTGACTTAATTCCCGTGCATCGCTACCCAACCGCGCACCATACCGTACCAATCCGGAGGAGACGAAGGAGATTATGCGTCAAGCATGTGAGCTGCTCGACAAAGGTTATATACGCGAATCTCTTAGTCCTTGTGCTGTTCCTATTATACTAGTGCCTAAAAAGGATGGTACGTCGGCGTATGTGTGTTGATTGTAGAGGCATTAATAATATTACTATTCGTTATCGTCATCCTATTCCTAGGCTAGATGATATGCTTGATGAATTGAGTGGCTCTACAATATTCTCCAAAGTTGATTTTATGTAGTGGATACCATCAAATTCGTATGAAATTGGGAGATGAATGGAAAACAGCATTTAAAACTAAGTTTGGATTATATGAGTGGTTAGTCATGCCTTTTGGGTTAACTAATGCACCTAGTACTTTCATGAGATTAATGAGCGAAGTTTTACGTGCTTTCATTGGACGATTTGTGGTAGTTTACTTTGATGATATACTGATTTATAGCAAATCTTTGGAAGAACATTTGGAACATTTACGTGCTGTTTTTAATGCTCTACGTGATGCACGCTTGTTTGGTAACCTTGGGAAGTGCACCTTTTGCAATCGACCGAGTATCTTTTCTTGGCTATGTTGTTACTCCACAGGGAATTGAAGTTGATAAAGCCAAGATTGAAGCTATTGAGAGTTGGCCGCAGCCCAAAACGGTCACACAAGTGAGGAGTTTTCTTGGACTCGCTGGTTTCTACAAAGCGTTTTGTGAGAGACTTTAGCACCATTGCTGCACCTCTCAATGAGCTTACAAAGAAGGATGTGCCTTTTGTTTGGGGTACCGCCGCAGGAAGAAGCCTTCACGGTATTGAAAGATAAGTTGACACATGCTCCTTTACTCCAACTTCACGACTTTAATAAGACTTTTGAGCTTGAATGTGATGCTAGTGGAATTGGATTAGG
Source organism: Aegilops bicornis (assembly GCA_021605145.1). Classification (NCBI taxonomy): domain Eukaryota; kingdom Viridiplantae; phylum Streptophyta; class Magnoliopsida; order Poales; family Poaceae; genus Aegilops; species Aegilops bicornis. The sequence continues at coordinate 362,985,688 of CM038671.1, forward strand.
AGGTGTGTTATTACAAGATGGCAAACCTGTTGCATACTTTTACGAAAAATTGAGTGGGCCTAGTCTGAACTATTCTACTTATGACAAAGAATTATATGCTCTTGTTCGGACTTTAGAGACATGGCAACATTATTTATGGCCCAAAGAATTTGTTATACATTCTGATCATGAATCTTTGAAACATATTAAAAGTCAAGCTAAACTGAATCGTAGACATGCTAAATGGGTTGAATTCATTGAGACTTTCCCTTATGTCATTAAACACAAGAAGGGTAAAGAAAATGTTATTGCTGATGCTTTGTCTCGTCGATATACTATGCTTTCACAACTTGACTTCAAAATATTTGGTTTGGAGACCATCAAAGATCAATATGTGCATGATGCTGATTTTAAAGATGTAATGCAGAATTGTAAAGAAGGAAGAACATGGAACAAGTTCGTTATTAATGATGGTTTTGTGTTCGTGCTAACAAGCTATGCATTCTGCTAGCTCTGCGTCTTTTGTTGTTGCGGGAGGCGCATGGAGGAGGATTAATGGGACACTTTGGCGTGAAGAAGACGGAGGATATACTTGCTACACATTTCTTTTGGCCAAAGATGAGACGGGATGTTGAGCGTTTTGTTGCTCATTTGCACTACATGTCAAAAAGCTAAGTCACGACTCAATCCTCATGGTTTATATATGCCTTTGCCCGTGCCTAGTGTTCCTTGGGAGGATATATCTATGGACTTTGTTTTAGGTTTACCTCGAACAAAGAAGGGAGGGATAGCATATTTGTTGTCGTGGATAGATTCTCGAAAATGGCACACTTTATACCATGTCATAAAAGCGATGATCTTTATTAATGTTGCTGATTTGTTCTTTCGTGAAATTATTCGCTTGCATGGTGTGCCAAATACTATTGTTTCAGATCGTGATACTAAATTTCTTAGCCACTTTTGGAGATGTTTATGGGCTAAGTTGGGGACTAAACTGCTTTTAGTACTACTTGTCACCCCCAAACTGATGGACAAACTGAAGTAGTCAATAGAACATTGTCTACTATGCTTAGGGCTGTTTTGAAGAATAATAAGAAAATGTGGGAAGAATGCTTGCCTCATATTGAATTTGCTTATAATCGTTCATTGCATTCTACTACTACGATGTGCCCTTTTGAAATTGTGTATGGCTTCCTACCTCGTGCACCTATTGATTTGTTGCCTCTTCCATCTTCGGAGAAGGTTAATTTTGATGCTAAAGAACGTGCTGAATTGATTTTAAAAATGCATGAGTTAACTAAGGAAAACATTGAGCGTATGAATGCTAAATATAAACTTGCTTTGGAGATAAGGGTAGAAAACATGTTGTCTTTGCACCGGAGATCTTGTTTGGTTACATTTGCGTGAGGATAGGTTTCCTAATTTGCGCAAATCAAAGCTAATGCCACGTCTTGATGGTCCATTTAAGGTGTTAGAGAAAATAAATGATAATGCATATAAACTTGAGCTGCCTGCAGATTTTGGGGTTAGTCCCACTTTTAACATTGCAGATTTGAAGCCTTATTTGGGTGAGGAATATGAGCTTCCGTCGAGGGCGACTTCATTTCAAGAAGGGGAGGATGATGAGGACATCAATACCATTGTTACACCCACAGCCCCTCTTGCTACATATCTTTGGACCAATTACTAGAGCTCACAAGACGCCAATTAAATTATCGGTACTTTCGTTTCTTGGTAATGATTCTAATGTTCATGAGAATATGATGCTGCCTAAATTGGATACATTTGTTTTGCTTACAAATGAAGGCCCTAGCTTGGAGAAGGATGGACATTGGAGCAAGAACAAGCATGGAGATAATGCCATGCGCAAGGGGAACAAGAACGGAGTTACAAGTGATGATTTCAGGACTTTGAAGCCACCATAATGGGTGCATGAAGCCTTGGACGAAATATACAAGATGCCACTTCATAATATTCGTCCATAGGCTATTCTAGGTGCTTCGTCACCTTATTATTGGGCCAGGCCCATGTAATTTCGAAATACTTAAGTATAGGCTGTTTTTAGAGTCCGTATGTGTGGGAAACAAGAGTTAGGGATGGTTTGGGACCCCTCCCTCAAGGGCCACGAAATTCCTCCTCTTCCTCCATATATACAGCCCTTAGGGCGTCGTTTAGACTTTGGGTTTTGTTTAGATTAAAAGTTCGCCATAGCTGCAACTTGGCGTGCCGTTTGTGTTCAACGACCGGACAAAGGCGTCCACAGAACCCCACCTTGATCAATAAAGCTTTCATCTTATATTCGCAATATCCAGATTGCAATCTCAGTTTCTTGCTTGTTCTTCGTTTGCTCGCGAGAAGCAGACCCTCGTGGTCAGGTTGATCGTGCTCGGCGTGGTCAATAACCTCTCGGAGTTGGTTTAGCGATTGCTAAGGCGCGACGTCCTCGCACGTTCGTAGTCGGATCGTCAAAGTCGACTTCCTCCAAAGCGAAAACCAACATCTCATCGAAAGACGGGACACCTTTGCCTCTATCACACGCATATGCACGCTTGTCACTAAACTTGAGTTGAGTGTTATTGGCTTGGTTGAAAAGACTTGAGTTGAAAAGACTTGTATGCTAACGATCCATCTTTTGCTATTCCTTATGCTAAGTGTTTGACTCATACTTCTTGGGAACAATATTATATCAAGGATGCTTATCTTATGAAAGCTAACAAACTATGCATTCCCGAGTCTTCTCTTCGTTTGCTCCTTTTGCAAGAGGCTCATGGAGGCGGACTCATGGGACATTTTGGACGTGACAAGAAATTCGCCGCACTCTCCAAGAACTACTTTTGGCCCAAGATGTTTCGAGACGTCTCACGCTTCACCACCCGATGCTCTACATGTCGCAAAGCTAAGACTAAAGCTCAATCTCATGGTATTTACATGCCTCTTCCTATACCTTATCAACCTTGGGAAGACATTAGCATGGATTTTGTACTTGGTTTGCCTAGAACTCAAAATGGAAAGGATTCCGTGTTTGTTGTTGTGGATAGATTTTCTAAGATGGCACATTTCATTCCTTGCAACAAGATAGACGATGCTTCACACATTGCAAATCTCTTTTGTAGGGAAATCTTGCGACTCCATGGAGTACCAATGACAATCGTCTCCGATCGTGACGTCAAGTTCTTGAGTTACTTTTGGAAGACCCTATGCGCCAAGCTCAGAATCAAGCTCGTGTTCTCATCCGCATACCATCCTCAAACCGATGGCCAAACGGAGGTGACGAACCGGACCCTCTCCACTCTACTTCGCGTGTTGATCAAGAAGAACATCAAGGAGTGGGAAGCATGTCTACCCATCGCCGAGTATGCCTACAATCGTGCAAGACACTCGACTACCGGCAAGTCCCCCTTCGAGGTCGTCTACGGCTTCAACCCGTTGTCACCATTGGACATTCTACCTCTTCCTCTACAAGAGCGCACCAACATGGATGCGAGTGCACGGGCAAGCTACATCAAGAAGATGCGTGAGGATACAAGGCACACCATCGAGCGCCAAGTAACTAGCGACCAAGCTCAACGTCAACAAGCAACCCATGGTCTTCAACATTGGTGATCTAGTGTGGCTACACCTTCGCAAGGACTGCTTCCCCAACGAACGCAAGTCCAAGCTTCTCCCTCGAGCCGATGGACCTTTCAAGGCGCTCGCATGCTACAACGACAACGCCTACAAGATCGACCTACCACAAGACAAGTACAATGTGAGCGACATCTTCAACGTCAAAGACCTCGCGCCATACAATGGAGATGAAGCTTCTGATCCGAGGTCGGATCTCTCCCAAGGGGGGGGGAGATGATGTGGAGCATCCTTCAGTCATCCCCATGGACCTTCCATCGACTATTCAAGCTCCAAGTGGACCCATGACAAGAGCAAGAGCTCGTGCTATTCAATCTGAGGTGACATCTCTCCTACTTGAGTTTCCCTCCTCTTCAAGTGAGACATGGTTACTGCTTATGTCTGAGATGCTATGTGTGATCAGGTACAACACTCAAGACCCGGAACTGAGGACTGAGGAAGAAGAGACGGGTGTCAACCCTCTGAACAGCCCGGACCTTCCGGCCAGAGCCCGGAACTTCCGGCCCCCCCTCCGGCCGACCCAGAACTTCCGGCCTATGGCGTCTTCGACCACACCGGACCTTCCTACTTTCTGGTTAGCCCGGAACTAGGCCCGAACCTTCCGCCCCCTGGAAGCCAGGCCAGCTCCTCTCGCGCCCACACTCTGGTTAGGCCGGCCCTTCCCCGGAACCTCCGGCGCCCGGAACTTCCGGCCCTGCCTGCGCGCGGCGACTTGGGCCGAGGCCTGTGTACCATATCGCCTCGTAAACTATATATATTCCCCCACCTCCTCCTAGTTAGGGTTAGCATTGGTTTAGCCCATATTTTGTGTGAGAGCCCTTGGTCATCCACTTGGTTACTTCTCCTCGGAGCTCACGACCTCTTCGGAGAAGATCCCCCAAGCGGATTCAAGACCCCTTTAAGGGAAGACAATCAAGACCTCCTCACGGAGAAGAACGACTACTCGTGTATCTTTCCTTTGTTGATTTTGAATCTTGTGCTACCTTATGTGTTCGATGATCTAGCCCTTGTGTGATCGATACTTGTCGGTTGAGTGATTCTCTCGTTTCTCCCCGTGTTTTCCCTTGTGTTTTCCTCGTGTTCTTTGTGTTTTCCCGTAGGATCCACTCCAAACGTGAAAGATCGGCCTCATAGGGATCCGCCCTACATCACTAGTCTCGATGGGTAAGCTACGCAAAAGTTAGGCTATGGGGTTATCAATGCAAATGCAGGAGAGTATGATGATATCACGATACCACAATGATACTAAGGTGAGGTTGATACCAAAGTGATGTAGCCGTTCGTAGTAGTCCTTGATGAAGATGAGCGGTGGTGATGTTGATGCCGAACAGTACCTAGATAGCCGAAACACAAAAGGACACGGAAACCACAACTCAAATTCTCAAAGCAAAATGGGTCAAAATCGTAGGAGTTGGTAGCGGGAAAGGCTATGGTGGTGCTATGCGGAAGTGTATGTGGGCACCGGGACAAAATTTGGCGAGAGTTAGGCGGGAAACGGAGTGGGGGATGGAAGTGATGTTGTCAGGGGCCAGATGTCTGGGCCGGGCCAGATGTTCGGGCTGTCGGGCTGGATGTCCGGGCTCGGGATCCGTGGACGAACTCGAAGAACACCGCGTGGAGATGTCAAATCCGGGGCAAAATTTGGAAGATTTTGTGGATGTAATTTGGGGAAAAGATGGGGAAAAGCTAGATCTACCTGCAACACACAAAATCCGCGGATCAAATCCAACAAACTTCATCACACCAACAAATCACAAAAAAAATTGGGGCTATTTTTGTGGGGCAATTTTTTGATTAGGACGAAAAACAACAAAATCAAGCTAGAAAACAAAGAGGGGGGCTCCGAAATCGTGATCAATGTGGCTCATGATACCAAGATGATGTAGGATGGAACCCTAGATGGCCGATCTTTCACGAAAGGAGCGGATCCCTACGAAGAACGCGATGAACATGAGGGGAAACACGAGGGGAACATGAGAGGAACACGAGAGAAATCACTCAACCAACAAGAATATATCACACATGCGCTAGATCGATGAACACAAAGGTAAGATACAAGATCCAAAGTCAACAACGGACGATACAAACGGTAACCGGTTCTGCTCCGTGAGGAGGTCTTGATGGGGGCCTTCTCCGTGAGGAGGTCTTGAATCCAAGGTGATCTTCTACGAAGAGGGCTGCAGTCTCTCTCGAGGGGGAGATCCGTATTGGATGAGCAAAGCTCTATCTCTAAATGAGCTAATCCTTTGCTAACCCTGGAAAGAGGATGGGGATGGAGTATTATAGTCTAGGAGGTCGAAGATGTACAAGGGCTTCGGCCCTTTACTGTGCGCAGACAGGCGGAGCCGGATGTCCGGGGCTTCGGGAGGGGCCGGATGTCCGGGCTAGGGGGGCGGATGTCCGGGTTGGCGGCGAAAGCTTCTGTAGGTTCTGGTGCGTGGCGCCGGATTTCCGGGCTTCTGGCTGGATTTCCAGGCTCGGGCCGGATGTCTGGGCTGGACGTCGGATGTCCGGGCCCTGTAGACTTGGCCGGCTGGGCTGCTGCTTATGTGGACGCTCCAGTGGCCGGATGTCCGGGGCCTGGAAGGTGAGCTTGCCTTCTTCCGTTGGTTCTCTTCATCCGTGAACTTGGCGGCTTGTCCGTCTTCACGTGCATCCTCAGGAGGCTCCTCTTGACACCTAATCATGCATAGCATATCAGACTTAGGTAGTAGCCATGTCTCGAGTGGATCATATGTGATATCACTAAGGAAGGAAGTCACCTCGTTCTCGAGCGCTCTAGCTCGTGCTCGTGTCATGGGTCCTCTTGGCTCTTGATGAGACGATGGTAGGTCCATGGGGATGATCATGGGATGCTCCGCATCATCGATGACGCGGAGCATCCTACGATCATCCCCATGTACACTCGAGGCTACGCTATTGGACCTAAGGTGAACTCGCTCCTTTCTGAATCTTCCCTTTCCGCATGTAAGACATGGATGCTACTTCAAGCGCGGACCTTGTTCATACTCAGGTACACCCGAGGAGACCATGGACAACCCAAGGACCAAGGCCAAGCGTGCGCGGAAGCGAAGGAAGGAGAAGGAAGAAGAGCCAGCTGCTACAGGCCTCGGACATCCGGCCCCAGCCCTAACATCAGGACTAGCCCGGACATCCGGCCTGATCCCCGGAAATCCAGCGCCCATCACAGAAGGCACCCGAAGCTGAACCCCATCAGCCCGGACATCCGGCCAGAGGCCCGGACATCCGGCCAGAGGCCCGGACATCCGGCCGCCAGCCCGGACATCCGGACCCTGCCTATCCAGAGAGCTCCGAGACCGGCCATGCCAGCCCGGATATCCGGCCTCCCTGCCCGGACATCCAGCCCGTCCCCCGGATATCCGGCGCCTGTCTGCGCACAGTGAACGGGCCAAGGGCCCATGTATCCCCCCTCTCACTTACCCCTTCGTGGGCTAACACTATATATAGACCCTCACCTCCTCCTAGTTAGGTTTAGCATTGGTTTAGCTCATAGTTGAGATAGAGCTTTGCTCATCCATTACGGATCTCCTCCTCGAGAGAGACTGCGGCCCCTCTTCGGAGAAGATCACCTTGGATTCAAGACCTCCTCAGGAGAAGACCCCCCTCAAGACCTCCTCACGGAGAAGAATCGGTTACCCTTTGTATCGTCCGTTGTTGACTTTGGATCTTGTATCTCTACTTTGTGTTCATCGATCTAGCGCATGTGTAATTTATTCTTGTTGGTTGAGTGATTCTCTCGTGTTTTCCCTCGTGTTTCCCCTCGTGTTCTTCGTGTTCCTCTTCGGGATCCGCTCCTTTCGTGAAAGATCGACCATCTACAGTTCCACCCGACATCATCTTGGTATCATGAGCCAGGTTGATCACGATTTCAGAGCCTCCCCGTTGTGTTTTCTAGCCTAGTTTTGTTGATTTCGTCCTAAATTCGAAAAATCCCCACCAAAAATAGCTCCAAATTTTTTAGTGATTTGTTGGTTTGATGATGTTTTGTTGATTTTGATCCAAGGATTTGCTTTGTTACTTGTGGATCTAGCTTTCCCCCAATTTTCCCCACTTTCCATCCACGAAATCTCTGCAATTTTGCCCCCGAAATCATCAATTTCCGCCCCCAAAATCGAGTTCATCCTCGGATTTGGAGCCCGGACATCCGGCCCGTAGCCCCGGGCATCTGGCGTCCCGGACATCCGGCCCGTAGCCCCGGGCATCTGGCGTCCCGGACATCCGGCCCGTGGCCCGGATATACGACTCCTGGAGCGCAATTTTGCGCGCGGTTCTGGACATCAGGTCCTAGAAATCCGGCCCGAGCCCCGGATGTCCGGCCCTTGTTCCCCGTTTCACCGTTTTGTGCATAACTAATTCATCCGGAGTCCGTTTTTGACGTTCTTTAGCTCGTTTTGAAGCTATTGACATCCCCCATTGATAGAGGCAAAGGTGTCCCGTCTGTCGATGAGATGGTGGCTATCGTTTAGGATGAAGTCGACTTTGACGATCCGACTACGAGCGTCACGAGGCGTCGGCGCCTTAGCAATCGCTAAACCAACTCCGAGAGGTTATTGACCACGCGGAGCACGATCAACCTGACCATGAAGGTCTGTTTCCTGCAGCAAGCGAAGAACAAGCAAGAAACTAAGATTGCAATCTGGATATTGCAAATATAAGAGGAAAGCTTTATTGATCAAGGTGGGGTTCTGTGGCGCCTTTATGCGGTCGTTGAACACAAACGAAGTACGCGAAGTTGCAGCTATGGCGAACTTTTAATCTAAACAGAACCTAAAGTCTAAACGACGCCCTAAGGGCTGTATATATGGAGCAAGAGGGGGGAATTTCGTGGACTTTGGAGGAGGGGTCCGAAACCAACCCTAACTCTTGTTTCCCCACACATACGGACTCTAAAAACAGCCTATACTTAAGTATTTCGAAAATACACGGGCCTGGCCCAATAATGAGGTGACACAGCACCTAGAATAGCCTCTAGAAGAAATTTATGAAGTGGCATCTTGTATATTTCGTCCAAGGCTTCATGCACTCCTTATGGTGGCTTCAAAGTCGTGAAATCATCACTTGTAACTCCGTTCTTGATCCCCTTAGCATGCCATCAACTCCATGTGTGTTCTTGCTCCAATGTTCATCCTTCTCCAAGCTAGGCCCTTCATTTGTAAGCAAAACAAATGTATCCAATTTAGGCAACATCATATTCTCATGAACATTAGAATCATTACCAAGAAACCAAAGTACCTGGTAATTTAATTGGCGTGCGCGAGCTCTAGTTATTGGTCCAGTATATGTAACAGTAGGGGCTGTGGGTGTAACAATGGTATTTATGTCCTCATCACCCATCCCACAAAAATACTACCATCCCCATTTTACTCCATCAAATTTTGGCATTTTGGCATCTTTTCCTAGGGCTTCCACCATAACTTCCGCATAACCACCATCGACTTCCGCAACCTAACCCAATTTGTTCCCTATAGCATTAGTGGTTGTTTGAGTTGTGATTCGAGTCTCCTAAGGTGTTTCGGCTACTTAGGGACGGTTGCTTCTTCATTAACCACCACAATATCTTCCGCATAGGCTTACCCACCATACACTTCCGCCACCTCAACTTAACCCAATTTTGTTTGTGTTGTGAGTTGTGTCTCCTAAGGTGTTTCGGCTACTTAGGGACCGTCCTTCCAACTCCGACACCGTGCATAGTTCACCACCTTACCCTCACTTCTGCATTGCGTCTCAAAACCCATCATTGCATTTCCGCAATCCCATTGAGCTTCCGCAAAACCACCACCGCTTTCCGCTACCACCATTTGACATTTGACATTTGAGATTTTGAGTTCGCGGTTTTTCCGTTTCCTAAGCTGTTTCGGCTACTGAGGGACGAGTCTCCATCATCTTGATATCTACATCAAGAACACCGCTACTCATCATCACCTCGGACGATAACCTCCATATCATCTTGGTATCGTGGTATCCCTCCATTATATATTCCCTTGCAATTGCATTGATAACCCCTAGCCTATTTTGCGTCAGTTGCCTATCGAGACTAGCCATTTGAGTATTGCCGGCAACGTTACTTGTGCACATTAGTGATCTACACCTCCCATTGCATACATACCATATCATATTGGTATCATATCATCTCTTGTGTCACAAAGATTGTTCCCGCATATACACAATTGCTATCCTGGTTTGTGCATTGTGCAAAAGTGGCCATACATATAAAAAAAGAATAAGCTTTTAAGCAAAAGAGAAGAACAAAGAGCTTGTAAGCAAGTGCCATAGCATCATACTACATTAAGATTGTCATACTCGATCATCTTGGATCATCTTGAGAAACACCGGGAACCATACATACATAGCATACTTGGGATACAAAGTTTATCCATTTTGCATCTTATAGGTTGTGCACAAGTGTCGTATCCGCCTATAGAGCAATCGTGCTAGCGTCTCTCTTGAGTTGTGCAACACGAGCGTTTTCCGTGGACTCCATATTTTGTGCTCATTCCTTGGTTGCACGACCCCATTTATCTATCCGTGTGTGTGTTTCCGTGTGCCATTCTTTGCTATTGGTCTACTTGTTTCTCTTGCGAATTTGTGAATCTCTTTCAACATTATTGACTCTTGCTAACATTTTGCATCAAATTTTTTGTGCCACTATCCTCACCGAGCTCCACCATAAGCCTTATTTGTGTACGTGTGAGAAACCGACAAGAATTTGTACCAATTGTGCTATTTCCTTATTACACATTGAGTGATCATTGATCCATCTTCAACATCGGTCAAGGTACATTTGGTATAGTTCTTCTCTTTCTCCCATTCATATTTGCTCGAGTCTTGTGATGGATAGGCAAGGCATTTCATCTCCGGTCTTCGACAACAACGACCAGTAGCGAACAACTACATCACCAAAATGTCCATCTTCGATCTACAACGACAAATGCAAGGTGCACAATCTACCTTGCGAGAGCGCCTCGACAACCTCGCCATCGACATACGACACTCCGAAGCAAGGAAAATGGACTACATCGACACCAAGTTGGGCGAGCTAAAGGATCAACTACGATACATGGTGGCCGACTACAAGTCTTCTTGCCATCCATCATCCTCAAGGCGGCGGCGAGCAAGTCAATCATCTTCAGAGCGCCAACAAGATGCAAGCACAAGTTGTCCACGTCCACATCTCCATGGCGACCACCATCACCTTCATGATCCACATCGTCATGAAGGGCAAGTCACCTCCAAGCATCATGTGCACGACGACGACGAACGACATCATCAACATGAAGATGCTCAACAAGTGCAAATGCACAAGTCCCAACGAGCTCTACTTCACGCCAAGTCCAAGCTTCATGAGCAAAAGAGAAGACTGCGAGACAAGCACCACCAAGACGGAGCTACGGCTACAACAACCACTTCGTAATCTTCGCCAAGTGCTATCAAGACATCTTCGCCTTTGGACGTACGGCATCTTCACCTAATTCCCACGAGTTCGCCTACATCGACATCTTCAACAACAAGGCGACCAACTACGAGCGAGGGTGACACTTCCATCTTCGGAAGCCCCTCAAGGAAGATGGCCGAGCATGGGAAATTCCCTTCGGTCATGGAGACGAGCTATGAGGTGCCACATCATATGATAGAGGCAAAGGTGTCCCGTCTTTCGATGAGATGTTGGTTTTCGCTTTGGAGGAAGTCGACTTTGACGATCCGACTACGTACGTGCGAGACGTCGCGCCTTAGCAATCGCTAAACCAACTCCGAGAGGTTATTGACCACGCCGAGCACGATCAACGACCACGAGGGTCTGCATTTCCTGCGAGCAAACGAAGAACAAGCAAGAAACCGAGATTGCAATCTGGATATTGCGAATATAAGATGAAAGCTTTATTGATCAAGGTGGGGTTACGTGACGCCTTTATGCAGTCGTTGAACACAAACGAAGTACGCGAAGTTGCAGCTATGGCGAACTTTTGATCTAAACAAAACCCAAAGTCTAAACGACGCCCTAAGGGCTGTATATATGGAGAAAGAGGAGGGAATTTCGTGGCCCTTGAGGGAGGGTTCCGAAACCAACCCTAACTCTTTTTTCCCCAATCATACGGACTCTAATAACAGCCTACACTTAAGTATTTCGAAATTACATGGGCCTGGCCCAATAATAAGGTGACGCAGCACCTAGAATAGCCTATGGACGAATATTATGAAGTGGCATCTTGTATATTTCGTCCAAGGCCTCATGCTCTCATTAGGGTGGCTTCAAAGTCCTGGAATCATCACTTGTAACTCCGTTCTTGTTTCCTTATGCATGCCAACATCTCCATGCTTGGACTTGCTCCAAGATTCATCTTTCTTGTCCATGGTAGGCCCTTCATTTGTAAGCAAAACAAATGTATCCAATTTAGGCAGCATCATATTCTCATGAACATTGGAATCGTTACCAAGAAACGAAAGTACACGATAATTCAATTGGGCGTCTTGTGAGCTCTAGTAATTGGTCCGGTATGTATAGCAGCAGGGGCTGTGGGTGTAACAATGGTATTGATGTCCTCATCATCCTCCCTTCTTGAAATGAAGTCGTCCTCGACGGAAACTCATCTTCCTCACCCAAATAAGGCTTCAAATCTGCAATGTTAAAAGTGGGACTAACCCCAAAATCTGCAGGCAGCTCAAGTTTATATGCATTATCATTTATTTTCTCTAACACCTTAAATGGACCATCAAGACGTGGCATTAGCTTTGATTTGCAAATTAGGAAACCTATCCTTACGCAAATGTAACCAAACAAGATCTCCGGTGCAAAGACAACATGTTTTCTACCCTTATCTCCGGCAAGTTTATATTTAGCATTCATACGCTCAATGTTTTCCTTAGTTAACTCATGCATTTTTAAAATCAATTCAGCACGTTCTTTAGCATCAAAATTAACCTTCTCCGAAGATGGAAGAGGCAACAAATCAATAGGTGCACGAGGTAGGAAGCCATACACAATTTCAAAAGGGCACATCTTAGTAGTAGAATGCAATGAGCGATTATAAGCAAATTCAATATGAGGCAAGCATTCTTCCCACATTTTCTTATTATTCTTCAAAACAGCCCTAAGCATAGTAGACAATGTTCTATTGACTACTTCAGTTTGTCCATCGGTTTGGGGGTGACAAGTAGTACTAAAAGCGGTTTAGTCCCCAACTTAGCCCATAAACATCTCCAAAAGTGGCTAAGAAATTTAGTATCACGATCTGAAACAATAGTATTTGGCACACCATGCAAGCGAATAATTTCACGAAAGAACAAATCAGCAACATTAACAAAGCATCATCGCTTTTATGACATGGTATGAAGTGTGCCATTTAGAGAATCTATCCACGACAACAAATATGCTATCCCTCCCTTCTTTGTTCGAGGTAAACCTAAAACAAAGTCCATAGATATATCCTCCCAAGGAACACTAGGTACAGGCAAAGGCATATATAAACCATGAGGATTGAGTCGTGACTTAGCTTTTTGACATGTAGTGCAGCGAGCAACAAAACGCTCAACATCCCGTCTCATCTTTGGCCAAAAGAAATGTGTAGCAAGTATATCCTCCGTCTTCTTCACGCCAAAGTGTCCCATTAATCCTCCTCCATGCGCCTCCTGCAACAACAAAAGACGAACAGAGCTAGCAGGAATCCATAGCTTGTTAGCACGGAACACAAAACCATCCTTAATAACGAACTTGTTCCATGTTCTTCCTTCTTTACAATTCTGCATTACATCTTTAAAATCAGCATCATGCACATATTGATCTTTGATGGTCTCCAAACCAAATATTTTGAAGTCAAGTTGTGAAAGCATAGTATAGCGACGAGACAAAGCATCAACAATAACATTTTCTTTACCCTTCTTGTGTTTAATGACATAAGGGAAAGTCTCAATGAATTCAACCCATTTAGCATGTCTACGATTCAGTTTAGCTTGACTTTTAATATGTTTCAAAGATTCATGATCAGAATGTATAACAAATTCTTTGGGCCATAAATAATGTTGCCATGTCTCTAAAGTCCGAACAAGAGCATATAATTCTTTGTCATAAGTAGAATAGTTCAGACTAGGCCCACTCAATTTTTCAGAAAAGTATGCAACAGGTTTGCCATCTTGTAATAACACACCTCCTAATCCAATTCCACTAGCATCACATTCAAGCTCAAAAGTCTTATTAAAGTCAGGAAGTTGGAGTAAAGGAGCATGTGTCAACTTATCTTTCAATACCGTGAAGGCTTCTTCCGTGCGGTACCCCAAACAAAAGGCACATCCTTCTTTGTAAGTTCATTGAGAGGTGCAGCAATGGTGCTAAAGTCTCTCACAAAGCGCCTATAGAAACCAGCGAGTCCAAGAAAACTCCTCACTTGTGTGACCGTTTTGGGCTGCGGCCAACTCTCAATAGCTTCAATCTTGGCTTTATCAACTTCAATACCCTGTGGTGTAACAACATAGCCAAGAAAAGATACTCATCGGTGCAAAAGGTGCACTTCCCAAGGTTACCAAACAAGCGTGCATCACGTAGAGCATTAAAAACAGCACGTAAATGTTCCAAATGTTCTTCCAAAGATTTGCTATAAATCAGTATATCATCAAAGTAAACTACCACAAATCGTCCAATGAAAGCACGTAAAACTTCGTTCATTAATCTCATGAAAGTACTAGGTGCATTAGTTAACCCAAAAGGCATGACTAACCACTCATATAATCCAAACTTAGTTTTAAATGCTGTTTTCCATTCATCTCCCAATTTCATACGAATTTGATGGTATCCACTACATAAATCAACTTTGGAGAATATTGTAGAGCCACTCAATTCATCAAGCATATCATCTAGCCTAGGAATAGGATGGCGATAACGAATAGTAATATTATTAATGCCTCTACAATCAACACACATACATGACGTACCATCCTTTTTAGGCACTAGTATAATAGGAACAGCACAAGGACTAAGAGATTTGCGTATATAACCTTTGTCGAGCAGCTCCTGTACTTGACGCATAATCTCCTTCGTCTCCTCTGGATTGGTACGGTATGGTGCGCGGTTGGGTAGCGATGCACCGGAATTAAGTCAATTTGATGCTCAATCCCTCGAATAGGTGGTAATCCGGTGGCACGTCTTGTGGGAAGACGTCGTGAACTCCCGCAAAATGTTAGTGACAGCAGGGGGCAAAGAGGAAGGCACGTCCTCGAATGAAAATAATGCCTCTTTGCACACAAAAGCATAGCAAACAGATTTGCTAGAATCTAGCTCATCAATATCAGATTTGGTGGCAAATAAACATGCACTTTTCAGTTTAATTTCAGAAGCAACATTAGATGGTTTATTATTAGGCTTCATTTGTTGCTCAAATTCTTTTGCCACAATCTGATTTTCACTCTTATTTTCTCCTGTTTTGCTTTATTAGCTCTATTAATATCATCTTTCAAAATGGAATCGAGTCATAGGAAGCAAAGTAATATTTTTATCCTTGTGAACAAGAGTATCTTGATTGTTTCTACCATGGCGTACAGAATTTTTATCAAATTGCCATGGTCTACCAAGTAATAAGGAACTTGCTTGCATAGGTACCACATCACAATCAACATAATCAGCATATGTAGAGATACTAAAATGCACACGAACAGTGCGTGTTACCTTAACCTTGTCGTTGTTGTTGAACCATTGGATGTAGTAAGGATGTGGATGTGGTCTTGTGGTGAGAGATAGCTTCTCCACCATATCCATGCTAGCCAAGTTGTTGCAGCTCCCTCCATCTATGATGACCTTGAATAGAACGTTCCTTCACAACTCCCTTTGTATGGAACAAGTTATGCCTCTGATTTTGCTCAGCTTGTGTAACCTGCACACTCAAAACACGTTGAGCAACTAAACATTCATACACATCGGCATCTTCAAAGCCATGAATTGCGTCTCATGATCAGAATCATCTCCACCATGTTCTTCATGTGTAATAAGAGCCAAAGTCTCTTCATCATAGTCACTAAGCGGACTCATACCCACCATCCTCGGAGCAATCATCACACGCTGAGATTGGCATTCTCTCATAAAATGTCCTCTTCCCTTACAACGACGACAAATAATATCACTTGTGTGCCTGTTGACGCCATGGAAGAAGAAGAGCTCTGTGTAGGCCCAGCGGTGTGCTCTTGGCGAGATAGTGGTGGTTGTGCACGCTTTCTTGTATCACGGTTGGAGGTGGCAGCGGCGGAGGTGCCGGTGTAGTAGAACGTGTGGGCGTAGATGATGCACGTGGTGTCCATGATGAAGGTCGACCTGCGAGAAAAGTTAGTCCGCGCCAAGGCACATCGATCCTGCACTTCACGTTCAGCTTTACAAGCAAGATTGAATAATAGAGTGATATTATTATAATCCTTGTAGTATAGAATGGTCTGAATCTCTCTATTGAATCCACCCATAAAACGTGCAAGCATAGCTTCATTCTCCTCAACTCTAACACATCTAATCAAGCCAGTTTGTAATTCACGATAATATTCTTCTACGAATTTTTTCCTTGTCTTAAGCGCTGCAATTTTGAAGTAATTCACGTTGATAATATGGTGGAACCCAACGAGTACGCATAGCAGTTTTCAAAGCAGCCCAAGTAGGCTGGAACAGGATATAATCTACAATGTTCGAGACCACCAAACACATGCAAAGCTAGTGAAAGCACAAGCAATGACAGGAACACGTCTCTCCTCGGGATATTGTAAACATGTAAATCGTTGTTCAGTTTCTAACTCCCAAGTAAGATATATATCAGAACATATCTACCCTCAAATGGTGGAATATTCAATTTCAGTTTAGGGAGATGGTCATGATCTCGTACTGAAGGGGAGCCCAACATTGCCATTATTTGCATGTGGGCGACACGGTGGTTGTGGTGCTGGTGGTTGCACGTAGTTACGATGTTGATCAACCTCATCCTCGTAATCTCTCACATAATCATCCTCCCCACCGCAGCAGCAGGAGCCATGTAGTATCAACAGAAGACCAAAGAGCTTGGCCAGGCTGAAGAGGGACACGGAAGCTTCGGCGGAGGGCTGTTTCGCGATGTGGAGGTAGTCCTTGTTGTTGTAGTAGAGGTGCGTTAGGTGCCGCCGGTGGTGGTGGTGGTAGACGCGAGCAATTCATTAAACTTGTTATCGAGCTTTGTTTCAACGCCTTCTCAATGCCATCTATCTTCTCCATGGCCTCTTCAAATCTATTTAGCACATCGTCCACCCGCCCACTCATCATTTGTTGAAACTTATCATGTAGCGCTTTGTTTGTCATGTTCTCCCGGTCGGTCTCGTCGGCTTGTGATCCTGCCATGGTTAGCAACAATAGAAACACACAAGAATATGATTGACAGACTACTAGGAAGTGGTGGTGGTTGTGTGGTGGGCGATCACAAATCCGTCAAGCAAATCTCAAATTCTTACCAGTTCTTACCCAAAGAAGGCGGTGATCGGCAACCGATGTAGTCAAAACTCTCAAAGCTTGGATAGAGAGATTACGAGGAGAGTCAAGCATACGATGTAGATGTATGTGGAGCTGGGAAGGCTTATAATATGGTAGCAAAAAGGGTCAGCAATAATCAATTCAGAGATGCAAAGTTGAATAAACGCTCAACGACGGTCTTTGTCTTTGGTCCTAGGCTAGACCGTGCTAGAGACGCGAGCCTAGAACACTAACAAAATCACGGCGCTGCACGTAAACAAGGGGAAAGCACACTCTGGAATTTTTTTTCGCTCTTCTTTTTCTTTTTTTTTGCGCTGCTCTTTTTTTTTTGCGAAAAATCACTATAATGGCAAGTGTCTCAAAACTCTTCCCAGGTCAAACTGACAGGATGGGCACGAAATTTTTCGACCAAATTTTTTTTTTTTTGGACTGCGGACCCAAAAGCTGAAGCAGGTCAAAAAACTTTCTATAATGGCGATTGTCTCAATACGCTTAGAAACACCTAAAAATAGGATAGCCAGAAATTTTTTCGACAAGTGCGTTTCGGAAATTTTGGGCCTAAGCGGAGGTGGTTTCAGGACTCTTTTTTTTGAAACCTACTCCGGCTAGGAAACACGAATCGGAAACTAGATGGATCTCGAAAGCAAACCTAATATGAGAAGAACTTCGGTTTGGTGGTGGATATATGGTGGTGGTATATGGCAGCGGTGGTGGTATATGGCAGCGGTGGTGGTATATGGCTACGGATTGGTGGTGGATAAGAAGGGTGGTAGATGGCAAGGCGATGATGATGGTGCGGCGGC
This sequence comes from Aegilops bicornis, assembly GCA_021605145.1. Lineage (NCBI taxonomy): Eukaryota > Viridiplantae > Streptophyta > Magnoliopsida > Poales > Poaceae > Aegilops > Aegilops bicornis. The sequence goes on from CM038671.1 coordinate 363,003,571, forward strand.
GTGACAACTTATGACCGAACTTCGAAACTCTAAGAGACTAGACTCTAAGACCAGCAACTTGACACGACGATGCAACATAAATTCAACAAAGCAAAAACCCCAAAAAGATTATGCGAAGGCTCAGATTGGTTCGGATATGATGAACTAACCCTAATTTTTTTTTGTGGCTTTTTCGTGGACTTTAGGTATGAAGAACAGACTCGACCGAATCTACGAAAAACTGTAAAATCTCACCGAGCAACCTGAAAATCTGATACCACTTGATAGAGGCAAAGGTGTCCCGTCTTTCGATGAGATGTTGGTTTTCGCTTTGGAGGAAGTCGACTTTGACGATCCGACTAAATGCGTGCTGAGACGTCGGCGCCTTAGCAATCGCTAAACCAACTCCGAGAGGTTATTAACCACGCCGAGCACGATCAACGACCACGAGGGTCTGCATTTCCTGCGAGCAAGCGAAGAACAAGCAAGAAACTGAGATTGCAATCTGGATATTGCGAATATAAGATGAAAGCTTTATTGATCAAGGTGGGGTTCTGTGGCGCCTTTATGCAGTCGTTGAACACAAACGAAATGCTGTGAAGTTGCAGCTATGGCGAACTTTTGATCTAAACAAAACCCAAAGTCTAAACGACGCCCTAAGGGCTGTATATATGGAGAAAGAGGAGGGAATTTCGTGGCCCTTGAGGGAGGGTTCCGAAACCAACCCTAACTCTTGTTTCCCCAAACATACGGACTCTAAAAACAGCCTACACTTAAGTATTTCGAAATTACATGGGCCTGGCCCAATAATAAGGTGACGCAGCACCTAGAATAGCCTATGGACGAATATTATGAAGTGGCATCTTGTATATTTCGTCCAAGGCCTCATGCTCTCATTAGGGTGGCTTCAAAGTCCTGGAATCATCACTTGTAACTCCGTTCTTGTTTCCCTTGCGCATGCCAACATCTCCATGCTTGGACTTGCTCCAAGATTCATCTTTCTTGTCCATGGTAGGCCCTTCATTTGTAAGCAAAACAAATGTATCCAATTTAGGCAGCATCATATTCTCATGAACATTGGAATCGTTACCAAGAAACGAAAGTACCTGATAATTCAATTGGCGTGCGCGAGCTCTAGTAATTGGTCCAGTATGTATAGCAGCAGGGGCTGTGGGTGTAACAATGGTATTGATGTCCTCATCATCATATGGGCCTCCAACAACAAGACGGTGATAAGACGGTCGAGCAAGGGCCATCCCCTTCGACCACGGCAATGAGCAGGAACCTCTTCAACAACATGAAGAAGGCGCCCATATTGGACTCATACTCCGAGTCAAGCTACGAGACTGCACATGAGACCTTATCTTTGGTCTTGGAGAGTGATGATGTGCCATATTCGGCCTTCATCCACGACATGATTGAGCATGGAGACATTTGCACCAACATCTCTCCGACACCCACATATGAAGAGATGGCCCAATTCCCATGTGAGGAGAGCCACCCCACCATGAGTGATATGAGTGACTCCACCATATGTGACATTGAGAGCATTTCCTATGAGAGGATGAGTGTGACCACCACTAGCCCCACACTTGAGAGCATGCCACACATCCTATGTGAGGTTGAGAGCCATTTGAGTGACTCCACCAACCATACGAGTGAACGCATCCTTGAGGGAGTGAGTGAGCCACAACACTTAGTGAGTGAGGTAGTTGACACGGCATGTGAGGCCACTATGATTTCTAACAACTTAACCTCTACTTTGAGTGTGTTTTCTTTGGTGCTAGGTCTCCTACATGAAGACATGCCTATCCTCGACGAGTCCATACCTCAATTGGAGACAACGATGGCCATTGTGGACGATGATGTACCCCCCACATGGTTCCATCAAGATGAAGATGACAACGAGTTGATCTTCGACACCTCACCTACAACACATGAGCGATGCTCCAAAGGTAACATAGGTGATGGTGCTTCTCTTGTCCCACTAGTGGACTATCTTACCAATGATTGCTTGCATGATATTGATCCACTATTCCAATGCTTCATGCTAGTGCGACTTCTTCATGTCATGACTTACCCATTTATGATGAATATGATGATCAGCATGTTGAGTTGCCTAGTTATGATGCTATGCTCCATAGGATATCATGTGAAAATTCTATTGGTCACTTCATGTTTGACAATTCATTGAACTTGTCATATGCTATGAGTGAGATCTTCCATATTGCTTCATTTCAATCTCAACATAGTAACTATGCATGCCCCATTAAGATAAATCCCATTTGCACTTATGGCATAGATGACGAAATGATGGTCATTGCCTTTTGTTTTTCATGTGATGATATTTCCATGCTTCCTTTACATGATTTACGCAATTCATCTACTATACCATGCCATGATCACATTGTTCCAAATATGCATTGTTTTGGATGTTGTCAATATTCTCCATGTGATGTTTCCATTAATGCTCATGAGGAGACCCCCATAGTTTCCTCATACATATTAGGAGATTTTGATGCATTCCATACTTTGCATGATTCCCATAATTGCTTGCACCATATGCATACCATTCATAACAATGCTCTAGATATCACTAATGATGCATTACACAATTTGAGTCTCCATTATGCTATACATAATAACAAACCTCTCATGATGGATGACATGTTTCTATATCACGCATCTCATTTATTTGAGCATTGGCTATTTTGTGCTAACCAACACATGCACGTATGCATCATGATGGATGATGTGTACATATACCACGCACACACAATTTTTCCTTTGCCTTTGTTTTGTCTAGGTACTCACGTATTGATGTAGGGCGGAACCCTATGGGGCTGATCTTTCACGTTTGGAGGGGATCCTACGGGGAAACACGAAGAACGCGTGGAAGAACACAAGGGAAATCATGGGGAGGAACGAGAGAAACACTCAACCGACAAGTGATTGATCACACAAGGGCTAGATCACCGAAAGCATAAGGTAGCAGAAGATTCAAAATCAACAAAGGAAAGATACAAGAGTAATTGTTCTTCTCCGTGAGGAGGTCTTGATTGTCTTCTCCGGATGGAGGCCTTGAATCCGAACGGATCTTCTCCGAGGAGGCACGATCCCTCACGTGGAGTAGATCCGGTACGGATGAGCTATGGTCTATCTCAAGATGAGCAATCACAACGCTAACCCTAACTAGGAGGAGGTGGGGGAGTATATATATAGTGCTAGCCCATGAAGGGGTAAGTGAGGGCGAAGGGGTACATGGGCTCGGCCCAATACACTATCTTGCAGACAGTAGGAAGTTCCGGGCTCCGGAAGTTCCGGGCAGGTTCCGGCCGAGTTCCGGGCTATCCAGAGAGTTGGCGCGCTCGGGGCTGGTCTGGACTCCCGGGGCCGGAGGTTCCGGGCAGGCCAGAAGGTCCGGGGGCCGGAAGTTCCGGGCATTCCAGAAGCTTCTCCCTGCTTCTTCTTCCTTCTCCTCTTCCATGCTTGGCCTTGGTCCTTGGACCCTCCATGGTCGTCTCGGTTGTACCTGAGTGTATGCAAGGTCCATGCATGAGGTAGTAGCCATGTCTCACATGTGGAAAGTGACAGTTCGAAGAGGAGTGAGTTCACCTTGTGCCCTATGGCGTATGGTCGAGGTCTCGTCATATGTCCTCTTGGGGCTTGGAGAGTAGTCAGAATGTACATGGGGATGAACGTGGGATGCTCCGCATTATCTCCCCCCCCCCCCCTTGGGAAAGATCCGACCTCGGATCGTGATCCTCATCACCATGGAAATGGTTGTCGTGGACGGACTTCTAGTTGGACGGAGTTGAAGGCATGACGCAATCCAAGTACTCCAAGGTGTCTCCGGTATGTGGTACATGCAAAATGAGCAAACACAAGCGAAACTCGGAAATACAATGGTTAGCGCACACAAAATGTCCATCAATTAAGCGTGAGTCTGTGCGAAGGGATAGTGCGTGACAAAGCGCATGAAGCTTATCAAGATGATATAGAATGATATGCAAAGCATTCATGGGAGCAAAAGCCTTCATTGTGCACACAAATGTGTTGTGAATATTATCAAGGCAACCATGGTGCAAAATGATGTCATAGTGAGACGGTTTATCAATAGCATGAATATGGCAATGGATGCTCAATATGTTTATGTAATCATGCAATTGATGGTGGGCAATATGATCATGATGTATGAATATGCCATCAAGAAAGATCACAACAAATTTGCTAAGGAAGTGTACAAGCTCATATATCATGGATGACATGGGAATATAAGATGCAACAAGGCAATCGTAATGTGAGGCAATCCATGCATAGGTTGTAAACTTGTGGTGAGTATGATATGTCCATCGAGCATGACATGTATGAGCACAAACAACAAATATGGAGGTGGTGGTATACCAATGCTCGATGCCGTGGCATGAGTGGAGTTCCGAAGGTGCATAAAATAAGTGCGAGCGCTCCGCAATGTGAAGGTCCATAGAGCCAATCTCCAATGTCGCTCCTCCATCCAATAGATGTAACATGTACACAAAAAGAAGGAAACAACAATGAAAGAGTGACCCATCCAATATGCGTATTTGAGGATGGCTCAAAGAGAAGGAGTTCACCTTTATAAGAATGTCGAAAATGTTGGTGTCGCACATCGTGTATGCCTTCACATAACCAATATGTCTCATGACGGTAATGCCTTGTAACTCCTTCAAAACGAAAGAACATGACAAACACTCGGAAAAACAAACGAGGTTAGCGGAAGTGCAAAACCTATCATTCGTGTGGTAAGATACCCAAGAAGTGTATGCATCATGCTCATCATAAGAAAGGACAAGTGAGTATTGCATAGTATGGAGGCATATGATGTGAGAACAACCAAATGCAATAGGCTCAATCAACCAAGCATGCATCACGAGTAATATGTCCATGTCTCCAAGATCAATAAGCATAGATGCAACTAATGGAGACAAACGACAAAGATCAACATATATCACGTGAGAGGCATGAATATATATGTCATCAACCCAAGAAAGCGAGTAAGAATGGAACATGGGTGATGCAACATAGCAAGCAATCATAGTGATCAAGTCAAGAAAGCTAGTAGTGTGAAGATGCAACATACTAGAAGGAATCATGGCAACCATGTCATGTGTGCAAATGGTGGGCATATATAATGCACATGACATTTCACAATCATAAAGGCAAGATATGAGCAAAATAGCATCAATAGCATGGAGCACATGATAAACATGGCAATAGCAACAAGGATCTCCACCGAGCATGCAAATACACATAGGAGTAGCATAATGGTGAATCATGGGTAGATGCAAGCAAGGGTCACAATTGCATGGCAAAGGTATAGAAGCAAGCATAGCATGCAAAGTGAACACAGTAAAATGAGCATGAAGCGACAAGTGATATATAACCCATAGCCGTGTGAGAGCCAAGTAGAAGAGATGCACGTAGTCCTGGCGCGGAGGGAATGGTGGCAAGGATAGTCCACGGGATCCCAAATCGTCATTGCTCTCAAGAGCTCGTTTCATCAACTCTTGGGATTGAGAGGTTGACGAGTATACATGAGTACCTACACAAGACAAAGACAAAGGAAAAATTGTGTGTGCGTGGTAGATGTACACATCATCCATCATGATGCGCACATGCATGTGTTGGTTAGCACAAAATAGCCAATGCTCAAATAAATGAGATGCGTGATATAGAAACATGTCATCCATGATGAGAGGTTTGTTATTATGTATAACATAATGGAGACTCAAATTATGTAATGCATCATGGGAAATATGTAGAGCATTGTTATGCGTGGGATGCATATGGTGCAAGCAATTATGAAAATCATGCAAAGTATGGAATGCATCAAAATCTCCTAATATGTATGAGGAAACTATGGGGGTCTCCTCATGAGCATTAATGGAAACATCACATGGAGAATATTACCAACCTCCAAAACAATGCATATTTGGAACAATGTGATCATGGTATGGTATAGTAGATGAATTGCGCAAATCATGTGAAAAAAGCATTGCAATATCATCACATGAAAAACAAAAGCCAATGACCATCATCTCGTCATCTATGCCATAAGTGCAAATGGGATTTATTTTAATGGGGCATGCATAGTTACTATGTTGAGATTGAAATGATGCAATATGGGAGATCTCACACATAGCATATGACAAGTTCAATGGATTGTCAAACATGAAGTGACCAATAGAATTTTGACATGATATCCTATGGAGCAGAGCATCATAACTAGGCAACTCAACATGCTCATCATCATATTCATCAAAAATGGGTAAGTCATGACATGAAGAAGTCGCACTAGCATGAAGCATTGAAATAGGTGGATCAACATCATGCAAGCAATCATTGGTAAGAGAGTCCACTAGCGGAACAAGAGAAGCACCATCACCTATGTTACCTTTGGAGCATCGCTCATGTGTTGTAGGTGAGGGTTCCAAGATCCACTCGTTGTCATCTTCATCTTGATGGAACCATGTGGGGGGTACATCATCGTCCACAATGGCCATCGTCGTCTCCAATTGAGGTATGGACTCGTCGAGGATAGGTATATCGTCATGTAGGAGACCTAGCACCAAAGAAAACACACTCAAAGTAGAGGTTAAGTTGTTAGAAATCATAGTGGCCTCACATGCCGTGTCAACTACCTCACTCACTAAGTGTTGTGGCTCACTCACTCCCGGTAAGATGCTCTCACTCATATGGTTGGTGTAGTCACTCAAATGGCGCTCAACCTCACATTGGATGTGTGGCATGCTCTCATGTGTGGGGCAAGTGGTGGTCACACTCATCCTCTCATAGGAAATGCTCTCAATGTCACGTATGGTGGAGTCACTCATGTCACTCATATGGTTGTGGCTCTCCTCACATGGCACTTGGGGTATCTCTTCATATGTGGGTGTCGGAGAGATGTTGGTGCAAATGTCGCCATGCTCAACTCCTATCGCCGTGGTCGAAGGGGATGGCCCTTGCTCGACCTTCTTGTCGTCGTCTTGTTGTTGGAGGCCCATATGATGTGGCACCTCGTAGCTCGTCTCCATGACCGAAGGGAGTTTCCCATGCTCGGCCATCTTCCTTGAGGGGCTTCCGAAGATGGAAGTATCGCCCTCACTTGTCGTTGGTCGCCTTGGACTTGATGAAGTCGTTGTATGTGTACTCGTGGGAAGTAGGAGAAGATGTCGTACGTCCAAAGGCGAAGATGCCTTGATAGCACTTGGCGAAGATGCCGAAGTGGTGGTGGTAGTCGTAGCACCGTCTTGGTGGTGGTCATCTCGCGGTCTTCTCTTTTGCTCATGAAGCTTGGACTTGGCGTGAAGTAGTGCTTGTTGGGACTTGTACGTTTGCGCTTGTGGAGCATCTTCATGATGATGATGTCGTTGTCTTTCTTGAGCTCGTAGTAGGTGTCGTTCATCGTCGTCGTGCACATGATGCTTGGAGGTGTCTTGCCCTCCATGACGATGTTGGTCACGAACATGATGTTGATCGCCATGTAGATGCAGACGAGGACGATTTACACTTGCATCGTTGCCGCGCTCCGAAGACTTGTGGCTTGAATGTCGCCTCCTTGAAGATGACGAACGGGAAGAAGACTTGATCAAGGCTCTAATCTCCTCCATCCTTGCATCTTGCTCCTCTTTATGTGCGGAAAGCTTCTTGTCGATGTAGTCCCTTTTCCTTGCTTCAGAGTGACGAATGTCGATGGAGATGTTCTCGATGCGCTCTCGCAATCTTGATTGTGCGCCTTGCATTTTTCGTTGTAAATCGAAGATGGACGCTTTGGAGATGTAGTTGCTCACGCCGTCGTTGTTGTCGTAGACCAGAGAGGAAATGCCTTGCCTATCCATCACAAGACTCGATCAAATATGAGTGCGAGAAGAAGAAGAACTTATACCAATGTACCTTGACCGATGTTGACGATGAATCAAGTTCACTCAAATATGGACAATGAAATAGCACTACAGGTACCAATCCTTGTCGGTTCTCACACCTACACAAGTAAAAGCTTATGGTGGAGCTTGGTGAGGATAGTGGGATAAAAATTTGATGCAAAATGTTAGCAAGAGTCAATAATGTTGAAAGAGATTCACAAATTCGCAAGTGAAACAAGTAGACCAATAGCAATATGTGGCACACGGAAACGCACACACGGATAGATAAATGGGGTTGTGCAACCAAGGAATGAGCTCAAAATGTGGAATCCACGGAAAACGCTCGTGTTGCACAACTCAAGGGAGACGATAGCACGATTGCTCAATAGGCGGATACGACACTTGTGCACAACCTATGATATGCAAAATGTAGCAACTTTCTATCCCAAGTATGCTATGTATGTATGGTTCCCGGTGTTTCTCTCAAGATGATCCGAGATGATCGGATATGACAATCGTATATGCAATGTGGTATGATGCTATGGCACTTGCTTACAAGCTTCTTTGCTCTTTCTCTTTTGCTTAAAAGCATTTTTTTATGGCCACTTTTGCACAATGCACAAACTAAGATAGCAATTGTGTATATGCGGGAACAAACTTGTGACACAAGATATGATACCAATATGATATGGTATGTATGCAATGGGAGGTGTAGACCAATGATCACTAATGTGCACAAGTAACGTTGGCGGCAATACTCAATGGCTAGTCTCGATAGGCAAGTCACGCAAAATGGGCTAGGGGTTAACAATGCAATTGCAAGGGAATATACAATGGAGGGATACCACTATAACAAGATGATATAGAGGTTACCGTCAATGGCGATGATGAGTGGCGGTGTTCTTGATGTAGATACCAAGATGATGGAGACTCGTCCCTAAGTAGCCGAAACACCTTAGGAAACGGAAAAACCGCGAACTCAAAATCTCAAACGTCAAATGTCAAAATGGTGGTAGCGGGAATGCGGTGGTGGTTGCGGAAGTATTGGTGGAAACCCGAGTAGTCAAAGTTGACCGAGTTATGGTGGTGGAAGCGTATGATGGGCTATACACGGAGTCAAAGTTGAAAGCACGTCCCTAAGTAGCCGAAACACCCTAGGAGACACAACTCTCAACACAACAAAATTGGGTTAAGTTGGGGTGGCGGAAGTGTATGGTGGTGGTTGATGAAGAAGCAACCGTCCCTAAGTAGCCTAAACACCTTAGTAGACTCAAGTCACTACTCAAACAACCTCAAATGCTATGGGGAACAAAATGGGTTATGTTGCGGAAGTCGGTGGTGGCAATGCGGATGTTACGGTGGAAGGCCTAGGCAAAGATTGCAAAGTTTCAAAATTTTGATGGTGTCAAAAGGTGGTGAAACCAGGGTGAGGACCTCAGGCACGTCGATAGCTTCAAAACGAGCCAAAGAACACTCAAATCGGAGTTCAGAGTGAAAAGTTGTGATGAAAACGGTGAAGAAGGCTGATGCTGAAATTTCGTGCAATGTTTCGGGTTAGGCCGGAAGTTCCGGGGTTAGGGCCGGAATTTCCGGGCTTCGGAAGTTCTGGGGGTGGCCGGAAGTTCCGGGGGTGGCCGGAAGTTTCGGGGGTCGTGGAAAAAGTCTTGGGACTTTGGGTAAACTCTCTATTTAGCCTGGAAGTTCCGGGGTAAGGACGGAAGTTCCGGGGGACGACAATTCAGGGGGAGGCCGGAAGTTCCGTGGGTCGTGGAATTTCTTCCGGGACGAACCCTAAATTCCAGATCTAAGAACGGGGGCAGAAAAACTCGATTTCCCGGGGCAAAATTGAGACGATTTCATGGATGGAAATGGGGGAAAAGAATGGGAATGCTAGATCCACTTGAAACACAACGAATCCATGGATCAAAATCAACAAAACATCATCAAAACCAACAAATCATAAAAAAAAATTGGGGCTACTTTTGGTGGGGATTTTCGGATTTAGTATGAAATCAAGCTAGAAAACAAAGGGTAGGGGCTCCAAAAACGTGATCAACGTGGCTTATGATACCAAGATGATGTAGGGCGGAACCCTATGGGGCCGGTTTTTCACGTTTGGAGGGGATCCTACGGGGAAACACAAAGAACGCGCGGAAGAACACCAGGGAAATCATGGGGAGGAACAAGAGAAACACTCAACCGACGAGTGATTGATCACACAAGGGCTAGATCACCAAAAGCGTAAAGTATCACAAGATTCAAAATCACCAAAGGAAAGATACAAGAGTAACCGTTCTTCTCCGTGAGGAGGTCTTGATTGTCTTCTCCGGATGGAGGCCTTGAATCCGAATGGATCTTCTCCGAGGAGGCACGATCTCTCATGTGGAGTAGATCCGGTACGGATGAGCTATGCTCTATCTCAAGATGAGCTATCACAACGCTAACCCTAACTAGGAGGAGGTGGGGGAGTATATATAGTGCTAGCCCACGAAGGGGTAAGTGAGGGCGAAGGGGTACATGGGCTCGGCCCAATACCTTTGTCTTGTGCAGACAGTAGGAAGTTCCGGGCGGGGCCGGAAGTTCCGGGCTCCGGAAGTTCCGGGCAGGTTCCGGCCGAGTTCCGGGCTATCCAGAGAGTTGGCGCGCTCGGGGCTGGTTTGGACTCCGGGGGCCGGAGGTTCCGGGCAGGCCGGAAGGTCCGTGAGTCGGAAGTTCCGGCCTAAGGCCGGAAGTTCCGGGCTTTCCATAAGCTTGTCCCTGCTTCTTCTTCCTTCTGCTCTTCCATGCTTGGCCTTGGTCCTTGGATCCTCCATGGTCACCTCGGTTGTACCTGAGTGTATGCAAGGTCCATGCATGAGGTAGTATCCATGTCTCACATGTGGAAAAGTGACGTTTCGAAGAGGAGTGAGTTCACCTTGTGCCCTATGGCATATGGTCGAGGTCTCGTCATATGTCCTCTTGGGGCTTGGAGAGTAGTCGGAGTGTACATGGGGATGAATGTGGGATGCTCCGCATCACGTATACTCGTCAACCTCTCAATCCCAAGAGTTGACAAAATGAGCTCTTGAGAGCAAAGATGACTTGGGATCCCGTAAATTGTCCTTCCCACCATTCCCTTCACGCAACAACTTCGCGCATTCCTTTTACGTGTCTCTCGCACGGCTATGGGCTATTTACCACTTGTCACCTTATGCCCATTCTATCGTGTTCACTTTGCATGTTATGCCTCTTTACATGACTTTGCCATGTAATTGTGACCCTTGCTTGCATTTACCCATGATGCACCATTATGATACTCCTATGTGTATTTGCATGCTTGGTGGAGATCCTTGTTGCTATTGCCATGTTTATCATGTGCCTCATGCTATTGTTGATTCTTGTGTTGGGAGAGTCATGATGTTCCATTGCTATTTACATATGGCCTCTCGCCAATACATTGATGATATATTGCTCATATCTTGCTTTCATAGTTGTGATATGTCTTGTGCATTATTCATGACCACTATTTGCACAGACATGCTTGCCATGATTCCTTCTAGTACGTTGCATCTTCGCACTACTAGCTTGCTTGACTTGATCTCTATGATTACTTGCTTTGTTGCATCACCCATGTTCCATTACTCGCTTTCTTGGGTTGATGACATATATGCTCATGCCTCTCACATGATATATCTTGTTTATTGTCGCTTGCCTCCAATAATTGCCTCTATGCTTAATGATCTTGGAGACTTGGACACTTCACTTGTGATGCATGCTTGGTTGATCGAGCCTAATGTATTTGGTTGTTCTCGCATCATATGCCTCCATACTATGAAATGCTCCCTTGTCCTTTCTTATGATGAGCATGATGCATATCTTACCACTTGAATGATAGGTTTTGCATTTACGCTAACCTCATTTGTTTTTTCCGAGTGTTTTTCATGTTCTTTTGTTTTGAAGGATTCACAAGGTGGTACGATCATGAGACATTTTGGTTATGAGAAGGCATACATGATGCGCAACTCCATCACCCTTGAGAAACTACTAAAGGTGAACTCCTTCCCTTTGAGCCATCCTCATATACGCATATTGGATGGGTCATTCTTTCATTGTTGTTTCCTTCTTGTTGTCTACATGATACATCTCGCAAATGGAGGAGCGACATTGGAGATTGGCTCTATGGACCTTCACATTGAGGAGCGCTCGCACTTATTGGATGCACCTTCCAACCTCCACTCATGCCACGACATCGAGCATTGGTATATCAACACTCCTTTGACACATTGCATCAACACCTCCATATTTGTTGATTGTGCTCACACATGTTGATGTAGGGCGGAACCCTACGTGGATGATCTTTCATGTTGGAGCGGATCCTACGGGAAATCACGAAGAACACGCGGAAGAACAAGAGGGAAACACGGAGGAAACGAGAGAGAAATCACTAAACCGACAAGGGATCAATCACACAAATGCTAGATCACCGATCACATAGAGTGGCACAAGATTCAAGATCAACAAAGGACGATACAAACGGTAGCCGTTCTTCTCCGTGAGGAGGCCTTGAGGGGTCCACCCTAGAAGGGGTCTTGAATCCGCAGGGGATCTTCTCCGTAGAGGTCCCGATCTCCGAGGAGAAGTAGCCAAGTGGATGAGCAAAGGCTCTCACACAAGAATATGAGCTAATCCAATGCTAACCCTAGAAGGAGGAAAGGGAATAAGTATATATAGTCTCGGTAAGAAGGGTACAAGGGACAAGGCCACGAGGCCTTCTTGGCCTTGTAGGGAGGCCGGACGTCCAAGGCGTCGGGCCGGATGTCCGGGCTTTCCCGAGACGCCGGATGTCCGGACTAGGGGGCCGGATGTCCAGGCTGGCGGGGTCTTCCAAACGCAATTGGTGATGGGGGGCCGGATTTCCGGGCGAGGGGGCCGGATATCCGGGGCTTCGGAAGAGCCGGATGTCCGAGCCAAGGGTCGGATGTCCGGGCTGGGGCGACCTTTCAGCCGAATCGGGAAAGGGGCGCCGGATTTCCGGGCTGGGGCCCGGATATCCGGGCTGGGGGCCGGATGTCCGGGCTTGGACGTCGGATGTCCGGGTCCTGGAGACTTGGCCAGATTGGATCCTGTTGAGGTAGAAGCTCCGAGGCGGATGTCCGGGGCCATGGCGGATGTCCGGGGCCCTGGAAGGTGCTCTTGGCCTTCTCCGATGGTTCTCTTCATCCGCGGACTTGGTGGCTTGTCCATCTTCACGTGCGTCCTCGGGAGGTTCCCTTGACACCTAATCATGCATAGCATATCGGACTTAGGTAGTAGCCATGTCTCGAGTGGATCGTATGTGATATCAATAAGGAAAGAGGTCACCTCGTTCTCGAGAGCTCTAGCTCTAGCCCGTGTCATGGGTCCTCTTGGCTCTTGATGAGACGGTTGTAAGTCCATGGGGATGATCGTGGGATGCTCCGCATCATCTCCCCTTGGGAGAGATCCGACCTCGGATCAAAAGCTTCATCTCCATGGAATGGTGCGAGGTCCTTGACGTTGAAGATGTCGCTCACGTTATATTTGTCTCGAGGTAGGTCGATCTTGTAGGCGTTGTCGTTAGTAGCGTGCTAGCACCTTGAAAGGTCCATCGGCTCGAGGGAGAAGCTTGGACTTGCGTTCTTTGGGAAGCGGTCCTTGCGAAGGTGTAGCCACACGAGATCACCAATGTTGAAGACGATGGGTTGCTTGTTTGCGTTGAGCTTGTTTGCTTGATTTGTACTTGGCGCTCAATGGTGTGCCTTGTGTCTTCGTGCATCTTCTTGATGTAGCTTGCCTGCTCACCTGCGTCCATGTTGGTGCGCCGAGGAGAGGGAGTGGTAGAATGTCCAATGGGGACAAGGGGTTGAAACCAGAAGCGACCTCGAAGGGGGACTTGCCGGTAGTTGAATGTCTTGCACGATTGTAGGCGTTTTCGGCGATGGGTAGACATGCTTCCCATTCCTTGATGTTCTTCTTTATCAAGACACGGAGTAGAGTGGATAGTGTGCGGTTCGTCACCTCTGTTTGGCCATCGGTTTGAGGATGGTATGCCGAGGAGAACAAGAGCTTGATGCCGAAGCTTGGCGCATAGGGTCTTCCAAAAGTAACTCAAGAACTTGACGTCACGATCGGAGACGATTGTCTTTGGTACGCCAGGGAGTCGCAAGATTTCCATAAAATAGAGATTGGCAACATCAGAAGCATCGTCTATCTAGTTGCAAGGTATGAAATGTGACATCTTAGAAAATCTATCCACAACAACAAAGACGGAATCCTTGCCATTTTGAGTCCTAGGCAAACCAAGTATAAAATCCATACTAATGTCTTCCCATGGTTGATATGGAATAGGAAGAGGCATGGAAAGACCATGAGATTGAGCTTTAGACTTAGCTTTGCGACATGTATAGCATCGGTTGGTGAAGCGTGAGACGTCATGAACATCTTGGGCCAAAAGTAGTTGGTGGAGAGCGTGGCGAATGTCTTGTCGCGTCCAAAGTGTCCCATGAGACCGCCTCCATGGGCCTCTTGCAAAAGGAGCAAACGAAGAGAAGACTCGGGAATGCAAATTTTGTTAGCTTTCATAAGGTAAACATCCTTGATGTAATATTGTTCCCAAGACGTATGCGTCAAACACTTAGCATAAGGAGAAGCAAAAGATGGATCATGCTCATACAAGTCTTTTATATGCTCAAAACCAATAACATTCAACTCAAGTTGAGTGACAAGCATGCATATGCGTGAAAGCGTCGGCAACTACATTTTCTTTACCCTTAATGTACTTGATCACATAAGGAAAAGATTCAATGAATTCACTCCATTTTGCATGACGCTTGTTCAATTTAGTTTGACCTTTGAGGTACTTAAGCGTTTCATGATCGGTATGGATGACAAACTCATGAGGTCTAAGGTAATGTTCCCAAACATGTAGCACACGTACTAAAGCATACAATTCTTTGTCATAGATGGGATAATTAAGTTGAGCACCAGAGAGTTTTTCACTAAAATAAGCAATGGCTCGTTTTTCTTGCATCAAAACTCCGCCAATTCGGTACCACTTGCATCACAATGAACCTCAAAAGTTTTGTCAAAATTGGGCAAAGCAAGAATCGGAGCATGATTAAGCAAAGACTTGAGCTCATCAAAAGCGGTTGATTGCAAAGTTCCCCAAACAAAGGGAGTATTCTTCTTGCTCAAAGCATGCAAAGGAGCGGCAATTGTGCTAAAATCTTTCACAAAGCGACGATAGAAACCCGCAAGACCAAGAAAACTTCGACTTGTTGCAAATTGGTGGGTTGGGGCCAAGTTTTAATTGCTTCAATTTTAGATTCATCAACATGGACACCCTTTGAGGAAACTACAAAACCCAAGAAAACCACTTTGTCAACTCCAAAAGTGCATTTTTCAAGTTTGCATAAAGGCTTTCCTTGCGAAGAGTTTGCAACACAGATTTTACATGATTGATGTGCTCTTTCATGGTTTTGCTAAACACAAGAATATCATCAAAGTAAACCACAACAAAGACTCCAATATAAGGACGAAGCACATGATGCATAAGACGCACAAAAGTACCGGAGCTTCGAAAGACCCATAGGCATCACTAACCATTCATATAATCCAAATTTGGTTTTGAAAGCAGTTTTCCATTCATCACCCTCTTGTATGCGGATTTGATAATAGCCACTTTTAAGATCAATTTTTGAGAAAAAGTTGGCTCCACTAAGTTCATCAAGCATGGCATCTAAGCGAGGAATGGGATGCCTATATCGGACGGTAATAGCATTGATAGGTCGACAATCGGAGCACAAGCGGAAACTTCCATCGGGCTTAGGCACAAGAATAACCGGAACGACACAAGGGCTTAGGCTTTCACGTACATGACCGTTGTCGATGAGTTGTTGTACTTGCCGTTGAATCTCCTTGGTTTCTTCCGGAATTACTCGGTATGGAGCTTTGTTTGGAAGAGGCGCTCCGGGGATGAGGTCAATTCGATGCTCTATCCCTCGAAGAGGAGGTAGACCCGGAGGTAGCTCATCGGGGAAAACATCTTGAAATTCCTGCAAAAGAGATTGAAACACCAAAGGTAGCTCGTGAATGGTGTTAGTTTTGGTTCTCCATCCTTGCACACAAGGACAAAGTGCATCACACTCGATGGGTTCTCACACACTTCTCTCATCTCACTTTTGGTGGCAAATAGAATGAGGTTTTTCTCTGTAGGCGAAGAGTCACTCAAATTGGCTTGTGGCTCTCACTCACTTTTGGGTGGATCACTTTTTCACTCTTTTCTCTATGATGTGTGGCTTGCTTATCGGCTATCACTTGAGTAGGAGACATAGGTCGAGCACATATTCCTTCCCTTTCATCTTGAAGCTATAGTGATTGGTACGAATGCTGTGGATGACACCACGGCCGAATTGCCATGGTCGACCTAGAAGTAGGTGGCAAACGGTCATTGGGACCACATCACATTCCAACGTGTCTTCATAAGCACCAATTTTGAAGGAGACTTGGACCGTATGCTCGACTCAGTATAGTGCCGGAGTCACTTAGCCATTGAACCTTGTAGGGTGCGGTGCTTCCTCTTGACCAATTGGAGCTTGGAGCATAGTTCTTCACTTGCCAAGTTGTGGCAACTACCTCCATCGATGATGACCTTGATGGACCGTCCATTGATGCCGGCTTTTGTGTGGAAGATGTGGCATCGTTGGTCTTCTTCTTGTTGATGTTGAAGAGTCAAGACCTTGGAGACAACGAGGCGGGGCTCGAATCCTCATCACAAAAGACTTGATCATCTTCTTCTTCGTTCACTTGCGGTGCATGGCCACTTGCTCAAGAGCTTCCATCTCCTCTTCACTCATGGAGTCATATGTGCCATCGTCGTTGAGGATCATGGTGCGCTTGTTGGTGCATTCAGATGACTTGTGGCCTCGGCGCCGCAAGTGAAACACTTGAAGGAGCTTGTCTTGATGGTCTCATCGGTCGGAGTAGAGGATGAAGCACGCGGCTTGATGTTCCTTGTAGTAGGAGGAGGATGACTTGAGCTTGTCGAAGTCTTCTTGTAACTTGACTTGTCGTCGTTTCTTGAAGAAAGTTTGGTTGATGTAGATGTTGAAGGAGTCGTTGACGCTTGGTTGTTGGAGAAGCCGGAGGTCTTGGATGAGTACTTGGCGTACTTGAAGTCATCTTGTACTTGGCGTTCCGCCTTTGTAGCTTGATGCACGAGCTCAATGAGGGATGAGTATGGTTGGAAGTCGGCGATCTTCTTGATGGGATGATTGAGTCCATTCAAGAAACGTGCCATAGTTTGCTCATCATCTTCCTTGACATTGGCTCGAATCATGGCTATCCCCATTTCCTTGTAATATTCTTCAACGCTCTTTGTTCCTTGCTTGAGTAGTTGGAGTTTCTTGAAGAGGTCGCGGTTGTAGTAGGTTGGCACAAAGCGTGCTCGCATGACATCCTTCATTTGAGCCCAAGTGGTGATTGGAGGTTCACCTCTTGCTTGTCGTCGCTCAATGATTTGTTCCCACCATATGAGCACATAGTCTTGGAACTCAAGTGATGCCATAGCGATTTTCTTCGCTTCATCATAGTTGTGCAAGCGGAAGATTTTTTCAACCTTCAATGCCCATGAGAGGTAGTCTTCGGGGTCATTGCTTCCATTGAACTTGGGCATGGTGAATTTTAGCTTGCCGTAGCGTTGCTCTTCATTGTGTTGTTGGCGATGTTGATGATGACGTCCTTGGCGTGGATTGTATTCGTCTTCATGTTGCTCTTGGCGCGGAGGAAGACCATGATCAACTTGCCCTTGTTGAACTTGAGGTTGAGGTGGAGCTTGACGAGCTTGTGGAGGAGCTTGAGGAACTTGTCGTTGTTCATGAGGTTGGTAGTTCCTCTCTTGGAAAGGGCTTCCTCTTGATTGCGCCGTTCGCGATTGCGGTTGGCGAAGGCTCTACTTGATTCTTGAAGGGCACGTTGCGCCTCAAGAGCTTGCGCCTCACGTTGTTGTTGTTGAAGACGTTGAGCCTTGGCGTCTTGTTCGTCTTGGTGAAGACGTGCTCGTTCTTCCTCTTGTTGGCAGCGAAGACGTTGTCGTCCTTGAGCTTGAGCAAAAGCCTCTTGATTAGATTGAGGACGAGGAACTTGATCATCAACTTGCTCTTGTGAATGCTTGACATGTAGCGGGTTGCGAGATGCATGACGGTCTTGGCGCGCGGCTCGTCGAACAGTGTTCGATGACGGTGTACTTGAGTCATAGAAGGTGTCGTCGGAATGTTGACTCGAGCGGCTCCGTCTTGATGATGAAGAAGTTGAATGACGCCGGTTTCTCATCAACGCGCGGATCTCATCCATTCTTGCATCATTCTCTTGCTTGTGAGCCTCGAACTTGTTGTCGAAGTAGTCTCTTGTACGTTGCTCGGAGAGTCGCAAGTCGGTGGCGAGGTTGTCGATGCGGTCGCTCATTGCTTGTTGTTCTTGGTGCAACGCTTCGTTGTGCACCAAATAGGTGGTTCTTGGTGACGTATGAAGACATGTCGTCGTCTTGCTTTCGTTGAAGAGTGGGTTGGTAGAAGAACTTGGCCTATCCATCATTCCAAGCAAAATGTGAGTGGTAGAACGGAAAAGAACTTATACCAATGTACCTTTGACCGATGTTGAAGATGAATCAAGTTCACTCAAATGCGGACAATGAAATAGCACTCTTGGTACCGATTCTTGTCGGTTCTCACACCTACACAAGTAAAAGCTTTATGGTGGAGCTCGGTTAGGATGGTGGCACAAATTTTGATGCAATTGTAAGTGAGACTCAATAAAGTTGGAAATGATTCACAAATTTGCAAATGCAACAAGTAGACCACTAGCAAGATAAGGTACACGGAAACACACACACAAAAGATAATATGGGGTTATGCAACCAAAGATGAGCCAAAATGTGGAATTCACCAAGATGCTCTTGTTGCACAACACTAGAGAGACGCTAGCACGATTGCACAATAGGCGGATACGAACTTGTGCACAACCTACTAAGCAAAATGCAACGACTTCTACCCAAGTATGCTATATGTATGGTGTTTCGATGTGTTGATCCAAGATGATCAAGTATGACAATCTTAATGTTGTATGATGCTATGGTTCTTGCTCATAAGCTCTTTGTTTATCTTTCTCTCTTTGCTTAAAAGCTTGAATGGCTCTTTCTCTTTTGAGCTCTTTTCTCATGCAAAACTTCACGAACCAAGATAGCAATTGTGTATGCGATGACAACTTTGTGACACACAAGTTGATGGTAAGATATGCACCACTTTGGTATGGTATGTATGCTATGGAGTATGATCACTAATGTGCACAAGTCACGTTGCCGGCAATACTCACTGTCTAGTCTCGATGGGTAAGCAACGCGAAAGATGGGCTATGATGGTTATCAATGCAATTGCAAGTAATGTCAAAGGTGTCGACGATGTTACCGTCCTTGACGAAGATGAGCGGTGGTGATGTTGATGTTGAACCGTACCTAGATAGCGAAACACAAAAGGATACGGAAAACCACAACTCAAATTCTCAAGGGAAAAGTTGGCAACATTGTCGAAATTGGAAGTGGGAAAGGCTATGGTAGTGTTATGCGGAAGTGGTGGAGGTAAGTGGAAGTGTATGTGGGCTCGGGACAAAATTTGGCGAAAGCTAGGCGGTGATCGGGGTGGTGGAAGGGATTGTTGTTACCAGGGGCCGGAAATCCGGGCTGGAAGCCGGATGTCCGGGGCGCCGGATGTCCGGGCTGATCGGGCCGGATGTCCGGGCTGCCGGATGTCCGGGCTGCTCGGGCCGGATGTCCGGGCTCGATGAACACCGGGGGGAAGGTGGGAACCGAGGCAAAATTCGCGGGATTTTGTGGATGGAAATTGTGGAAATGGTAGGAGAAAGCTAGATCTACACGCAACACACGAAATCCACGGATCAAATCCAACAAAACTTCATCACACGAACAAATCATAAAAATTTGGGGCTATTTTTGTGGGGAATTTTCGAATTAGGACAAAAACAACAAAATCAAGCTAGAAAAAGAGGGGTAGGGGCTCCAATAACGTGATCAACGTGGCTCATGATACCATAGATGATGTAGGGCGGAACCCTACGTGGATGATCTTTCACGTTGGAGCGGATCCTACGGGAAATCACGAAGAACATGCGGAAGAACAAGAGGGAAACACGGAGGAAACGAGAGAGAAATCACTAAACCGACAAGGGATCAATCACAGAAATGCTAGATCACCGATCACATAGAGTGGCACAAGATTCAAGATCAACAAAGGACGATACAAATGGTAGCCGTTCTTCTCCGTGAGGAGGCCTTGAGGGGTCCACCCTAGAAGGGGTCTTGAATCCGCTTGGGGATCTTCTCCGTAGAGGTCCCGATCTCCGAGGAGAAGTAGCCAAGTGGATGAGCAAAGGCTCTCACACAAGAATATGAGCTAATCCAATGCTAACCCTAGAAAGAGGAAAGGGAATAAGTATATATAGTCTCGGCGAAGGGGTACAAGGGACAAGGCCACGAGGCCTTGCCTTGACGGGGAGGCCGGACGTCCGGGCGTCGGGCGGATGTCCGGCTTTCGAGACGCCGGATGTCCGGACTAGGGGCGGATGTCCGGGTTGGCGGGTCTTCCAAAGGCAATCGGTGATGGGGGCGGATTTCGAGCGAGGGGCGGATATCCGGGGCTTCGGAAGAGCCGGATGTCCGGAGCCAAGGGCGGATGTCCGGCTGGGGCGGCGTTCAGCGAATCGGGAAAGGGGCGCGGATTTCGGGCTGGGGCCGGATATCCGGCTGGGGCGGATGTCCGGGTCCCGGAGACTTGGCCAGATTGGATCTGTTGAGGTAGAAGCTCCGGGGGCGGATGTCCGGGGCCATGGCCGGATGTCCGGGGCTGGAAGGTGCTCTTGGCCTTCTCCGATGGTTCTCTTCATCCGCCGGACTTGGTGGCTTGTCCATCTTCACGTGCGTCCTCGGGAGGTTCCCTTGACACCTAATCATGCATAGCATATCGGACTTAAGTAGTAGCCATGTCTCGAGTGGATCGTATGTGATATCAATAAGGAAAGAGGTCACCTCGTTCTCGAGAGCTCTAGCTCTAGCCCGTGTCATGGGTCCTCTTGGCTCTTGATGAGACGGTTGTAAGTCCATGGGGATGATCGTGGGATGCTCCGCATCACATGTCATGCTCGATGGACATATCATAGTCACCACAAGTGATGCGGAGCATCCTACGGTCATCACCATGTCAAGAGTCCTTTGGCAAGTGACACGTGCGACCTCTACTTCACATACATAAAGGTGAATCTTCTCCTTTACACGTGTTCACTTGACCCCTTCGAGGATGGTATACTACTTGACACTTCTCCCGTGTGCATGCATAGGTATTGTTGGAGCTTCACGGATGTCGAGGAGGAGTGCAAGCGCCAACAAACCACTACACCATCCGTGAGGGAAGCCTGGAAGCGAAGACGAAAGAAGAAGGATCTGCCAAGTCCAGAAAGGGCGGTATGATGCGGAGCATCCTATGGACATCACCATGTTAAGAGTCCGTTCGGCAAGTGACACGTGCGACCTCTACTTCTCATACATAAAGGTGAATCTTCTCCTTTACACGTGTTCACTTGACCCCTTCGAGGATGGTATACTACTTGACACTTCTCCCGTGTGCATGCATAGGTATTGTTGGAGCTTCACGGATGTCGAGGAGGAGTGCAAGCGCCAACGAACCACTACACCATCCGTGAGGGAAGCCTAGAAGCGAAGACGAAAGAAGAAGGACCTGCCAAGTCCAGAAAGGGCGGTATGATGCGGAGCATCCTATGGACATCACCATGTCAAGAGTCCGTTCGGCAAGTGACACGTGCGACATCTACTTCTCATACATAAAGGTGAATCTTCTCCTTTACACGTGTTCACTTGACCCCTTCGAGGATGGTATACTACTTGACACTTCTCCCGTGTGCATGCATAGGTATTGTCGGAGCTTCACGGATGTCAAGGAGGAGTGCAAGCGCCAAGGAACGACTACACCGTCCGCGAGGGAAGCATGGAACAGAAGGAGGAAGAGAACTCGCCGCCTGTAACGAGCGGTACTACCCACTCCAACCGGGTACTACCGCTTAAGGCCACCCAAGCGGCACTACTACCAAAGATCCGCCCTACTACCGCTCAACCCGACAAACTCCAGTGATCGAGCGGTACAAGTCCGGTACTGCCGCCCCTCCAAGCGGTACTACCGCTCAAGTGGTACTACCGCCCATGATCCCGGTACTACCGCCCTGCCTGTGCGCAGCCGCGGGCCTTTGGCCTTGTATCCCTCTCCACCTTACCCCTTCGTGGCTTAGACTATAAATAGACCACCTCCACCTCCTTTCTAGGGTTAGCAATTATGATAGCTCATTTGTATGTGAGCTTTGCTCCTACCAATCTCTACTCTTGAGAGAGAGAGAGAGACCACTACTCCATTGGAGGCCAAGACCTCCATCTAGGAGAAGATCCTGCGGGATATCATCAAGACCCCCTCGTGGGAAGATCCGTCTAGGATATCGTCAAGACCTCATCTCCTCTTGGATTTGAGATGAACACTACCTTGTATCTTTCCCTTTGTTGTTCATGTACCTTGTGGATCTTGTGTGTTTGATTGTCTAGAGGATGTGTGATTGGACTTGTTCTTGAGTGTTTCCCCTTGTGATTTCTCCCCGTTCTTCCCCGTGTTCTTCATGCTCTTCGAGGGATCCCACTCCAAACGTGAAAGATCGGCCTACACCGGGTTAGTCCCGTATCATATGGTATCATGAGCCACGTTGATCACGTTTTTGGAGCCCCTACCCCGTGTTTTCTAGCTTGATTTTGTTGATTTCGTCCTAAATCCGAAAATCCCCACCAAAAATAGCCCCCAATTTTTTTTGTGATTTGTTGGTTTGATGATGTTTTGTTGATTTTGATCCATGGATTTGCTTGGTTTCGAGTGGATCTAACATCTCCCCAAGTTTCCCCACCTTCCATCCACGAAATCTCTCCAATGTTGACCCCGAAATCATCTATTTCCGCCCCAAAATCGTGCCCCTATCTGGATTTGCGAATTTTCCCGACAGCAGCGGTACTACCGCCCCCCTAGCGGTACTACCGCTTAGCACCTCCAAGCGGTACTACCGCCCTTCCAAGCGGCACTACCGCCCCTCCCAGAGCCAGATTTTGCGAAAAAAACCCGACATGAGCGGTACTACCGCCCATTCCAAATGGTACTACCGCTTACGAGCGGTACTACCGCCCTCCCCAGCGGTACTTCCGCCCCTCCCAGTTTCAGCGTTCCGAGTTTCACCATTTCGGCCATAACTTTCGCTCCCGGAGTCCGATTTTCGCGTTCTTTAGCTCGTTGAGTAGCTATTGACATCCCCCATCGATCTAGATAGGTTCCAACACCATTTGACTCCATCAAATTTTTGAAAATTTGGAAAGTTTTCCTAGGTCCTCCACCATAACTTCCGCAAAACCACCATAGCCTTCCGCAACCTAACCCAAGTTGTTCCCCATAGCATTAGTGGTTGTTTGAGTTGCGATTCGAGTCTCCTAAGGTGTTTAGGCTACTTAGGGACGATTGCATCTTCATCAACCACCACCTTACCTTCCGCATAGGCTTGACCACCATACACTTCCGCCATCGCAACCTAACCCATTTTGACCGGGTTTCCACCAATACTTCCGCAACCACCACCGCATTCCTGCTACCACCATTTGACTTTTGTCCTTGAGATTTTGAGTTGTGTTTTTTCCGTTTCCTAAGGTGTTTCGGCTACTTAGGGACGAGTCTCCATCATCTTAGTATCTACATCAAGAACACCGCCACTCATCATCGCCACGAGGTCGTCTTCAACATCGACCACTTCACCAATTTGACACCCTAACCGTAAGCAAGAACGGTAACCTCTATATCATCTTGGTATTGTGGTATCCCATCATTGTACATTCTTGCCTTTACATTGTTAACCCCTTAGCCCATTTTGCGTCACTTGCCTATCGAGACTAGCCTTTGAGTATTGCCGGCAACATTACTTGTGCACATTAGTGATCTTCGATCTACACCTCCCGTTGCATAAATACCATATCATCTTGGTATAATCATCTCATCCTTTGTGTCACAAGATTGTTCCCGCATATACACAATTGCTATCTTGGTTTGTGCATTTCGCATTGTGGCCATATAAAAAAAAAAGAGTAAAGCTTTTAAGCAAAAGAGAAACAGCAACGAGCTTGTAAGCAATAGCCATAGCATCAAAATATATCATATGGTATCATACTTGATCATTTTGGATCATTGTGTGAGAAACACCGGGAACCATACATATATAGCATACTTGGGATAGAAAGTTTATACATTTTGCATCTTATAGGTTGTACACAAGTGTCATATCTGCCTATTGAGCAATCGTGCTAGCGTCTCTCTTGAGTTGTGCAACACGAGCGTTTTCCGTGGATTCCACATTTTGTGCTCATTCCTTGGTTGCACGACCCCTTTATCTATCCGTGTGTGTGTTTCTGTGTGCCACATATTGCTATTGGTCTACTTGTTTCGCTTGCGAATTTTTGAATCTCTTTCAACATTATCGACTCTTGCTAACATTTTGCATCAAATTTTTGTGCCACTATCCTCACCGAGCTCTACCATAAGCTTTACTTGATAGGTGTGAGTGAACAAGTACGGTACCAATTCCACTATTCTTTCATCTCACATTGAGTGAAACGGGATACATCCACAACTTTGGGAAAAGGTAACTTGGTATTGTTTATCTCATTTCCTACTCACCTCTACTCGAGTCTTGTGATGGATAGGCAAGGCATTTCACCTTCGGTCTACAACAACAATGACGTGTTCGATGCCATGACCAACAACTCCAACGCCAAGATGCAAGCTTAAATGGAGGAGATCAGAGCCCTCATGAAGTCCTACAAGCGATCTTCCTCATCTTCGAGAAGACGCTCAAGAGCACATGCTTCCGAGCTACCAACTACGGCAAGATGACATTGGCATCGACACCATCACCAACAAGAACGTGAAGGTCAAGAGCTCGACACCAACAACCGCTCCACGACTTCACCATCTCCCTTGGCATCTTCGCCTACGGACATACGGCATCTTCGCCAACAAGACCCTCAAAGCTACGCTCAAGAGAAGCTCCCCAAGCTCAAGTCTGTGACATCCACGAGCTACTACGACCTCGACATCGACCACGCGATTCCTTTCTATGGGACTCAAGAACCCGAGGAGTATCTCGAGTGGGAGCGCCTAATGGACGACTACCTCAAGCTACATCAAGTTCGTCCCGAAGATCAAGTGAAGTGCGCCACAAGAAACTTCCACGACTACGCCTCGACATGGTGGCTTCACACACCTTCGGAGTACTACAAGATGAGTTGGCCCAAGACGAAGAGAGCTTTGCGGCGAGAGTTCGTGCCTCCAACCTACACGGAACAACTTCAACGCTAATTGGAGAACACCATCCAAGGATCCAAGTCCATCGACGCGTACTTCAAGGAGATGAAGATTGCCTTGTGACGAGCCGGCGTGGACGACCCCATTTCGATGAAGTTCCACTTCATGATGGGATTGAACAACGACATCTCCAAGACTATCTTCCTCGAGAACTACAAGTCCATCGATGACTACTACATTGGTACTCTCAAGGCGGAACAAGAACTCATGAAGGCCAAGGCTTCTCCACCCCAAGCAAACTTCGCGGCGACCAAGCTCTACGACAAGCATGAGGCTAGTACCACCACGATGTCCAAGCTCGACAAGCTCCAAGACGATGCTCCCAAGTGCGACTTCACCGCCATCCCTCTTTGTGGCATTGATGATGCCGAGTCTACCTTGACTCTTTTTCAAGATGGTGCAGCGACAAGTATGACTACGGAGACCTTCAAGGACCAAGCTTTGGAGGCAAGCGACAAGGTGGCAAGCAAGGATGATGCTTCCATCTTAGGAAGCGAGAGTGATGATGTGCCATCTTCGGCCTTCATCCACGGCGAAGGTGACGAGATGATCGAGCATGGGATTTTCCCTTCGGTCATGGAGGAGAGTGATGATGTGCCAACTTCGGCCTTCATCCACGGCGACCACGACGAGATGGTTGAGCATGGGATTTTCCCTTCGACCATGGTGATGTATGATGACTCGAGTGACTTGTGCCACCATATTGAGAGTGAGAGTGACTTCACCACTAGCCCCATATATGATGTGTTGCCACAAATCCCATGTGAGGAGAGCCACAACCCCCACCACTTAAGTGAGATGAGTGACTCCACCATATGTGACTTTGAGTGCACCTACTTTGAGGGAGTGAGTGAACCACCACATAGAGAGAGTGAGATAGTTGATAGGTCTCGTGAGGCCATTTGCATTTCTAACAACTTGACCTCTACCTCTATTGTGTCTTCTCATTTGGTGCTAGGTCCCATTTATGATGACGCGCCGATCCTCGACGACTTCGTCCTCCCTTTGGACAAGACGATGCCCATGGTGGAATATGATGCACCCCCCACCTGGTTCCATCAAGATGAAGATGTGATGTAGGGTAGAACCCTAGGAGGGATCTTTTCACACTTGCAGGGGGAAAAGGAGAGAAACAACAAGAACACAACAAGAACACAAAGAGGAAATCACTCTAACAATTCCCGATTACACATCCACTAGAGTAACAACACAAGATCCACAAGTCACAAACACAATCAAAGGAAAGATACAATGTCAAAGTTCATCCCAAATCCAAATGAGATAGTCTACTCCTTGAGGAGGTCTTGAAATCCACAAGGATTCTTCCCTAGGGGGTCTTGATTCCACAAGGGAAGGTAGAAAGGAGAAAAGCTCATAAATATCTCATCTAATACTTTGCTAACCCTAAACATAACCCTAGGTATGGTCTAAATAGGTTTGGGGTCGAAGGAGATGGAGAGGTGCTCGAACAGGAGGTTACAGTCGTCCACCATGATGAGCCCGTGCGCCTGCAAGATGGTCCCGTGCGTGCAGTAAGCCCGGCGCACGGGGTGCTACAGCGCCAACTCTCTGGATAGCCCGTGGGCACGGGGTCTCGGGGGCCCGTGCACACGGGGTCGCGTGGGACTTCCTGGGTTGTTGTGCTGCCCTCCGTCTTGGTCCTCGTGGCCTTGGGGTGGTCCTTCTTCTCCTTGGGGATGCTCCTGGGCCTCTTGGTGGTGTTCCTCTTCGTACCTAATGAGGCAAGCATATTTTGGTGAGGTAGCAACATTGTTCCGTCCGTATCCAAATGCAAGTCAAGTAGGAAGGAGTTCACCTCGGTTTCCAAAGCACGTGCTCTAGCTCTTGTCAAAGGTCCACATGGGGCTTGATGTGTCGGTGTAGGGTGATGCGGAGCATCCCACGTTCATCCCCATGTACACTCCGACTACTCTCCAAACCCCAAGAGGACTTATGACGAGACCTCAACTATACGCCATTGGACACAAGGTGAACTCGCTCCTCTCCGAACCATCACTTTCTACATGTGAGATATGGCTACTACCTCCAACGCGTGTGCTATGCATCATCAGGTACTTAGAGGAAAGACACGGAGCCACCACATCCAACGGACGAGCTAGCGAGGACGCCAAGTACAAGGAACAAGAGAAGAAGCTTCCCGAAGCTACAGCCACCGGACGACCGGTCTGGACCGGACGTCCGACGCCTGGAGTCCCCACCGGCCATATGGACAAGCCGACAAATGCTACAGCGGCCGGACGACCGACCAAGGCCGGACGTCCGACGACCATCAGCCACCGGACGACCGACAACGTCCAGGAATCCGACGAGGGCTATCCAGAGCCAAAACGCCGGACGTCCGACAAGTACCGGACGACCGAACCCTCGCGAGCCACCGGACGTCATGTACCCGTCGGACGACCGATGCCTATCTGTGCGGAGAGTAGCGGGCTGAGGCCCATGTACCCCTTCACTTCGCCCCCATTTGCACTAAGACTATAAATAGACCTCCTCCTCCTCCTAGTTAGGGTTAGCAATGGTTTAGCTCATATTTAGTGTGAGAGCCTTGCTCATCCACTTGGTTACTTCTCCTCAGATCTCAGGACCACTTTGGAGAAGATCCCCCAAGCAGATTCAAGATCCCTTCAAGGGAAGACAATCAAGACCTCCTCACGGAGAAGAACCTGGTTACCTCTTGTATCGTCCTTTGTTGATCGTGGATCGTATATCTCTCTTTGTGTTCAACGATCTAGCGCATGTGTAATCGAATCTTGTTGGTTTGAGTGATTCTCTTGTGTTTTCCCCCGTGATTTCCCCTCGTGCTCTTCCGCTCGTTCTTCGTGTTCCTCGTAGGGATCCTCTCCAAACGTGAAAGATCGTCCACATAGGGTTCCTCCCTACATCATCTTGGTATCAGAGCCACGTTGATCATGTTTTTGGAGCCCCTACCCTTCGTTTTCTAGATTGATTTTGTTGATTTCGTCCTAAATCCGAAAATTCCCCACGAAAAATAGCCCCAATTTTTTTGTGATTTGTTGGTGTGATGAAGTTTTGTTGATTTTGATCCATGGATTTGCTTGGTTTTGAGTGGATCTAGCATTTCCCCAAGGTTCCCCATCTTTCATCCACAAAATCTCTTCAATTTTGACCCCAAAATCCCAAAATTCCGCCCAAAATCGCGTCCCGGAGCTCAAATCCCGCGTTGACCTCCGAACCCCGGACGTCCGACCTTTCCCGGACGACCGGAACCCCTAACCCGAACCGAAATCACGGATTTCCGAGCCCTCCCGGACGTCCGGCCCCCGGACATCCGACCTTCCCGGACGTTCGTAACCTGTAGTTTCAGATTTCGGTTGATTTTTGTTTTGTCCATAATTAATTCATCCGGACTCCGATTTTCGCGTTCTTTAGCTCGTTGAAAAGCTCTTGACATCCCCCTTCCAACAAAAATACCACTAACACAATTTGACTCCATCAAATTTTGTGAATTTTGGCATCTTTGCCTAGGGCTTCCACCACATCCTCTGCTACTCCACCACCGACTTCCGCAACCTAATCAATTTTGTTCCATATAGCATTAGTGGTTGCTTGAGAAGTGATTCAAGTCTCCCAAGGTGTTTCGGCTACTTAGGGACGGTTGCTTCTTCATCAACCACCACCGCCACTTCCGCATAGGCTTACCACCATACACTTCTGCCATCCCAACTTAACCCAATTTTGTTTGGGTTGCGAGTTGTGTATCCTAAGGTGTTTCGGCTACTTAGGGACCGTGCTTCCAACTCCGACACCGTGTATAGTTCACCACCTTACCCTCCACTTCCGCATTGCGTACTCCAAAACCACCATTGCAATTCCGCAATCCCGTTGAGCTTCCGCAACCACCACCACTTTCCGCTACCACCATTTGACTTTTGTCCTTGAGATTTTGAGTTGTTGTTTTTCTGTTTCCTAAGGTGTTTCAGCTACTTAGGGACGAGTCTCCATCATCTTGGTATCTACATCAAGAACACCGCCACTCATCATCGCAAAGGACGGTAACCTCGACGACACCATTGTATATTCCCCTTGCAATTGCATTGTTAACCCCTAGCCCATTTTGCGTCACTTGCCTATCGAGACTAGCTATTTGAGTATTGCCGGGCCACGCTACTTGTGCACATTAGTGATCATTGATCTACACCATCCATTGCATACATACCATATTATATTGGTATCATATCATCTTGTGTCACAAGTTTGTTCCCGCATATACACAATTGCTATCTTGGTTTGTGCATTGTGCAAAAGTGGCCATAGAAAAAAAAAATAAGCTTTTAAGCAAAAAGAGAAAGAGCAAAGAAGCTTGTAAGCAAGTGCCATAGCATCATACCACATTACATATAAGATTGTCATATCCGATCTTCTTGGATCATCTTGAGAAACACCGGGAACCATACATACATAGCATACTTGGGATAGAAAGTTTATCCATTTTGCATCTTATAGGTTAGCATAAGTGTCAGATTCCGCCTATTGAGTAATCGTGCTAGCATCTCTCTTGAGTCGTGCAACACGAGCGTTTTGGTGGATTCCACATTTTGAGCTCATTCCTTGGTTGCACGGCCCCATTTATCTATCCATGTGTGTGTTTCCGTGTGCCATTCTTTGCTATTGGTCTACTTGTTTCTCTTGCGAATTTGTGAATCTCTTTCAACATTATTGACTCTTGCTAACATTTTGCATCAAATTTTTGTGCCACTATCCTCACCGAGCTCCACCATAAGCTTTACTTGTGTAGGTGTGAGAAATCGACAAGAATTGGTACCAATTGTGCTATTTCCTTGTTACACA
Source organism: Aegilops bicornis (assembly GCA_021605145.1). Taxonomy (NCBI): domain Eukaryota; kingdom Viridiplantae; phylum Streptophyta; class Magnoliopsida; order Poales; family Poaceae; genus Aegilops; species Aegilops bicornis. The sequence goes on from CM038671.1 coordinate 363,033,788, forward strand.
TTGAGTGATCATTGATCCATTTTCAACATCGGTAAAGGTACATTTGGTATAAGTTCTTCTCTTCATCCCACTCATATTTGCTCGAGTCTTGTGATGGATAGGCAAGGCATTTCCTCTCCGGTCTACGACAACGACGACGGCATGAACAACTACATCACCAAAGCGTCAATCTTCGATCTACAACAACAAATGCAAGGCGCACAATCAAGATTGCAAGAGCACATCAAGAACCTCTCCATCGACATTCATCTCTCCGAAGCAAGGAAAAGGGACTACATCGACAGGAAGCTTTCCGCACATAAAGAGGAGCAAGATGCAAGGATGGAGGAGATTAGAGCCTTGATCAAGTCTTCTTCCCCTTCGTCATCCTCAAGGCGGCGGCATTCAAGACACAAGTCTTCGGATCGCAGAAACGATGCAAGTGCAAATCGTCCTCGTCCAGATCTCCATGGCGACCACCATCACGTTCGTGATCCACATCGTCATGAAGGGCAAGTCACCTCCAAGCATTATGTGCACGACGACGATGAACGACATCTAATACGAGCTCAAGTGCGACAATGACACCATCATCATGAAGATGCTCGCCAAGCACAAATGCACAAGTCCCAAGAAGCCCTACTTCACACCAAGTCCAAGCTTCATGAGCACAAAAGAAGACCGCGAGACGACCACCACCAAGACGGCGCTACGGCTACATCAACCACTTCGGCATCTTCGCCAAGTGTTCTCAAGGCATCTTCGCCTTTGGACGTACGACATCTTCGCCTACTTCCCACGTGTACGCCTACATCGACTTCATCAAGTCCAAGGCGACTACCTACGAGCGAGGGCGACACTTCCATCTTCGGAAGCCCCTCAAGGAAGATGGCTGAGCATGGGAAACTCCCTTCGGTCATGGAGACGAGCTACGAGGTGCCACATCATATGGGCCTCCAACAACAAGACGGCGACAAGAAGGTCGAGCAAGGATGATGCGGAGCATCCCTCGCTCATCCCCATGGACGTACCTACATCTCCCTCAACGCCACTAGGACCCATGACAAGAGCCCAAGCTAAGGCTATCGAAGATAAGGTGAATTCGCTCCTCTCCGAACTCCCTCTTCCTACTCACGAGACATGGCTACTACCGCATTCAGAGACTCTATGTGTAATCAGGTACATGGAGGTGAGCCAAGGATCAACTACTTGCGAGAGCCAAAATGGCGAGGACTCCAAGCATATTGAAGAAGAAGAAGAGATGTCTTTGAAGGCACACGAGCACGGACGTCCGACGCCTTAGGACGTCCGACGAGTCCCAGGACCCTGACGACCGGACTCTCCGGACGTCCGGCACTTTGCCACCCGAACCAAAACTACGGACGACCGAAGCCTCCGGACGTCCGACCGACGCACGCCCGAACTGAATCAACGGACGAGCGACAACTTCCAGACGTCCGGACCGTCACGAAGCTCCGGACGACCGACCCTCTCCGGACGTCCAACGCGCCCACGACAGAACTGATTCTACGGACGCCCGAGCCCGCCCGGACGTCCGGACCGTCCCGAGCCTCCGGACGTCCGACGCCTGTGTGTTGACTTTGTTTGGGCCGCAGCCCTTGTACCCCTTCGCCCCCTAGACTATATATACTCCTTCTCCCCCAACTTTCTAGGGTTAGCTTTGGTTTAGCTCATGTTTGTGTGAGAGCCTTGCTCATCCACTTGGTTACTTCTCCTCGGAGCTCAGGACCTCGACGGAGAAGATCCCCCAAGCGGATTCAAGACCCCCTTCTAGGGTGGACCCCATCAAGACCTCCTCTCGGAGAAGAACGGCTACTCGTGTATCCTTACCTTTGTTGATTGTGGATCATATGTATCTCTTTGTGTTCGGTGATCTAGCACTTGTGTGATTGATTCCTTGTTGGTTGAGTGATTTCTCTCTCGTTTCCTCCATGTTTCCCTTTGTTCTTCCGCGTGTTCTTCGTGATTTCCCGTAGGATCCACTCCAAACGTGAAAGATCGTCCACATAGGGTTCCGCCCTACATCAAAGGACCATCCCCTTCGACCACTGCGATAGGAGATTGAGCATGGAGACATTTGCACCAACATCTCTCCGACACCCACCTATGAAGAATGCCCAAAGTGTCATGTGAGGAGAGCCACCACCACATGAGTGACATGAGTGACTCCACCATATATGACATTGAGAGCATTTCCTATGAGAGGATGAGTGTGACCATCACTAGTCCCACACTTCAGAGCATGCCACACATCCTTTGCGAGGTTGAAAGCCAGTTGAGTGACTCCACGAACCATACGAGTGAGAGCATCATATTGGGAGTGAGTTAGCCACAACACTTAGTGAGTGAGGTAGTTGACACGGCATGTGAGGCCACCATTATTTCTAACGACTTAACCTCTACTCCTAGTGTGTTTTCTTCTTTGGTGCTAGGTCTCCTACATGACGATATGCCTATCCTCGACGAGTCCATACCTCCAATGGAGACGACGATGGCCATGGTGGACGATGATGCACCCCCCACATGGTTCCATCCAGATGAAGTTGACTACGCGATAATCTTCATCACCTCACCTACAACACATGAGCGACGCTCCAAAGGTAACATAGGTGATGGTGCTTCTCTCGTCCCACTAGCGGACTATCTTACCAATGATTGCTTGCATGATGTTGACACACCTATTCCCATGCTTCATGCTAGTGTGACTTCTTCATGCCTTGACTTACCTATTTATGATGAATATGATGATGAGCATGTTGAGTTGCCTAGTTGTGATGCTATGCTCCATAGGATATCTTGTGAAAATTATATTGGTCACTTCATGTTTCACAATCCGTGTCAACATATTGCATCATTTCAATCTCAACATAGTAACTATGCATGTCCCATTAAAATAAATCCTATTTGCACTTATGGCATAGATGACGAGATGATGGTCGTTGGCTTTTGTTTTTCATGTGATGATATTGCCATGCTTCCTTTACATGATTTGTGTAATTCATCTACTATGCCATGCCATACTCACATTGTTCCAAATATGCATTGTTTTGGATGTTGTAAATATTCTCCATGTGATGTTTCCATTAATGCTCATGAGGAGACCCCCATATTTCCTCATACATATTAGGAGATTTTGATACATTCCATACTTTGCATGATTCCCATGATAGTGTACACCATATGCATTCCATTACACAATTCTATATCATGCATCTCATTTATTTGAGCATTGGCTATTTCGTGCTAACCGACACATGCATGTGCGCATCATGATGGATGATGTGTACATCTACCACGCACACACAATTTTCCCTTTGTCTTTGTTTTGTGTAGGTACGCACGTATACTCGTCAACATCTCAATCCCATGAGTTGACGAAATGTGCTCTTGAGAGCAATGATGACTTGGGATCCCGTGGACTTTCATTCCCACCATTCCTTTTGCGTAAGGACTACGCGCATTTCTTTTACTTGTCTCTCACACGGCTATGGGCTATTTACCACTTGTCACCTTATCCTCATTTTCCTGTGTTCACTTTGCATGTTATTTTTACTCCTATGCCTTTGCCATGCAATTGTGACCCTTGCTTGCATCTACCCATGATTCACCATTATGCTACTCCTATGTGTATTTGCATGCTTGGTGGAGATCCTTGTTGCTATTGCCATGTTTATCATGTGCCCCGTGCTATTGATGCTATTTTGCTCATATCTTGCTTTCATGTTTGTGCTATGTCATGTGATTTACTCATGCCAACTATTTGCACACATGACATGCTTGCCATGATTCCTTCTAGTACGTTGCATCTTCGCACTACTAGCTTGCTTGACTTGATCTCTATGATTGCTTGCTTTGTCGCATCACCCATGTTCCATTACTCGCTTTCTTGGGTTGATGACATATATGTTCATGCCTCTCACTTGATTTGTCTTGATCATTGTCTCTTGTCTCCATTAGTTGCATCTCTCATATCACCTTGTGTTGAGTGCCAACTTGCTATGCTTATTGATCGTGGAGACTTGGACATATTACTTGTGATGCATGCTTGCTTACTTGAGCCTATTGTCTTTGGTTGTAGTTGCATCATATGCTTTCATACCATACCACACCTTGTTCTTTCTTATGATAAGAATGATGAAAACACTTGTTGGATATCTCGCCCCTCGAATGATAGGTCTTGCATTTGCACTAACCTCATTTGTTTTTCCGAGTGTTTGTCAAGTTCTTTCATTTTGAAGTATTCACAAGGCGGTAACATCACGAGACAACTTGGTTATGTGAAGGCATACAAGATGCGCAACTCCATCATCCTTGAGAACCTCCTAAAGGTGACCTCCTTCCCTTTGAGCCATCTTCAAATATTCATATTGGATGGGTCATTCTTTCATTGTTGTCTCCTTCTTCTTGTCTACATGATACATCTATTGGACGGAGGACCAACATTGGAGATGGACCCTATGGACCTTCAAGTTGAAGAGTGCCCAGACTTAGTGGATTCACCATCGGACCACCACTTCTACCACGACATTGAGCTATGGTACAACACCTCCCATGACAAATTTGCACCCTATGCATGGATTGACACATATTATGATTGTCTTGTTGCACCTATTCCCATGTCATCCATGATATATGAGCTTGTGCATTTTCTTAGCAAATTTGTTGTGATCTTCCTTGATGGCACATTCATACATAATGATCATATTGTCGACCATCAATTGCATGATAACATATACATATTGAGCATCCATTGTCATGTTCATGCTTTTGATGCACCATCCCATTATGACATCATTTTGCACAATGGTCACATTCATCATATCCACAACACCTTTGTGCATGCCTTGAATGAATTTGCTCCCATGAATACTTTGCATATCATTCTAGATCATCTTGATAAGCATCATGTGTCTTGCCATGCACCATCTTGTCATACGGACTCATATTTACTTGATGGACACCTTGTGTGCGCTAACCATTGTATTTCCAAGTGTACTTTGTGTTTGCTCCTTTTGCATGTATACCACTCCGGAGACACCTTGGAGTACTTGGATTGCACCATGCCTTCCACTTTGTCCGACTACAAGTCCGTCCACGACAACCGTTTCCATGGTGATGAGGATCACGATCCGAGGTCGGATCTTTCCCAAGGGGGGGAGTGATGCGGAGCATCCCACATTCATCCCCATGTACACTCCGACTACTCTCCAAGCCCCAAGGATACATAAGATGAGACCTCGACTATTTGCCATTGGACACAAGGTGAACCCGTTCCTAAATGCTTCCCCTTTCCATTCGTGTGAGACATGGTTGCTACCTAATGCCAGGACACTATGCATGCCTAGGTACCAAAGAGACCCTCTAGGAGATGCTCGGAATGATGGACAAGTCCCCAAGTACAAGGATGAAGGAGCACGGCGAGAGGAACCGGAGAAAGGCTACAGGACCCGGACATCCGGCCCCGGCCCGGACATCCGGCCCCTGATGATGTCAACAACAGCAGCAGCCCAGCCATCGAAGGGCTACAGGGCCCGGACATCTGGCCCCCAGGCCCCGGACATCCGGCCTCCCACGAAGCCCCGGAAATCCGGCCCCCCAGCCCGGAAATCCGGCCTCACCTATCCCGAACCGACAGAAGTCTGCCCCGCCAGCCCGGACATCCGGCCCCTGGCCCGGACATCCGGCCTCTCCCGAAACCCCGGACATCCGGCCCGACGCCCGGACATCCGGCCTCGCCAGTGTGTGAACAGTAAAGGGCCGAAGCCCATGTACCCTTTCGCCCCCGTAGACTATATATACTCCATCCCCTTCCTCTTTCGAGGGTTAGCGTAGGTTTAGCTCATGTTTGTGTGAGAGCCTTGCTCATCCACTTGGTTACTTCTCCTCGAGCCAGGACCTCTTCGGAGAAGATCCCCAAGCGGATTCAAGACCCCTTCTAGGGTGGACCCCATCAAGACCTCCTCTCGGAGAGAAGAACGGCTACTCGTGTATCCTTACCTTTGTTGATCTTGAATCTTGTACCACCTTATGTGATCGGTGATCTAGCACTTGTGTGATTGATCTCTTGTCGGTTGAGTGAATCCTCTCTCGTTTTCCCCGTGTTTCCCTCTTGTTCTTCCGCGTGTTCTTTGTGATTCACCGTAGGATCCGCTCCAACGTGAAAGATCATCCACGTAGGGTTCCGCCCTACATCAACGTTCAAGCCACAAGTCTTCGGAGCGCACAAGCAATGCAAGCGCAAGTCGTCCACATCTACATGGCGACCACCATCACGTTCGTGATCAACATCATCATGAAGGGCAAGTCACCTCCAAGCAACATGTGCACGACGACGACGAACGACATCTCCATCAATCTCAAGCACGACAACGACATCATCATCATGAAGATGCTCCACGAGCGCAAGTGCACAACTCCCAACAAGCCCTACTTCACGCCAAGTCCAAGCTTCAAGAGCACAAAAGAAGACCGCGAGACAAGCACCACCACGAGAACGCGACGTCTACTACACCAACCACTTCGGCAACTTCGCCAAGTGCTATCAACGCATCTTCACCTTTGGACGTACGACATCTTCACCTACTTCCCGTGAGTTCGCCTACATCGACTTCACCAAGTCCACGGCGACTACCTACGAGCGAGGGTGACACTTCCATCTTCGGAAGCCCGTCAAGGAAGATGGCCGAGCATGGGAAATTCCCTTCGATCATGGAGACGAGCTACGAGGTGCCACATCATATGGGCCTCCAACAACATGATGGTGACAAGAAGGTTGAGCATGGGACTATCCCTTCAACCAAGGCGACGATAGTAGTTGAGCATGGAGACATTTGCACCACCATCTTCCCGACACCCACATATCATGAGATGACCCAATTACCATGTGCGGAGAGCCACCAACCCATGAGTGAGATGAGTGACTCCACCATATGTGACATTGAGAGCATTTCCTTTGAGAGGATGAGTGTGACCACCACTAGCCCCACACATGAGAGCATGCCACACATCCTATGTGAGGTTGAGCGCCATTTGAGTGACTCCACCAACCATATGAGTGAGAGCATCCTTGAGAGAGTGATCGAGCCACAACACTTAGTGAGTGAGGTAGTTGACACGGCATGTGAGGCCATTATGATTTCTAACGACTTACCCTCTACTCCGAGTGTGTTTTCTTCTTTGGTGCTAGGTCTCCTACATGCCGACATGCCTACCATTGAAGAGTCCATACCTCCAATGGAGACGACGATGGCCATGATGGACGATGATGCACCCCCCACATGGTTCCATCAAGATGAAGATGACAACGAGTGGATCTTCAACACCTCACCTACAACACATGAGCGACCTTCCAATGGTAACATAGGTGATGGTGCTTCTCTTGTCCCACTAGTGGACACTCTTGACAATGATTGCTCCCATGATGTTGACCCACCTATTACCATGCCTCATGCTAGTGAAACTTCTTCATGCCTTGACTTACCTATTTATGATGAATATGATGATGAGCATGTTGAGTTGCCTAGTTGTGATGCTATGCTTCATAGGATATCTTGTGAAAATTCTATTGGTCATGTCATGTTTGACAATCCATTGAACTTGTCACATGCTATGAATGAGATCTCCCATATTGCATCATTTCAAACTCAACATAGTAACTATGCATGCCCCATTAAAATCAATCCCATTTGCACTTATGGCATAGATGACAAGTTGATGGTCATTGGCTTTTGTTTTTCATGTGATGATATTGCCATGCTTTCTTTACATGAATTGCGCAATTCATCTACTATGTCATGCCATGATCACATTGTTCCAAATATGCATTGTTTTGGATGTTGTCAATATTCTCCATGTGAAGTTTCCACTAATGCTCATGAGGAGACCCCCATAGTTTCCTCGTACATATTAGGAGATCATGATGCATTCCATACTTGCATGATTTCCATGATTTCTTGCACCATATGCATTCCATGAATAACAATGCTCTCGATATTTCTCATGATGCATTACACCCTTTGAGTCTCCATTATGACATGCATAATAACAATCCTCTTATGATGGACGACATGTTCCTATATCATGCAACTCATTTATTTGAGCATTGGATATTTGGTGCTAACCAACACAAGCACGTATGCCTCATGATGGAAGATGTGTACATCTACCACGCACACACAATTTTTCCTTTGTCTTTGTTTTGTGTAGGTACTCATGTCTTCTCGTCAACTTCTCAATCCCATGAGTTGACGAAACGAACTCTTGAGAGCAATGACGCTTTGGGATCCAATGTACTATCCTTACCACCGTCCCCTTCGCGCAAGGACTATGCGCATCTCTTCTACTTGGCTCTCACACGGCAATGGGCCATTTACCACTTCTCACCTTATGCTCTTGTGACCCTTGCTTGCATCTACCCATGTTTCATCATTATGGTACTTCTATGTGTATTTGCATGCTTGGTGGAGATCCTTGTTGCTATTGCCATGTTTATCATGTGCCCCATGCTATTGATGCTTGTTGTGTTGGGAGAGTCATGTTGCCCCATTGCTATTTACATATGACCTCTCGCCAATACATTCATGCCATTCTACTCATATCTTGCTTTCATGCTTGTGATATGTCATGTGCATTATTCATGCCCACTATTTGCACTACGACATGATTGCCAAGAGTCCCTCTAGTATGTTGCATCTTCGCACTACTAGCTTGCTTGACTTGATCGCTTTGATTGCTTGCTATGTTGCATCACCCATGTTCCACTATCACTTGCTTTCCCGGGTTGATGACATATATGTTCATGCCTCTCACATGATTTATCTTGATCATTGTCTCTTGTATCCATTAGTTGCCTCTTTCATATTCAATTGTATTGAGTGCAACCATACTATGCTTATTGATCTTGGAGACTTTGACACCTTCCTTGTGATGCATGCTTGTTTACTTGAGCCTCTTGTATTTGGTTGTTCTTGCATCATATGCCTCCATACTATGAAATGCTCCCTTGTACCTTCTTATGATGAGCTTGATGCATACACTTGTTGGGTATCTCACCCCTCGAATGATAGGTATTGCATTTGCACTATCCTCATGTCAGGACCCCGATTCCAAGTCACATCGACCTAGCCGGTAACACCTCATATCACTTTGCGGCCTCACGCACGGTATTCCCACGGGTGTCGCCTTACCATGGCTTGCACTGCTTGGCGCCTTTTGGCTCACGTATATGATAGTGTCGCTAGCATCCACATGACAGAGAACCGGGCCGACATGGCTAGTCGTGAACCCAAAGCGGTGCTAACCCATGGGGACAGGCATACATGAATCACATCGAGCATGTCGGTCATCAGCGTATGAATCCGGGCTGTAACCTTTGGGCTAACGGGACTCGGTTAACCCGGGCTGTAGAGGCTAAGCGGGACTCGGATGTCACCGCGTGACATTTCCCGAAGAACAGAACCACGTGAACGAGGTGAAATACATGCCGGCCAGTCAAGTGTCCAGAGCAGTAGTGTTGGGATAGCAGGACTCCGGTGAACCGGGCTGTAGTGGACTACTATCGCTCAGGAAGCACTAGACTACATTTCCCCATATGAGAGGCTGCCAAGGATAAACAACTAGATTGTCAGATCCCACTCATACCAAGCATTTCAATCATACACACAATATGCCCGGTATGAGTACATACAACATGGCATCACAACAAAACTCTACAACTCAAAGTACTTTATTTAAGAGGCTCCGAGGAGCCATACATATCATATTCATACAGATAGGGGTCACATGACCCAACACTCAAGTCATACAAGCATACAAGCACATGCGGAAGCAAACTAGTCCGAGTCTGAGACACTAAAAAGAAATAAAGCTCGTGAAGCCCTTCTATCTACGGTGGCCCTTCACAAGCCTTGGATCACCACCGGTGGCTAGTCACTCGTCGGCGTCAAGGTCTACATAGAACCCATCGGAGGGGTTGTTGTCGTCTGAAAACATTGATTAAGCAAACATGAGTACGGAGGTACTCAGCAAGTCTTACAACAGAATCCTATTATACATGCACATTCTCAAGAAGGTAGTGGAGTTATTGCAGCAAGCCAGCTTTGACTCTTGGCTAAGCTATCCTACGTGACACCACTTGAAAAGCATTTGTCGCACACGAGTCCACTAATCACCATCACAATACTCCACCATGGATCCTCTCTCGACAACCTACGAGAGGGCCATCCGCGGTACTCACACTTATCTTGAGGCTTTTAGTAGTATCCATTTACTTGTCTATGAACTGCATAGGCGACCAAGTAGTCCTTTACCGCGGACGCGGCTATTCGAATAGTTTTATACCCCGCAGGGGTGTACTTCGTCACACAAGTTTCCACCACTTAGCGCCTGATAGAGGCAAAGGTGTCCCGATGTTTCGATGAGATGGTGGCTATCGTTTCTGTGGGAGTCGACCTTGACGATCCGACTATGAACGTGCGAGACGTCGCGCCTTAGCAATCGCTAAACCAACTTCCGAGGGTTATTGACCACGCCGGAGCACGATCAACCTGACCACAAGGGCCTGTTTCCTGCGAGCAAACGAAGAACAAGCAAGAAACTGAGATTGCAATCTGAATATTGCGAATATAAGATGAAAGCTTTATTGATCAAGGTGGGGTTACGTGGACGCCTTTGTGCAGTCGTTGAACACAAGCGAAACGCGAAGTTGCAGCTATGGCGAACTTTTAATCTAAACAAAACCCAAGGTCTAAACGGTGCCCTAAGGGCTGTATATATGGAGGAAGAGGGGAATTTCGTGGCCCTTGGTGGAGGGGTCGAAATCAACCCTAACTCTTGTTTCCCCACACATACGGACTCTAAAAACAGCCTATACTTAAGTATTTCGAAATTACATGGGCCTGGCCCAATAATAAGGTGACGCAGCACCTAGAATAGCCTATGGACGAATATTATGAAGTGGCATCTTGTATATTTCGTCCAAGGCCTCATGCACTCATTAGGGTGGCTTCAAAGTCCTGGAATCATCACTTGTAACTCCGTTCTTGTTCTCCTTGCATGCCAACATCTCCATGCTTGAACTTGCTCCAAGGTTCATCTTTCTTGTCCATGGTAGGCCCTTCATTTGTAAGCAAAACAAATGTATCCAATTTAGGCAGCATCATATTCTCATGAACATTGGAATCGTTACCAAGAAAGCGGAAGTACACGATAATTTAATTGGCGTGCGCGAGCTCTAGTAATTGGTCCGGTATGTATAGCAGCAGGGGCTGTGGGTGTAACAATGGTATTGATGTCCTCATCATCCTCCCCTTCTTGAAATGAAGTCGTCCTCGACGGAAGCTCATCTTCCTCACCCAAATAAGGCTTCAAATCTGCAATGTTAAAAGTGGGACTAACCCCAAAATCTGCAGGCAGCTCAAGTTTATATGCATTATCATTTATTTTCTCTAACACCTTAAATGGACCATCAAAGACGTGGCATTAGCTTTGATTTGCGCAAATTAGGAAACCTATCCTTACGCAAATGTAACCAAACAAGATCTCCGGTGCAAAGACAACATGTTTTCTACCCTTATCTCCAGCAAGTTTATATTTAGCATTCATACGCTCAATGTTTTCCTTAGTTAACTCATGCATTTTTAAAATCAATTCAGCACGTTCTTTAGCATCAAAATTAACCTTCTCCGAAGATGGAAGAGGCAACAAATCAATAGGTGCACGAGGTAGGAAGCCATACACAATTTCAAAAGGGCACATCTTAGTAGTAGAATGCAATGAACGATTATAAGCAAATTCAATATGAGGCAAGCATTCTTCCCACATTTTCTTATTATTCTTCAAAACAGCCCTAAGCATAGTAGACAATGTTCTATTGACTACTTCAGTTTGTCCATCGGTTTGGGGGTGACAAGTAGTACTAAAAAGCAGTTTAGTCCCCAACTTAGCCCATAAACATCTCCAAAAGTGGCTAAGAAATTTAGTATCACGATCTGAAACAATAGTATTTGGCACACCATGCAAGCGAATAATTTCACGAAAGAACAAATCAGCAACATTAACGACATCATCGCTTTTATGACATGGTATAAAGTGTGCCATTTTCGAGAATCTATCCAAGACAACATATATGCTATCCCTCAGCTTCTTTTTTCGAGGTAAACCTACAAGAAAGTCCATTGATATATCCTCCCAAGGAATACTAGGCATGTGCAAAGGCATATATAAACCATGAGGATTGAGTCGTGACTTAGCTTTTTGACAGTAGTGCAATGAGCAACAAAACGCTCAACATCCTGTCTCATCTTTGGCCAAAAGAAATGTGTAGCAAGTATATCCTCCGTCTTCTTGACGCCAAAGTGTCCCATTAAGCCTCCTCCATGCGCCTCCTGCAACAACAAAAGACGAACAGAGCTAGCGAGGAATGCATAGCTTGTTAGCACGGAACACAAAACCATCATTAATAACGAACTTGTTCCATGTTCTTCCTTCTTTACAATTCTGCATTACATCTTTAAAATCAGCATCATGCACATATTGATCTTTGATGGTCCCCAAACCAAATATTTTGAAGTCAAGTTGTGAAAGCATAGTATATCGACGAGACAAAGCATCAGCAATAACATTTTCTTTACCCTTCTTGTGTTTAATGACATAAGGGAAAGTCTCAATGAATTCAACCCATTTAGCATGTCTACGATTCAGTTTAGCTTGACTTTTAATATGTTTCAAAGATTCATGATCAGAATGTATAACAAATTCTTTGGGCCATAAATAATGTTGCCATGTCTCTAAAGTCGAACAAGAGCATATAATTCTTTGTCATAAGTAGAATAGTTCAGACTAGGCCCACTCAATTATCAGAAAAGTATGCAACAGGTTTGCCATCTTGTAATAACACACCTCCTAATCCAATTCCACTAGCATCACATTCAAGCTCAAAAGTCTTATTAAAGTCAGGAAGTTGGAGTAAAGGAGCATGTGTCAACTTATCTTTCAATACCGTGAAGGCTTCTTCACATGCGGTACCCCAAACAAAAGGCACATCCTTCTTTGTAAGCTCATTGAGAGGTGCAGCAATGGTGCTAAAGTCTCTCACAAAACGCCTATAGAAACCAGCGAGTCCAAGAAAACTCCTCACTTGTGTGACCGTTTTGGGCTGCGGCCAACTCTCAATAGCTTCAATCTTGGCTTTATCAACTTCAATACCTGTGGAGTAACAACATAGCCAAGAAAAGATACTCGGTCGGTGCAAAAGGTGCACTTCCCAAGGTTACCAAACAAGCGTGCATCACGTAGAGCATTAAAAACAACACGTAAATGTTCCAAATGTTCTTCCAAAGATTTGCTATAAATCAGTATATCATCAAAGTAAACTACCACAAATCGTCCAATGAAAGCACGTAAAACTTCGTTCATTAATCTCATGAAAGTACTAGGTGCATTAGTTAACCCAAAAGGCATGACTAACCACTCATATAATCCAAACTTAGTTTTAAATGCTGTTTTCCATTCATCTCCCGGTTTCATACGAATTTGATGGTATCCACTACATAAATCAACTTTGGAGAATATTGTAGAGCCACTCAATTCATCAAGCATATCATCTAGCCTAGGAATAGGATGACGATAACGAATAGTAATATTATTAATGCCTCTACAATCAACACACATGCGACGTACCATCATCCTTTTTAGGCACTAGTATAATAGGAACAGCACAAGGACTAAGAGATTCGCAGATATAACCTTTGTCGAGCAGCTCACATACTTGACGCATAATCTCCTTCGTCTCCTCTCGATTGGTACGGTATGGTGCGCGGTTGGGTAGCGATGCACCGGGAATTAAGTCAATTTGATGCTCAATCCCTCGAATAGGTGGTAATCCTGGTGGCACGTCTTATGGGAAGACGTCGTGAACTCCTGCAAAATGTTAGTGACAATGAGGGGGCAAAGAGGAAGGCACGTCCTCGAATGAAAATAATGCCTCTTTGCACACAAAAGCATAGCAAACAGATTTGCTAGAATCTAGCTCATCAATATCAGATTTGGTGGCAAATAAACATGCACTTTTCAGTTTAATTTCAGAAGCAACATTAGATGGTTTATTATTAGGCTTCATTTGTTGCTCAAATTCTTTTGCCACAATCTGATTTTCACTCTTTTTTTTCTCCTGTTTTGCTTTATTAGCTCTATTAATATCATCTTTCAAAATGGAATCAGGAGTCATAGGAAGCAAAGTAATATTTTTATCCTTGTGAACAAGAGTATCTTGATTGTTTCTACCATGGTGTACAGAAATTTTTATCAAATTGCCATGGTCTACCAAGTAATAAGGAACATGCTTGCATAGGTACCACATCACAATCAACATAATCAGCATATGTAGAGATACTAAAATACACACGAGCAGTCGTGTTACCTTAACCTTGCATTTGTTGTTGAACCATTGGATGTAGTAAGGATGTGGATGTGGTCTTGTGGTGAGAGAAAGCTTCTCCACCATATCCATGCTAGCCAAGTTGTTGCAGCTCCCTCCATCTATGATGACCTTGAATAGAACGTTCCTTCACAACTCCCTTTGTATGGAACAAGTTATGTCTCCGATTTTGCTTCGACTTGTGTAACCTGCCCACTCAAAACACGTTGAGCAACTAAACATTCATACCGTCAAAGCATCTTCAGCAGCCATGTATTGCGTCTCAAGATCAGAATCATCTCCACCGTGTTCTTCATGTGTAATAAGAGCCAAAGTCTCTTCATCATAGTCACTAGCGGACTCATACCCACCATCCTCAGTAGCAATCATCACATGCTGAGATTGGCATTCTCTCGCAAAATGTCCTCTTCCCTTACAATGACGACAAATAATATCACTTGTGTGCCCTGTTGACGCCATGGAAGAAGAAGAGCTCTGTGTAGGCCCAGCGGGTGTGCTCTTGGCAGATAGTGGTGGTTGTGCCTGCTTTCTTGTATCACGGTTGGAGGTGGCAGCCGACGGAGGTGCCGGTGTAGTAGAACGTGTGGAAGTAGATGATGCACGTGGTGTCCATGATGAAGGTCGACTGCGAGAAAAGTTAGTTCGCGCCAACGCGTCGATCCTGCACTTCACGTTCAGCTTTACAAGCAAGATGGAATAATCGAGTGATATTATTATAATCCTTGTAGTCTAGAATGGTCTGAATCTCTCTATTTAATCCACCCGTAAAACGTGCAAGCATAGCTTCATTCTCCTCAACAATACCACATCTAATCAAGCCAGTTTGTAATTCCCGATAATATTCTTCTACCGAATTTTTCCTTGTCTTAAGCGCTGCAATTTTTGAAGTAATTCACGTTGATAATATGGTGGAACCCAACGAGTACGCATAGCAGTTTTCAAAGCAGCCCAAGTAGCTGGAACAGGATATAATCTACGATGTTCAGACCACCAAACACATGCAAAGCTAGTGAAAGCACAAACAGCGGCAGGAACACGCCTCTCCTCAGGATATTGTAAACATGTAAATCGTTGCTCAGTTTCTAACTCCCAAGTAAGATATATATCAGGAACATATCTTCCCTCAAATGGTAGAATATTCAATTTCAGTTTAGGGAGATGGTCATGATCTCGTACTGAAGGGGAGCCCGAACATTGCCATTATTTGCATGTGGGCGACACGGTGGTTGTGGTGCTTTGGTGGTTGCACGTAGTTACGATGTTGATCAACCTCATCCTCGTAATCTCAAGCACATAATCATCCTCCCCACCGCAGCAGCAGGAGCCACGAAGTATCAACAAGCACCAAAGCAGCTTGGCGGTGAAGAGGGACACGGGAAGCTTCGGCGGAGGGCTGTTTGCGATGTGGAGGTAGTCCTTGTTGTTGTAGTAGAGGTGCGTTAGGTGCCGCGGTGGTGGTGGTGGTAGACGCGAGCAATTCATTAAACTTGTTATCGAGCTTTGTTTCGAACGCCTTCTCAATGCCATCTATCTTCTCCATGGCCTCTTCAAATCTATTTAGCACATCGTCCACCTGCCCACTCATCATTTGTTGAAATTTATCATGTAGCGCTTTGTTTGTCATGTTCTCCCGGTCGGTCTAAATCGGCTTGTGATCCTGCCATGGTTAGCGATAATAGAAACACACAAGAATATGATTGACAGACTACTAGGAAGTGGTGGTGGTGGTGTGGTGGGCGGTCACAAATCCGTCAAGCAAATCTCAAATTCTTACCAGTTCTTACCCAAAGAAGAAAGGTGATCGCAACCGATGTAGTCAAAACTCTCAAAGCTTGGATAGAGCGATTACCGGGGAGAGTCAAGCATACGATGTAGATGTATGTGGAGCTGGGAAGGCTTATAATATGGTAGCAAAAAGGGTTGACAATAATCAATTCAGAGATGCAAAGTTGAATAAACGCTCAACGGCAGATCTTGTCTTTGGTCCTAGGCTAGACCGTGCTAGAGACGCGAGCCTAGAACACTAACAAAATCACGGCGCTGCACGGAAACAAAGGAAAAGCACACTCTGGAATTTTTTTCGCTCTTTTTTTTTTGCGCTGCTTTTTTTTTTGCGCTGCTCTTTTTTTTGCGAAAAATCACTATAATGGCGAGTGTCTCAAAACTCTTCCCAGGTCAAACTGACAGGATGGGCACGAAATTTTTTCGACCAATTTTTTTTTCGACTGCCCGGACCCAAAAACTGGAAACGGGTCAAAAAGAACTTTCTATAACGGCGTTGTCTCAATACACTTAGAAACACTTAAAAGCAGGATAGCGAAAATTTTTTCGACAAGTGCGTTTTCGGAAAATTTTGGGCCCTAAACGGAGGGTGGTTTCGAAACCTACTCCGGCAGTGGAAACACGAATCGGAAACTAGATGGATCTCGAAAACAAACCTAATATGAGAAGAACTCGGATTGGTGGTGGATATATGGTGGTGGTATATGGCAGCGGTGGTGGTAGCGGTGGTAGTATATGGATATGGATCGGTGGTGGTATATGGACACGGATTGGTGGTGGTATATGGATACGGATTCGAGCGGTGATGGTAGGTGGCGGGCGATGTTGATGGTGCGGTGGCGGCGTGACAACTTATGACCATAACTCGAAACTCTAAAAGACTAGACGCTAAGACCAGCAACTAGACACGACGATGCAACCGCAAATTCAACAAAGCAAAACCCTAAAAAGATTATGCAAAGGCTCAGATTGGTTCGGATATGATGAACTAACCCTAATTTTTTTGTGGCTTTTTCGTGGACTATAGGTATGAAGAACAGACTCGATCTAAACTACGGAAAACTGTAAAATCTCACCGAGCAACCTGAAAATCTGATACCACTTGATAGAGGCAAAGGTGTCCCGATGTTTCGATGAGATGGTGGCTATCGTTTCCTGTGGGAGTCGACCTTGAAGATCCGACTACGAACGTGCGAGACGTCGCGCCTTAGCAATCGCTAAACCAACTTCCGAGGGTTATTGACCACGCCGAGCACGATCAACTCGACCACGAGGGCCTGTTTCCTGCGAGCAAACGCGAAGAACAAGCAAGAAACTGAGATTGCAATCTGAATATTGCGAATATAAGATGAAAGCTTTATTGATCAAGGTGGGGTTCTGTGACGCCTTTGTCCGGTCGTTGAACACAAACGGCACGCGAAGTTGCAGCTATGGCGAACTTTTAATCTAAACAAAACCCAAGGTCTAAACGGTGCCCTAAGGGCTGTATATATGGAGGAAGAGGGGAATTTCGTGGCCCTTGGTGGAGGGTCCGAAATCAACCCTAACTCTTGTTTCCCCACACATACGGACTCTAAAACAGCCTATACTTAAGTATTTCGAAATTACATGGGCCTGGCCCAATAATAAGGTGACGCAGCACCTAGAATAGCCTATGGACGAATATTATGAAGTGGCATCTTGTATATTTCGTCCAAGGCCTCATGCACTCATTAGGGTGGCTTCAAAGTCCTGGAATCATCACTTGTAACTCCGTTCTTGTTCTCCTTGCATGCCAACATCTCCATGCTTGAACTTGCTCCAAGGTTCATCTTTCTTGTCCATGGTAGGCCCTTCATTTGTAAGCAAAACAAATGTATCCAATTTAGGCAGCATCATATTCTCATGAACATTGGAATCGTTACCAAGAAACGAAAGTACCTGATAATTCAATTGGCGTGCGCGAGCTCTAGTAATTGGTCCAGTATGTATAGCAGCAGGGGCTGTGGGTGTAACAATGGTATTGATGTCCTCATCAGCGCCTGCACACGATATGTGCTCGGCAGACTTCAAGCGAAAGCCGACGTGGGTGTACACCACGACCTAACCAACCACACAAGTCTCTAGTCCTGGTTTATCGCCTATTCGGGTTCCATCCGCAGGAAGTCCGGCCGAGGTTCCACTAACGGCCCCGAACGATACCAAACGGGCGAATCGGTACACCGGGCCACGTGCCTACCGCAACACAGCCCACCCCTAAGGTCAGCGCTGCGTGCGGCCCCCAGCATACTACAAACACCAGAAACTACTTGCAACTCCTGGACAGAGGACGAGAGGGGTCGGTAAGTCAAGCAGGGTCATATTTCAGGGCCCAACGTGTGGTAGTTGCTGATCTTAAATCACACATACAGATCTCAGTTCTTAGGGACGGCCTCAATGAAACAACCCACCATGTACTCCTACATGGCCTCTCATCGATTCCTTTACCAAATCATATTCAACACTTTCACTCTCGAAACCGACACAACCTTTCACTCTAGTTCATATCCCGATGAGCCAGACCTGACACAACTCTAAGCATAGCAAGCAAAGCATGGTAGGAAACACAAATATGGCTCAATCAACTCCTACACATGCTAGTGGGTTTCATCTAATTCTTGTGGCAATGACAGGTCATGCAAAGGAAGTGGGTTCAACTACCGCAACACACAACAGTTTGAATCGCGTTGTCTTAATGCAGTAAACAAGAGCAGAAGCGAGAACATGTGTTTCTATCGGAATGATCAATGGGTTGCTTGCCTGATGTAGTGGTAGTAGGATACTGCCATTCAGACGGATATTCGGGGTTATCCTCAGAGGCAGAACCTATCACGAAAGACACACCGAACATAAACAACACATGACGATATGCAACAATATGATGCATGCTATGACATGGCAATATGAATGTGTGTTGGCCTAATGCAAGCTAGAACAGAAAGGAAGGAACTCATTTGAATCAAAGATTCAAATGTTAGCTCATTTAACATAGCCATAATAGTGCATTATCTTATTCTGCCTAAACAGCAAGGTTAACTTGTTCTGTCATGCATGAAACCGTTACCAATGGATAGATTGAATTTTTCTGATCAAAATTCATATATAGAACTTTGCATTTGGAGTTATAGCTTAATTTCTATGATTTTTTGAAGTTTACAACAATTTCTAGAATTTCCTGAATACAAATAAATCCAGAAATTAGTTATTCTGCGTCGTTAGCAAGGCGTCGAGTGACGTCGAGAGGTCAATCTAAGGCCCAGGTCAACCTGACCCGATGGGTCCCGCAGATGTCGAGTTAATTTAACTAACTAATTTTAGTTAAACTAAACTGGGTTAATTAGCGAGGGGCCCCACTTAGTCAACTTCGATCAACGGGTCAAACCCGCTGAAGCGTTTAGCCGCGGCCGCCGACGCGGCGATTTAGAGTATGTTTGTGCGTTCCGGCGACAAAATGGACGGCGGAGACCATCTACGGGTAGCCGGAGACAAGCCGCAGCGTTTGGTGGCGGTGGTTGAGCTCGGGGTGGCCGGAAACGTCGCCGGCGGCGAGCTAGGCGGTCGCCGGAGTCGGGTGAAAGTGAACCCGAGGCTTCGGGACACTGCGAGGTGCGTGGAGTGGTGCTACGGGTTCCTGGGGTTGTGGTGAAGTTAGTGGACAAGGTGGCGTGGCCAGAGGGTGGCCGGAGTCATGTCGGCGACGAGCTCGGCGGTGGCGCGTGCGGTGATGCTTCGTGCGGCAGCTACGGTGCACGGGAAGGCAAACAGAGAGGATGGTGAGGTAGCTGGGCTCACGGCGAGTACGGCGAAGCAGTCGGCGAGGTCGGAGACGAGGTGATGCAGTGGCGACGGTGAAGGGGATCTCCGGCGGTGATCGACGGAGACGGAGTCGGTGAAGGTGTTGCAGGGCGTGCGAGCGCTCGGGGCTCGGCCTGCTCGATGTAGTCGACGATGGCGGAGCGAACGGACACGGTGGCGCATTACGGAGACGATGGAGGGCGCGAGCTTCACGGTGGCGCGGGCGCGACGGCGTCGGCCATGGTGCGGGCGAGCGAGGGAGATGAGCTGGGGAGGAGAAGGGGTGTCTGCGAGCTCGGGGAAGGAGTGGCCGACCGAACCGAGGCGGCAGGACGGTGCGGGGAGGAGGCAGGGCGGCGAGCAGCTAGGTGGCGTGCTCGGGTGCCACCGTCGAGCACCTGGCTGCCTGCCTGGCCAAGCCAAGCAGCTCGCTAGAGCGGTGGCTGGGCTGGGCCGGCAGGTGGGCTTGCCAGGTGAGCGCCAGGTAAGCCTTGCTTTCTATTTTCCTTTTTCTATTTTTCTGTAAGTTTGTAGACTTATTAAAAATAGTTAGGCACTTCTAAAAACCATGGAAATAATCAAGGGCTCTGTTTAGAATATCTCCAACAGCCCACACTTATTTTCAGAATTATTTGAGCATCCAAAATATTTACTAGCATTTAAATGCCCAAATGCAAATCACATATGATTTAATTCAATGACCTTCGGTTGACCTAGAAAATTGTGCACCTATTTTGCCAGAGGTTCTAACCCAAGACAAAGAGGGTGAACTTTTTAGAAGGCATTTCAGGTTCATTGAAAATATTTTTGGTAAACCCTAGTTGGATTCAGAGGGGTTCTGGGGGTTCTGTCTTCCCCATTTCAAGTTTCTGATGAAAGGTAAACATGATGCAACACTCTAATGCATGGACTAGCTAGGATGTGACACCTCATTTGTTTTTCCGAGTGTTTATCATGTTCTTTCATTTTGAAGGATTCACAAGGCGGTGCCATAAAGACAAATTTTGGTTATATGAAGGCGTACATGATGTGCAACACCAACATTGTTGTTTCCTTTTTCTTGTCTACATGATACATATATTGGATGGAGGACCGACATTGGAGATGGACCCTATGGACCTTCAAGTTGAGGAGTGCCACGACTTCGACCTATGGTACATCCATTCCTACCGTGTACATGGCGATACGGTTTACGATCCGAGGTCGGATCTTACCCAAGGGGGAGGAGATGATGCGGAGCATCCCACGTTCATCTCCATGTACACCTTCATGGCACATCAAGCCCCAAGCGGACCTACCGGAGTTAAGGTGAACGCGCTCTTCTTCGAGAATATCATGAATATCCATTGGACTTGCTTGCTACCTCACCAAAGAGCTCCATGTGTCCTTAGATATGAAGACCGACGACCACAAGCTGGTGAGGAACACTCCAAAGGAGTAGGAGAAGGACCCCAAGGCCACAAGGATGAAGATGGAGCCCAACAGGAGCTGGACAGGAGGTCCCAGGCGACCCCGTGCGCACGGGCCCCCGAGGCCCCGTGCCCACGGACTACTCAGAGAGTTTGCGCTGGAGCACCCCATGCGCACGGGCCTGTACCGTGCGCACGGGCTCATCAGGATGGACGGCCGTGATCTCCACTCCGAGCCCCTCTTCCTCCACTTCGTCCCCAAGACTATATATTCCATACCCAGACCATTTGTTAGGGTTAGCAAAGGATATGTTAGACATATGAGAGCTTTGCTCCATGGATCCACTCCACTAGGAGATCAAGACCTCCTCTTGGAGTGACCTAGCTCAAGACCCCCTCATGGGTGGCCCCTATTAAGACCTCCTCACAGAGAAGAACCCGGTTACCTCTTGTATCGTCCTTTGTTGATCGTGGATCGTGTATCTCTCTTTGTGTTCGTCGTTCTAGCGCATGTGTAAACGAATCTTGTTGGTTTTAGTGATTCTCTTGTGTTTTCTCCGTGATTTCCCTCGTGCACTTCCGCTCGTTCTTCGTGTTCATCGTAGGGATCCACTCCAAACGTGAAAGATCATCCCCATAGGGTTTCACCCTACATCACGTTGTCTCCAAAGTCTTGACTCTTCAACATCAACAAGAAGAAGACCAAAGATGCAACATCTTCACACAAAAGCCGACATCAATGGAAGGTCCGTCAAGGTCATCATCGATGGAGGTAGTTGCCACAACTTGGCAAGTGAAGAACTATGCTCCAAGCTTCAATTGGTCAAGAGGAAGCACCCGCACCCCTACAAGGTTCAATGGCTAAGTGACTTTGGATTGTGATGTGGTCCCAATGACCATTTGCCACCTCCTTCTTGGTCGACCGTGGCAATTCGACCGTGGTGTCTTCCACAACGGGCGTACTAATCACTATAGCTTCAAGATGAAAGGGAAAGAATATGTGCTTCAACCTATGTCTCCTAGTCAAGTGATAGCCGACAAGGAAGCCACCCATCATGGAGAGACGAGTGAGAAAGTGATCCACCAAAAAATGAGTGAGAGCCACAAGCCAAACTTGAGCGCCTCTTCGCCTAGAGAGAAAAACCTCATACTATTTGCCACAAAAAGTGAGATGAGAGAAGTGTGTGAGAACCCATCGACTGTGATGCACTTTATCCTTGTGTGCAAGGATGGAGAGCCAACAACTAACACCTCTCATGAGCTACCTTTAGTGTTTCAATCTCTTTTGTAGGAATTCCAAGATGTTTTCCCCGATGAGCTACCTCCGGGTCTACCTCCTCTTCGAGGCATTGAGCATCGAATCGACCTCATCCCCGGAGCGCCTCTCCCAAACAAAGCTCCATACCGAGTCAATCCTGAAGAAACCAAGGAGATTCAACGGCAAGTACAACAACTCATCGACAAAGGTCATGTACGTGAAAGCCTAAGCCCCTGTGCCGTTCCCGTTATACTTGTGCCTAAGCCCAATGGAAGTTTCCGCTTGTGTTCCGATTGTAGACCTATAAATGCTATTACCGTTCGCTATAGCCATCCCATTCCTCGCTTAGATGATATGCTTAATGAACTTAGTGGAGCCAACGTTTTCTCAAAAATTGATCTTAAAAGTGGCTATTATCAAATCCGCATTCAAGAGGATGATGAATGGAAAACTGCTTTCAAAACCAAATTTGGCTTATATGAGTGGTTAGTGATGCCTATGGGTCTATCGGAGGCTCCCGGTACTTTCGTGCGCCTTATGCATTATGTGCTTCGCCCTAATATTGGAGTCTTTGTTGTGGTCTACTTCGACGATATTCTTGTGTTTAGCAAAACCGTGAATGAGCATCTTGATCATGTTAAGGCTGTTTTGCAAACCCTTCGCAAGGAACGTCTTTATGCAAACATGAAAAAATGCATGTTTGGTGTTGACAAAGTGGTTTTCTTGGATTTTGTTGTATCCTCAAAGGGTGTCCATGTTGATGAATCTAAAATTGAAGCAATTAAAACTTGGCCCCAACCCACCAATTTGCAACAAGTGCGCAGCTTTCTTGGTCTTGCGGGTTTTTATCGTCGCTTTGTGAAAGATTTTAGCACTATTACCGCTCTTTTGCATACCTTGAGTAAGAAGAATACTCCTTTTTTTTGGGGATCTTTGCAATCCACCGTTTTTGACGAGCTCAAGTCTTTACTCATGCCCCGATTCTTGCTTTGCCCAATTTTGGCAAAACTTTTGAGGTTCATTGTGATGCAAGTGGTACCGGAATTGGCGGAGTTTTGATGCAAGAAAAATGAGCCATTGCATATTTTATAGAAAAACTCTCCGGTGCTCAACTTAACTATCCCATATATGACAAAGAATTGTATGCTTTAGTACCTGTGCTACATGTTTGGGAACATTATCTTAGACCTCATGAGTTTGTCATACATACCGATCATGAAACACTTAAGTACTTGAAAGGTCAAACTAAGTTGAACAAGCGTCATGCCAAGTGGAGTGAATTTACTGAATCTTTCCCCTATGTGATCAAGTACATTAAGGGTAAGGAAAATGTAGCTGCGGATGCACTTTCACGCATATGCACGCTTGTCACTAAACTTGAGTTAAATGTTATTGGTTTTGAGCACCGAAGACTTGTATGCTAATGATCCATCTTTTGTTATTCCTTATGCTAAGTGTTTGATGCATACTTCATGGGAACAATATTATATCCAGGATGCTTATCTTATGAAAGCTAACAAACTATGCATTCCAGAGTCTTCTCTTCGCTTGCTCCTTTTGCAAGAGGCTCATGGAGGCGGACTCATTGGACATTTTGGACAAGATAAGACATTCGCCATGCTCTCCAAGAACTACTTTTGGCCCAAGATGTTTCGAGACGTCTCACGCTTCACCACCCGATGCTCTACATGTTGCAAAGCTAAGTCTAAAGCGCAATCTCATGGTCTTTACATGCCTCTTCCTATTCCTTATCAACCTTGGGAAGACATTAGCATGGATTTTGTACTTGGTTTGCCTAGAACTCAAAATGGAAAGGATTCCGTGTTTGTTGTTGTGGATAGATTTTCTAAGATGGCACATTTCATTCCTTGCAACAAGATAGACGATGCTTCACACATTGCAAACCTCTTTTGTAGGGATTTCTTGCGGCTCCATGGAGTACCAAAGACAATCGTCTCCGATCGTGACGTCAAGTTCTTGAGTTACTTTTGGAAGACCCTATGCGCCAAGCTCGGAATCAAGCTCTTGTTCTCATCCGCATACCATCCTCAAACCGACAGCCAAACGAAGGTGACGAACCGGACACTCTCCACTCTACTTCGCGTCTTGATCAAGAAGAACATCAAGGAGTGGGAAGCATGTCTACCCTTCGCCGAATACGCCTACAACCGTGCAAGACATTCGACTACCGGCAAGTCCCCCTTCGAGGTCGTCTACGGCTTCAACCGGTTGTCCCCATTGGACATTCTACCTCTTCCTCTACAAGCGCACCAACATGGATGCGAGTGCACGGGCAAGCTACATCAAGAAGATGCATGAGGATACAAGACACACCATCGAGCGCCAAGTACGACGACTAGCAACCAAGCTCAATGTCAACAATCAACCCATGGTCTTCAATATTGGTGATCTAGTGTGGCTACACCTTTGCAAGGACCGATTCCCCAACGAACGCAAGTCCAAGCTTTTCCCTCGAGCCGATGGACCTTTCAAGGTGCTAGCACGCTACAACGACAACACCTACAAGATTAACCTACCACGAGACAAGTACAATGTGAGCGACATCTTCAACATCAAGGACCTCGCGCCATACCATGAAGATGAAGCTTTTGATCCGAGGTCGGATCTCTCCCAGGGGGGGGGGGGAGATGATGCAGAGCATCCCTCGCTCATCCCCATGGACGCACCTACATCTTCCTCAACACCACTTGGACCCATGACTCGAGCTCGAGCTAAGGCTATCGAAGATAATGTGAACTCGCTCCTCTCCGAACTTCCTCTCTCTACTCACGAGACTTGGCTACTACCTCATATGGACACTCTGTGTGTGATCAGTACACGGAGGAGAGCCACGGGACAGCTACACCCAATGGCTAAGGTGGCAAGGACGCCAAGCATGGACATCAAGAAGAAGGGCCATTTGTGAAGCTACAGGCACCGGACGACCGGCCCCGGTCCCGGACGTCCGAGCCCTGGGAGATGCTACAGCGAGGAAAAGAAGACAGGACAGAGCTACAGGCCACGGACGTCCGACCAGGCCCGGACGTCCGATGACTCCAGGTACCGGACGACCGACGCCATCCGAACGTCCAGCAACTGGGCACCCGAATGGAAATCTACGGACGTCCGAGGCGGCCCGGACGACCGGGCGACAAGCGACCGAGCCGAATCTACGGACGACCGACCTTCTCCGGACGTCCGACACGTCCACGACAGAGCCGAATCTTCGGACGTCCGAGCCCGGCCGGATGTCCGGACCGTCCCGAGCCTCCGGACGTCCGACGTCTTCTGGACGTCCGGCACCTGAGTGACCGCGCCCGCGGGCTGGAGCCCTTGTACCCCTTCACCTTGACTTCCATTTGCACTACGACTATAAATAGGTCTCTCCCACCTCCTAGCTAGGGTTAGCATTGGTTTAGCTCATATTTTGTGTGAGAGCCTTGCTCATCCACTTGGTTACTTCTCCTTGGAGCTCAGGACCTCTTCGGAGAAGATCCCCCAAGCAGATTCAAGACCCCTTCAAGGGAAGACAATCAAGACCTCCTCACGGAGAAGAACGGCTACTCGTGTATCTTTCCTTTGTTGATTTTGAATCTTGTGCTACCTTATGTGTTCGGTGATCTATGTCGGTTTAGTGATTCTCTCGTGTATTTTCCCTTGTGTTCTTCCGCCCGTTCGTCGTGTTTCCCCGTAGGATCCCCTCCAAACGTGAAAGATCCCCTCTTAGGGTTCCACCCTACATCATCATATCATTCTTTGTGTCACAAGAATGTCCCCGCATATACATAATTGCTATCTTTGTTTGTGCATTTCGCATTGTGGCCATATCAAAAAAAAGAGAGAATAAAGCTTTTAAGCAAAGAGAAATAGCAACGAGCTTGTAAGCAATAGCCATAGCATCAAAATATATCATATGGTATCATACTTGATCATTTTGGATCATTGTGTGAGAAACACCGGGAACCATACATATATAGCATACTTGGGATAGAAAGTTTATCCATTTTGCATCTTATAGGTTGTGCACAAGTGTCGTATCCGCCTATTGAGCAATTTTGCTAGCGTCTCTCTTGAATTGTGCAACACGAGCATTTTCCGTGGATTCCACATTTTGTGCTCATTACTTGGTTGCACGACCCCATTTATCTATCTGTGTGTGTGTTTCCGTGTGCCACATATTGCTATTGGTCTACTTGTTTTGCTTGCGAATTTGTGAATCTCTTTCAACATTATTGACTCTTGCTAACATATTGCCATTATCCTCACCGAGCTCTACCATAAGCTTTACTTGATAGGTGTGAGTGAACAAGTCGGTACCAATTCCACTATTCTTTCATCTCACATTGAGTGAAACGGAATACATCCTCAACTTTGGGAAAGGTAACTTGGTATTGTTTATCTCATTTCCTACTCACCTCTACTTGAGTCTTGTGTTGGATAGGCAAGGCATTTCACCTTCGGTCTACAACAACAACGACGAGTTCGATGCCACGACCAACAACTCCGACGCCAAGATGCAAGCTCAAATGGAGGAGATCAAAGCCCTCATCAAGTCCTACAAGCGATCTTCCTCGTCTTCGAGAATACGCTCAAGAGCACATGCTTCCGAGCTACCATCTACGACAAGATCACATTGGCATCGACACCATCACCAACAAGAACGTGAAGGTCAAGAGCTCAACACCAACAACCGCTCAACGACTTCACCATCTCCCTTAGCATCTTCGCCAAGTGACTTCAAGGCATCTTCGCCTATGGACATACGACATCTTCGCCAACAAGCACCCTAAGACTATGCTCAAGAGAAGCTCCCCAAGCTCAAGTCCGCGACTTCCACGAGCTACTACGACGTCGACACCGACCACAAGATTCCTTTCTATGGGACTCAAGAACCCGAGGAGTACCTCGAGTGGGAGCGTTTGATGGACGACTACCTCAAGCTACATCAAGTTCGTCCCGAAGATCAAGTGAAGTGCGCCACAAGAAACTTCCACGACTACGCCTCGACATGGTGGCTTCACACACCTTTGGAGAGCTAAGAGATGAGTTGGCCCAAGACGAAGAGAGCTTTGCGGCGAGAGTTCGTGCCTCCAACCTACATGAAACAACTTCGACGCCAATTGGAGAACACCATCCAAGGATCCAAGTGCATCGACGCGTACTTCAAGGAGATGAAGATTTCCTTGCGATGAGCCGGCGTGGACGACCCCATTTCGATGAAGTTCCACTTCATGATGGGATTGAACAACGACATCTCCAAGATTATCTTCCTCGAGAACTACAAGTCCATCGGCGACTACTACATTGGTGCTCTCAAGGCGTAACAAGAATCATGAAGGCCAAGGCTTCTCCACCCCAAGCAAACTTTGCAGCAACCAAGCTCTACGACAAGCATGAGGCTAGTACCACCACGATGTCCAAGCCCGACAAGCTCCAAGACGATGATCCCAAGTGCGACTTCACCGCCATCCCTCTTTGTGGCATTGATGATGCCGAGTCTACCTTTACTCTTTTTCAAGATGGTGCAGCGACAAGTACGACTACGGAGACCTTCAAGGACCAAGCTTTGGAGGCAAGCGACAAGGTGGCGAGCAAGGATGATGCTTCCATCTTAGGAGGCGAGAGTGATGATGTTCCATCTTCGGCCTTCATCCACAGCCGACGATGGATTTAGATGATCACAAGATGGGATTTTCCCTTCGGTCATGGAGGAGAGTGATGATGTGCCATCTTCGGCCTTCATCCACGGCGACGACGACGAGATGATCAAGCATGGGATTTTCCCTTCGGTCATGGAGGAGAGTGATGATGTGTCATCTTCAGCCTTCACCCACGGCGACGACGACGAGATGGTTGAGCATGGGATTCTCCCTTCGACCACGACGACGTGTGATGACTTGAGTGACTTTTGCCACCATATTGAGAGTGAGAGTGACTTCACCTCTAGCCCCATATATGACGAGTTGCCCCACTTTCCATGTGAGGAGAGCCACAACCCCCACCATTTAAGTGAGATGAGTGACTCCACCATATGTGACTTTGAGTGCACCTACTTTGAGGGAGTGAGTGAACCACCACATAGAGAGAGTGAGATAGTTGATAGGTCTCGTGAGGCCATTTGCATTTCTAACAACTTGACCTCTACCTCTATTGTGTCTTCTCATTTGGTGCTAGGTCCCATTTATGATGACGCGCCGATCCTCGACGACTTCGTCCTCCCTTTGGACAAGACGATGGCCATAGTGGAATATGATGCACCCCCCACATGGTTCCATCAAGATGATGATGACCACCATTTGGTCTTTCCCACCTCACCTACACCACTTGAGTGGACTGAAAAAGGTAACATAGGTGAAGGTGATGCTCTAGTCCCACTAGTGGACATTCTTGACATTGCTTGCTTGCATGATGTTGATCCACCTAGTACCTTGCTTCATTCTAGTATGATTTCCCCATGTGATGATTTTCCCATTTTATGATGAGTACGATGATTCTCATGTGGAGTCTATTAGTTGTGATGCCATGTTACATAGGATTTCTTGTGACAATTCTTTAGGTCACATCATGTTTGCTAATCCGCTTGACTTGTCATATGCTATGCATGAGATCCATCATATGTCTTATTTGCAATCTCTTCATAGTGACTATGCATATTCCATTAAAATAAACCCAATTTGCACTTATGGCATAGATGACAAGCCCATGGTTATTGGCATTTGTTTTTCTTGTGATGATATTGATATGCTCCCTTTGCATCATTTATCTCATATGCCATGCCATGACCACCTAGCTTCTGATATGCATTGTTTTGGATGTTGTCCATTTTCATCATATTTTCAATATTGCTCATGAGGAGACCCCCATAGTTTCCTCATACATGTTAGGAGAATTTGATCCACCCCATTTATTGCATGATCTCAATAATTATGTGCACCATATGTTTCCCTTGAATGAAAATGCTATTGATGTGCCATATAATTGTATGCTCAATTTGCATACCCATCGTGTCATACATAACAACTATTCTTTCATGATGGATGACATGTTCTTATACCATGCATAAAATTTCTTTCAGCGATGCTTATCTTGTGCTAACTCACACGTGCACATACACATCATGATGGATGAAGTGTACATTTACCACGCGCACAATTTCTTTGGTTTGTGTCTCTTTTGTGTAGGTACCCATGCATACTTGTCAACTTCGCAATCCCACGAGTTGACAAAACGAGATCTAGAGAGCAACGATGATTCGGGATCTCATGGATTGTTTTTCCCACCGCTCTCTTCGCGCAAAGACTTCGCGCATTTATTTTACATGGCCCTCACTTGGCTCTGGGTTATTGTTCACTACATATCATATGCCCATCTTGCCATGTTCACTTTGCATGATATGCTCATTCCTATGCCCTTGACATGCATTTGTGACCCATGCTTTGCATTACACATGATGATTGATTCTAGTACTTGTATGTGTATTTTCAAGCTTGGTGGAGATATTGCTTGTTCTTGACATGTTCCTTTTGTGCACCATTCCTATGATGATACTTCCATCTTGCTTTGTGTTCGTGCTTGCGATATGTCATGTGCATTGTCTATGCCTAGTATTTGCTCACATGACATGATTGCCAAGATTTACTCTAGTGTGTTGCATCTTTGCTCCACTAGATTGCACGACTTGATCTCTATGCTTGCTCATGTTGCATCACCCATGATTCATACTTGCTCATCTCATGCGGTTGATGACAAACATCTATATGCTTTGCACATGATTCATATTGCTTCTTGTCATATATCTCCATGTGTTGCCTCTCCCATGCTAAATGACTTGCCATGTATGGAGTGTAACAATGCTCTAAATCTTGCTCATGAGATTGCCCCCATAGCATTCTCGCATATATTTGGAGATTTTGACATATTCCTTGTGAAGCATGCTTGTCTTCTCTCTTTGCACCATATACCTAGTGCCATGAATATAGCCATTGTTGAATCATATTATTCATGCACTTGTGCTTCTAATGGTTATGTGCAAAAGAAGAGAACCATCATGATCGATGATGTGTTTATCTACCATGCGCATACGTTCTTTGCCTTGTTTTGTGCATGTGTAGGATACTTGGACTTTGTTTCGACTTCCACTTCACGTGAGTTGACCATTCGAGCTCTTGAGAGCGAGCCTCGTACATTCTACCACGACTCGCTTCTACACCGCATTCTCTACCACTTCGGCATTGTGAAGAATGCACAAGGACATGCTTTCAAGGTGACATCCTTCTTGACCTTGGATATTGTGGATCATACTTCATGTGTTGCTTGCACCATTTGCACGCATGTTCGAGATATTGCTTTGACCCATGATTGCCACATTTCCATGCTTCATGACATATATCCCTTGTGTGTTGAATCCAATTCTTGGACTACTTGCTACTATCATATGGTTGGTTGCACCAATATCATTGCTTCACATATGCCATGTCCCATTGCTTGTCTCATGCTTGACTTGATTGCCTCACACATGATGAACAGTTGCTCTTTATATTGTGTTGACTGCTACACTATATTCACTACACCCTATGCACGTTATGTTTGGATTGTCTTGCACTTGACCCATGTGTTTAGACACTTCATTTTATTTGGTGTTGTGAATCCTTCTTATGCCTACCATAGACCTTTCATTGAGCAATTTGTGAATGCTTGCTATGACCTCGAGGTAGATGCTTATGCTCTTGTCACACATATTTGCATCTCTAACTCACATTTACATGCTTGTTTCCATGATATTTTTGCTTGTGCTCGATTGATATCCTTACATGCCATGTCACAATCCTTTGTCACGCCCTATGCTATGCTTGATGACAACACTTGTTTGGTGAATCACCTCTTGAATGCTTGGTTTTGCACTAACGCTAACCACATTTGTTTTTCCAAGTGTTTGTTGTATTTGCTCCTTTTGGAGGAATCACAAGATGGTGCGACATTGGAGAGTGCCCATTTCGAGCTTCAAGATGACGAGAACTTGGTGATTGACCACTCCTACACGGCAGCGCCATCTCTTTCCCATGGTGATTTGGTTTTCGATCCGAGGTCGGATCTTTTCCAAGGGGGAGGGGATGATGCGGAGCATCCTATGTTCATCACCATGTCAAGAGTCCGTTTGGCAAGTGACACGTGTGACCTCTACTTCTCATACATAAAGGTGAATGTTCTCCTTTACACGTGTTCACTTGACCCCTTCGAGGATGGTATACTACTTGACACTTCTCCCGTGTGCATGCATAGGTATTGTTGGAGCTTCACGGATGTCGAGGAGGAGTGCAAGCGCCAAGGAACCACTACACCATCCGCGAGGGAAGCCTGGAAGCAAAGACGAAAGA
The DNA here is from genome assembly GCA_021605145.1 of Aegilops bicornis. NCBI lineage: Eukaryota > Viridiplantae > Streptophyta > Magnoliopsida > Poales > Poaceae > Aegilops > Aegilops bicornis. Next base: position 363,065,858 of record CM038671.1, read on the forward strand.
AGAAGGACCTGCCCAGTCCAGAAAGGGCGGTACTACTGCCCAAAGCAAGCGGTACTACCGCTCAGACCCTCCAAGCGGTACTGCTGCCCATGTGCCCGGTACTACCGCCCTGCCTATGCGCAGCCATGGGCCTTTGGCCTTGTAGCCCTCTCCCACTTACCCCTTCGTGGCTTAGACTATAAATAGACCACCTCCACCTCCTTTCTCGGGTTAGCAAATATGATAGCTCATTTGTATGTGAGCTTTTCTCCTACCTATCTCTACTCTTGAGAGAGGGAGAGAGACCACTACTCCATTGGAGGCCAAGACCTCCATCTAGGAGAAGATCCTACGGGATATCATCAAGACCCCCTCGTGGGAAGATCCGTCTAGGATATCGTCAAGACCTCATCTCCTCTTGGATTTGAGATGAACGCTACCTTGTATCTTTCCCTTTGTTGTTCATGTACCTTGTGGATCTTGTGTGTTTGATTGTCTACAGGATGTGTGATTGGACTTGTTCTTGAGTGTTTTCCATTGTGATTTCTCCCCGTTCTTCCCCGTGTTCTTCGTGCTCTTCGAGGGATCCCACTCCAAACGTGAAAGATCGGCCTACACCGGGTTAGCCCCTTATGAACAAGTTTGCACCCTATGCATGGATTGACTCACATTATGCTTGTCTTGTTGCATCTATTTCCATGTCATCCATGATATATGAGCTTGTGCATTTCCTTAGCAAATTTGTTGTGATCTTTCTTGATGGCATATTCATACATAATGATCACATTGCCTACCATCAATTGCATGATAACATAATCATATTGAGCATCCATTGCCATATTCATGCTATTGATAAACCGTCTCACTATGACATCATTTTGCACCGTGGTTGCATTCATCATATTCACAACACATTTGTGTGCACAGTGTATGATTTTTCTCTCATGAATGCTTTGCATATCATTCTCTATCATCTTGATAAGCTTCATGTGTTTTGTCACGAACAATCTTGCCGCACGGACTCATTCTTACATGATGGACACTTTGTGTGTGCTAACCATTGTATTTCCGAGGGTCGTTTGTGTTTGCTCTCTTTGCATGTATACCACTCCGGAGACACCTTGGAGTACTTGGATTGTGCCATGACTTCCACTCCGTCCAATTACAAGTCCGTCCACGACAACCGTTTCCATGGTGATGAGGATTTCAATCCGAGGTCGGATCTTTCCCAAGGGAGGGGAGATGATGCGGAGCATCCTACGATCATCCCCATGTACACTCGAGCCTACGCCATTGGACCTAAGGTGAACCCGCTCCTAAATGCTTCTCCTTTACATTCATGTGAGACACGGTTGCTACCTAATCCAAGGACACTACACATGCCTAGGTACCAAGGAGACCCTCTCGGAGATGCTCGGAATGATGGACAAGTCCCCAAGTACAAGGATGAAGGAGCACAACGAGAGGAACTGGAGAAAGGCTACAGGACCCGGACATCCGGCCCCGACCCGGACATCCGGCCCCTGAAGATGACAACAACAGCAGCAGCCCAGCAACCGAAGTGCTACAGGGCCCGGACATCCGGCCAGGCCCCGGACATCTGGCCCCTCCCGCAAGCCCGGACATCCAGCACCAGCCCGGAAATCCGGCGCCCATCACACAACGTCCAGAAGCTGGATCTCGCCAGCCCGGACATTCGGCCCAGCGCCCGGACATCCGGCCGGTCGCCCAGACATCCGGCCCCTCCTGCCTGCGTGCAGTGTATCCGGGCCGAAAGCCCATGTACCCCTTCGCCCCAACTTACACCAGCACTATATATAGACCCCCATCTCCTCCTAGTTAGGGTTAGCATTGGTTTAGCTCATAGTTGAGATAGAGCTTTGCTCATCCATTACGGATCTCCTCCTCGAGAGAGACTGCGGCCCCTCTTCAGAGAAGATCACCTTGGATTCAAGACCCCCTCTTGGGTGGCCCCCATCAAGACCTCCTCACGGAGAAGAACCGGTTATCGTTTGTATCGTCCGTTGTTGACTTTGGATCTTGTATCTCACCTTCGTGTTCATCGATCTAGTGCGTGTGTGATCTATTCTTGTTGGTTGAGTGATTTCTCTCGTGTTCCCCTCGTGTTTCCCTCGTGTTTCCCCTCGTGTTCATCACGTTATTCGTAGGGATCCGCTCCTTTCGTGAAAGATCGGCCATCTAGGGTTCCACCCTACATCATCTCCCCCCCCCCCTTGTGAAAGATCCAACCTCGGATCGAGATCTTCATCACCATGGTAGGGCGAGAGATCCTTGGTGTTGAAGACGTCGCTCACGTTGTACTTGTCGCGTGGGATGTCGATCTTGTATGCGTTGTTGTTGTTGTAGCGTGCAAGCACCTTGAAGGGTCCATCGGCTCATGGTAGAAGTTTGGACTTGCGTTCGTTGGGGAAGCAGTCCTTGCGAAGGTGTAGCCACACAAGATCTCCAATGTTGAATATCATGGGTTGCTTGTTGACGTTGAGCTTGGTCACGAGTTGTTGTACTTGGCGCTCGATGGTGTGCCTTGTATCTTCATGCATCTTCTTGAGGTGGTTGACTCGGGCACTCGCGTCCATGTTGGTGCGCTCTTGTAGAGGTAGAGGAAGAATGTCCAATGGGGACAACGGGTTGAAACCGTAAACGACCTTGAAAGGGGACGTGCCGGTAGTCGAATGTCTTGCACGGTTGTTGGCGTACTCGGCGATGGGTAGGCACTCCTCCCACTCCTTGATGTTCTTCTTGATTAGCACGTGGAGTAGTGTGGAGAGCGTGCGGTTCGTCAACTCCGTTTGGCCGTCGGTTTGTGGATGGTATGCCGTGGAGAATAGTAGCTTGATTCCGAGCTTGGCGCATAAGGTCTTCCAAAAGTAATTCAAGAAATTGACGTCGCGGTCCGAGACAATCGTCTTTGGCACTCCATGAAGTCGCAAGATTTCCCTACAAAAGAGATTGGCAACATGTGAAGCATCGTCTATCTTGTTGCATGGTATAAAATGTGCCATTTTAGAGAATCGGTCCACAACAACAAGGACGAAATCCTTTCCATTTCTAGTTCTAGGCAAACCAAGGACAAAATCCATGCTAATATCTTCCCATGGTTGATATGGAATTGGGAGTGGCATGTAAAGGCCATGAGATTGAGCTTTAGACTTAGCTTTGCGACATGTAGAGCATCGATTGGTGAAGCAGTTGACGTTGCGAAACATCTTAGGCCAAAAGTAGTTCTTGGAGAGTGTAGCAAGGGTCTTGTCGCGTCCAAAATGTCCCATTAGTCCCCCTCCATGAGATTCTTGCAAAAGCAACAAACGAAGTGAAGACTCGGGGATGCAAAGTTTGTTAGTTCTCATAAGATATCCATCCTTGATGTAATAATGTTCCCAAGATGTATGCATGAAACATTTTGCATAAGGAACGGCAAAAGTAGGATCATGCTCATACAAGTCTTTTATGTGCTCAAAGCCAATGACATTCAATTCAAGTTGAGTAACAAGCATGCATATACGGGAAAGTGCATCCGCCACAACATTCCTTACCTTTAATATACTTGATGACATAAGGAAAAGACTGAATAAACTCACTCCATTTAGCATGACGCTTGTTCAACTTAGTTTGACCCTTAAGGTATTTAAGCGTTTCATGGTAGGTATGGATGATGAACTCATGAGGGCGGAGGTAATGTTCCCATTCATGCAAAACTCTCACTAAAGCATATAGCTCTTTGTCATAGATAGGGTAATTGAGTTGTGCTCCGGAAAGTTTCTCACTAAAATATGCTATGGGGCGCTTCTCTTGCGTTAACACACCTCCTATGCCATTACCACTAGCGTCGCAATGAATTTCAAAAGGTTTGTCAAAGTTGGGTAATGCAAGCTCGGGAGCATGAGTAAGCAAATTCTTAAGCTCATTGAAAGCGGTGTCTTGGGATGATCCCCAAACAAACGGTGCATTTTTCTTACTCAAAGCATGCAAAGGTGAAGCAATGGTGCTAAAATCCTTCACAAATCTACGGCAGAAACCGGCTAAACCAAGAAAACTACGCACTTGTTGCAAATTGGTTGGTTGGGGCCAAGTTTTAAAAGCATTGATCTTAGATTCATCAACATGAACACCCTTAGAAGATACTACAAAACCCAAGAAAACAAGCTTATCAACACCTAATGAGGACATCAATACCATTGTTACACCCACAACCCCTACTACTATACATACTGGACCGATTACTAGAGCTCGCGCACGTCAATTAAATTACCAGGTACTTTCGTTTCTTTGGTAACGATTCTAATGTTCATGAGAATATGATGCTACCTAAATTGGATACATTTGTTTTGCTTACGAATGAAGGGCCTAGCTTGGAGAAGGATGAACATTGGAGCAAGAACAAGCATGGAGTTGATGGCATGCGCAAGGGAGACAAGAACAAAGTTTCAAGTGATGATTTCTGGACTTCGAAGCCACCATAATGAGTGCATGAAGCCTTGGACGAAATATACAAGATGCCACTTCATAATTTTCGTCCAGAGGCTATTCTAGGTGCTGCGTCACCTTATTTTTTGGCCAGGCCCATGTAATTTCGAAATACTTCAATATAGGTTGTTTTTAGAGCCCGTATGTGTGGGGAAACAAGAGTTAGGGTGGGTTTCGGACCCCTCCTCCAAAGTCCACGAAATTCCCCCCTCTTACTCCATATATACAGCCCCTAGGGCATCGTTTAGACTATGGGTTTTGTTTAGATTAAAAGTTCGCCATAGCTGCAACTTCGGGTACTTCGTTTGTGTTCAGCGACCAGACAAAGGCGTCACAGAACCCCACCTTGATCAATAAAGCTTTCCTCTTATATTCGCAATATCCAGATTGCAATCTTAGTTTCTTGCTTGTTCTTCGTTTGCCTGCAGGAAGCAGACCTTCGTGGTCGGAGTTGATCGTGCTCCGGCGTGGTCAATAACCTCTCGGAGGTGGTTTAGCGGTTGCTAAGGCGCGACGTCCTCGCACGTTCGTAGTCGGATCGTCAAAGTCGACTTCCTCCAAAACGATAGCCACCATCTCATCAAAAGACGGGACACCCTCGCCTCTATCAACACCAAAGAGGCATTTTTCCATATTATCATAAAGTTGCTCTTTTTGAAGAGTTTGTAGCACGGTGCGAAGGTGGGTGACATTCTCTTTGAGAGATTTGCTAAAAACAAGGATATCATCGAAGTAGACAACAACAAATTCACCAATGTAAGGGCGAAACACATAATGCATAAGACGCATGAAAGTACCGGGTGCTTCCGATAAACCCATAGGCATGACTAACCACTCATACAAACCAAACTTTGTTTTAAAAGCGGTTTTCCATTCATCACCCTCTTGTATGCGTATTTGATAGTAACCACTCTTAAGATCAATTTTGGAAAATATAGTGGCACCGCTAAGTTCATGAAGCATATCATCAAGGCGTAGAATGGGGTACCTATAGCGAACGGTGATAGCATTGATGGGTCTACAACCGGAACACATGCGAAAACTATCGTCTCTTTTTGGCACAAGAATGACCGGTACGGCACAAGGACTCAAACTTTCACGCACATGTCCATGGTCTATGAGATGCTTTACTTGCCTTTGTATTTCTTTGGTTTCTTCGGGGTTGACTCGATAGGGGGCCTTGTTTGGAAGTGGCGCTCCGGGGATGAGGTCGATGCGGCGCTCGATGCCTCGTAGTGGAGGTAGACCAGGAGTGATGTGGAGTGGAACTCCGTATGGCCGATCTTTCACAAAAGGAGCGGATCCCGATGATGAATACGAAGAACACGAGGGGTAAACGAGGGAAAACACAAGAGGAAACACGAGAGAATCACTCAACCAACAAGAATAGATCACACATGCGCTAGATCGATGAACACAAAGGTGAGATACAAGATCCAAATCAAACAAAGGATGATACAAAGGTAACCGGTTCTTCTCCGTGAGGAGGTCTTGATGGAGGTCTTCTCCGTGAGGAGGTCTTGATGGGGGTCTTCTCCGTGAGGAGGTCTTGAATCCAAGGGGGATCTTCTCCGTAGAGGGGCCGCGGTCTCTCTCGTGGAGTAGATCCTAATGGATGAGCAAAGCTCTATCTCTAATATGAGCTAAACCTATGCTAACCCTCAAATGGAGGAGGGGGAGGAGTATATATAGTCTAAGCCACGAAGGGGTAAGTGAGGGGCGAAAGGGTACACGGGCTTCGGCCCAAGTCACGCACGCAGGCGGGGTCCGGATGATCAGGATGGTAGCCCGGATGATCCGGGTGTCGGGGGTCCGGATGATCCGGATGTCTGTCCGGATGATCCGGCTTCGTCGAGCAGGCTTCGGCTGTCTTCGGGCACATTAGCCGGATCGTCCGGGTGGTCATCCGGATCGTCCGGGCTCGGTCCGGATCGTCCGGCTGGGGGTCCGGATGATCCGGGCAAGTCCTGTCTTGTTCATTCTTCTTCTTCCTTCTCCTCTTCCATGCTTGGCCTTGGTCCTATGATGCGGAGCATCTCTCACTCATCCCCATGGACGCACCTACATCTTCCTCAACACCACGTGGACCCATGACTCGAGCTCGAGCTAAAGCTATTGAAGATAAGGTGAACTCTCTCCTCTCCGAACTCCCTCTTCCTAATCATGAGACATGGTTACTACCTCATTCGGAAACTCTATGTGTAATCAGGTACCTCGGAACGAGCCAAGGAACAACTACTTGCAAGAGGCAAGACGACGAGGACCCCAAGCGTGTTGGAGAAGAAAAGCTGCTGAAGCTACAGGCGTCGGACGACCGACCAAGTCTGGACGTCCGACGACTCCCAGGCCACGGACGACCGACGCCCTCCGGATGTTCGGCAGCTGGGCACCCGAAAGGAAACTCACGGAAGACCGAAGCCACCGGATGACCGGACGACCTGTACCAGAACAGAATCTACGGACGTCCGGGCCTTCCCGAAGCCCCGGACGACCGGCCCTCTCCGGACGACCGATGCACCCGAGTCCGAGCCGAATCTACAGACGTTCGAGCCCTGCTGGATGTTCGGACCGTCACGAGCCTCCGGACGTCCGACGCCTTCCGGACGTCCGGCCCCTGAGTGATCACGCCCGTGGGCTGGAGCCCTTGTACCCCTTCACTTTGCCCCCATTTGCACTAAGACTATAAATAGACCTGCTACTCCTCCTAGTTAGGGTTAGCAAAGGATTAGCTCATATTTGTGTGAGAGCTTTGCTCATCCACTTGGTTACCTTCTCCTTGAAGATCGCGCCTCCTCCGAGAAGATCCTTCCAAGAGGATTCAAGACCCCCTTCTAGGGTGGACCCCCATCAAGACCTCCTCACGGAGAAGACCGGCTACTCGTGTATCTTTCCTTTGTTGATTTTGAATCTTGTGCTACCTTATGTGTTCGGTGATCTAGCCCTTGTGTGATCGATACTTGTCGGTCTAGTGTTCCTCTTGTGTGTTTTTCCTTGTGTTCTTCCGCTTGTTCGTCGTGTTCTCCTCGTAGGATCCTCTCCAAACGTGAAAGATCTCCGACTAGGGCTCCGCCCTACATCATCCTTGGATCCTCCATGGTCATCTCGGTTGTACCTGAGTATATGCAAGGTCTATGCATGAGGTAGTAGCCATGTCTCGTATGTGGAAAGATATGGTTCGAAGAGGAGTAAGTTCACCTTGTGTCCAATGGCGTATGGTCGAGGTCTTATCGTATATCCTTTTGGGGCTTGAGGAGTAGTCGAAGTGTACATGGGGATGATCGTGGGATGCACCGCATCATCTCCGCCCCCTTGGGAAAGATCCGACCTCGGATCGTGATCCTCATCACCATGGAAACAGTTGTTGTGGACGGACTTGTAGTTGGATGGAGTTGAAGACATTGCGCAATCCAAGTACTCCAAGGTGTCGCCGGAGTGGTATACATGCAAAGAGAGCAAACACAAACAACACTCAGAAATACAATTGTTAGCGCACACAAAGTGTCCATCATGTAAGAATGAATCCGTGCGGCAAGATTGTTCGTGACAAAACACATGAAGCTTATCAAGATGATAGAGAATGATATGCAAAGCGTTCATGGGAGAAAAATCATACATTGTGCACACAAATGTGTTGTGAATATGATGAATGCAACCACGGTGCAAAATGATGTCATAGTGAGACGGTTTATCAATAGCATGAATATGGCAATGGATGCTCAATATGATTATGTTATCATGCAATTGATGGTAGGCAATGTGATCATTATGTATGAATATGCCATCAAGAAAGATCACAACAAATTTGCTAAGGAAATGCACAAGCTCATATATCATGGATGACATGGAAATAGATGCAACAAGACAAGCATAATGTGAGTCAATCCATGCATTGGGTGCAAACTTGTGGTGAGAATGATATGTCCATCGAGCATGACATGTGTGAGAACGATCAAGAAATATGGAGGTGTTGGTGTACCAATGCTCGATGTCGTGGCACTCCTCAACTTGAAGGTCCATAGGGTTCATCTCCAATGTTGGTCCTCCATCCAATATATGTATCATGTAGACAAGATGATGCGGAGCATCCTTCCATCATCCCCATGGACTCTACACCGACACATCAAGCCCCACGTGGACCTATGACAAGAGCAAGAGCACGTGCTTTGGAAACCGAGGTGAACTCCTTCCTAGTAGATTTGCATATGGACACGGATGGAACATGTGTGATACCTCACCAAAATATGCTATGCCTCCTTAGGTATGAAGAGGAACATCACCAAGTCACTCAGGAGCGTCACCAAGGAGAGGGAGGACCACCCCAAGCCCTCGAGAACCAAGAAGAAGATCAACAACAGCAGCACAGGAGGCTCCAGGTGACCCCGTGCGCACGGGCCCCCAAGACCCCGTGCCCACGGGCTATCCAGAGAGTTGACGCTGGAGCACCCCGTGCGCACGGGCTCATCAGGGTGGACGGCTGTGATTGCCTGTTCGAGCCCCTCTCCACCTCCTTCGACCCAAAGCCTATATAAACCGTACCTAGGGCTATGTTTAGGGTTAGCAAAGTATTAGGTGAGATATTTGTGAGCTTTGCTCCTTTCTACCTTCCCTTGTGGAATCAAGACCCCTAGGGAAGAATCCTTGTGGATTTCAAGACCTCCTCAAGGAGTAGACTATCTCCAAGACCCCACCTCCTTTGGATTTGGGATGAACTTTGCCATTGTATCTTTCCTTTGATTGTGTTTGTGACTTGTGGATCTTGTGTTGTTACTCTAGTGGATGTGTAATCGGGAATTGTTGGAGTGATTTCCTCTTTGTGTTCTTGTTGTGTTCTTGCTGTTTCTCTCCTTTTCCCCCTCCAAGTGTGAAAAGATCCCACCTAGGTTTCTACCCTACATCATCTTGGTATCATGAGCCATGTTGATTCACATATTGGAGTCCCTACCTTCCACTTTCTAGCTTGATTTCGTTGTTTTTGTCCTAATTTGAAAATCCCCACCAATAATATCCCCAAAAAATTTCTTGCAATTTGTTTGATCTTGTGAGATTTGGTTGTTTTGATCCACGAATTTGGTGTTTGGTAAGTGGACCTACCCCCCCCCCCCACCATCTTCCCCACCCCCCAAATACTCGAATTTGTCCTCAACTTTGAAAATCCCCTTGGATCCCGAGCTGTTCATCCGCTCTCGTGAGGACCCGTGCACACGGGCCTCACTTACCCCGTGCGCACGGGCTATCCAGGGAGGTTTGGCCAGTTTCTGTTTTTCATCATTTCGTTTCCCCACCGCCCCTTGATAGAGGCTAAGGTGTCCCGATGTTTCGATGAGATGGTGGCTATCGTTTCTGTGGGAGTCGACCTTGACGATCCAACTACGAACGTGCGAGACGTCGCGCCTTAGCAATCGCTAAACCAACTTCCGAGGGTTATTGACCACGCCGGAGCACGATCAACTCGACCACGAGGGCCTGCTTTCCGCGAGCAAACGAAGAACAAGCAAGAAACTGAGATTGCAATCTGAATATTGCGAATATAAGATGAAAGCTTTATTGATCAAGGTGGGGTTCTGTGGACGCCTTTATGCAGTCGTTGAACACAAACGGCGCACGCGAAGTTGCAGCTATGGCGAACTTTTAATCTAAACAAAACCCAAGGTCTAAACGGTGCCCTAAGGGCTGTATATATGGAGGAAGAGGGGGAATTTCGTGGCCCTTGGTGGAGGGGTCCGAAATCAACCCTAACTCTTGTTTCCCCACACATACGGACTCTAAAACAGCCTATACTTAAGTATTTCGAAATTACATGGGCCTGGCCCAATAATAAGGTGACGCAGCACCTAGAATAGCCTATGGACGCATATTATGAAGTGGCATCTTGTATATTTCGTCCAAGGCCTCATGCACTCATTAGGGTGGCTTCAAAGTCTGGAATCATCACTTGTAACTCCGTTCTTGTTCTCCTTGCGCATGCCAACATCTCCATGCTTGAACTTGCTCCAAGGTTCATCTTTCTTGTCCATGGTAGGCCCTTCATTTGTAAGCAAAACAAATGTATCCAATTTAGGCAGCATCATATTCTCATGAACATTGGAATCGTTACCAAGAAACGAAAGTACACGATAATTCAATTGGCGCATGTGAGCTCTAGTAATTGGTCCGGTATGTATAGCCCGAGGGGCTGTGGGTGTAACAATGGTATTGATGTCCTCATCATCCTCCCCTTCTTGAAATGAAGTCGTCCTCGTGAAGCTCATCTTCCTCACCCAAATAAGGCTTCAAATCTGCAATGTTAAAAGTGGGACTAACCCCAAAATCTGCAGGCAGCTCAAGTTTATATGCATTATCATTTATTTTCTCTAACACCTTAAATGGACCATCGACACGTGGCATTAGCTTTGATTTGCGCAATTTAGGAAACCTATCCTTACATAAATGTAACCAAACAAGATCTCCGGTGCAAAGACAACATGTTTTCTACCCTTATCTCCAACAAGTTTATATTTAGCATTCATACACTCAATGTTTTCCTTAGTTAACTCATGCATTTTTAAAATCAATTCAGCACGTTCTTTAGCATCAAAATTAACCTTCTCCGAAGATGGAAGAGGCAACAAATAAATAGGTGCACGAGGTAGGAAGCCATACTGAGAATTTCAAAAGGGCACATCTTAGTAGTAGAATGCAATGAACGATTATAAGCAAATTCAATATGAGGCAAGCATTCTTCCCACATTTTCTTATTATTCTTCAAAACAGCCCTAAGCATAGTAGACAATGTTCTATTGACTACTTGGTTTATCCATCGGTTTGGGGTGACAAGTAGTACCAAAAAGCAGTTTAGTCCCCAACTTAGCCCATAAACATCTCCAAAAGTGGCTAAGAAATTTAGTATCACGATCTGAAACAATAGTATTTGGCACACCATGCAAGCGAATAATTTCACGAAAAGAACAAATCAGCAACATTAACAAAGATCATCGCTTTTATGACATGGTATAAAGTGTGCCATTTTAGAGAATCTATCCACGACAACAAATATGCTATCCCTCCCTTCTTTGTTCGAGGTAAACCTAAAACAAAGTCCATAGATATATCCTCCCAAGGAATACTAGGCACAGGCAAAGGCATATATAAACCATGAGGATTGAGTCGTGACTTAGCTTTTTGACAGTAGTGCAATGAGCAACAAAACGCTCAACATCCCGTCTCATCTTTGGCCAAAAGAAATGTGTAGCAAGTATATCCTCCGTCTTTTTGACGCCAAAGTGTCCCATTAAGCCTCCTCCATGCCTCCTGCAACAACAAAGACGCAAACAGAGCTAGCAGGAATGCATAGCTTGTTAGCACGGAACACAAAACCATCATTAATAACGAACTTGTTCCATGTTCTTCCTTCTTTACAATTCTGCATTACATCTTTAAAATCAGCATCATGCACATATTGATCTTTGATGGTCTCCAAACCAAATATTTTGAAGTCAAGTTGTGAAAGCATAGTATATCGACGAGACAAAGCATCGGCAATAACATTTTCTTTACCCTTCTTGTGTTTAATGACATAAGGGAAAGTCTCAATGAATTCAACCCATTTAGCATGTCTACGATTCAGTTTAGCTTGACTTTTAATATGTTTCAAAGATTCATGATCAGAATGTATAACAAATTCTTTGGGCCATAAATAATGTTGCCATGTCTCTAAAGTCCGAACAAGAGCATATAATTCTTTGTCATAAGTAGAATAGTTCAGACTAGGCCCACTCAATTTTTCAGAAAAGTATGCAACAGGTTTGCCATCTTGTAATAACACACCTCCTCATCCAATTCCACTAGCATCACATTCAAGCTCAAAAGTCTTATTAAAGTCAGGAAGTTGGAGTAAAGGAGCATGTGTCAACTTATCTTTCAATACCGTGAAGGCTTCTTCCCATGCGGTACCCCAAACAAAAGGCACATCCTTCTTTGTAAGCTCATTGAGAGGTGCAGCAATGGTGCTAAAGTCTCTCACAAAACGCCTATAGAAACCAGCGAGTCCAAGAAAACTCCTCACTTGTGTGACCGTTTTGGGCTGCGGCCAACTCTCAATAGCTTCAATCTTGGCTTTATCAACTTCAATTCCCTGTGGAGTAACAACATAGCCAAGAAAAGATAGTCGGTCGGTGCAAAAGGTGCACTTCCCAAGGTTACCAAACAAACGTGCATCACGTAGAGCATTAAAAACAGCACGTAAATGTTCCAAATGTTCTTCCAAAGATTTGCTATAAATCAGTATATCATCAAAGTAAACTACCACAAATCGTCCAATGAAAGCACGTAAAACTTCGTTCATTAATCTCATGAAAGTACTAGGTGCATTAGTTAACCCAAAAGGCATGACTAACCACTCATATAATCCAAACTTAGTTTTAAATGCTGTTTTCCATTCATCTCCCAATTTCATACGAATTTGATGGTATCCACTACGCAAATCAACTTTGGAGAATATTGTAGAGCCACTCAATTCATCAAGCATATCATCTAGCCTAGGAATAGGATGACGATAACGAATAGTAATATTATTAATGCCTCTACAATCAACACACATACTGTGACGTACCATCCTTTTTAGGCACTAGTATAATAGGAACAACACAAGGACTAAGAGATTCACAGATATAACCTTTGTCGAGCAGCTCGTACTTGACGCATAATCTCCTTCGTCTCCTCCGGATTGGTACGGTATGGTGCACGGTTGGGTAGCGATGCACCGGGAATTAAGTCAATTTGATGCTCAATCCCTCGAATAGGTGGTAATCCGGTGGCACGCCTTGTGGGAAGGCGTCGGCGAACTCTGCAAAATGTTAGTGACAGTAGGGGGCAAAGAGGAAGGCACGTCCTCGAATGAAAATAATGCCTCTTTGCACACAAAAGCATAGCAAACAGATTTGCTAGAATCTAGCTCATCAATATCAGATTTGGTGGCAAATAAACATGCACTTTTCAGGTTTAATTTGAAGCAACATTAGATGGTTTATTATTAGGCTTCATTTGTTGCTCAAATTCTTTTGCCACAATCTGATTTTCACTCTTATTTTTCTCCTGTTTTGCTTTATTAGCTCTATTAATATCATCTTTCAAAATGGAATCAGAGTCATAGGAAGCAAAGTAATATTTTTATCCTTGTGAACAAGAGTATACTGATTGTTTCTACCATGGTGTACAGAATTTTTATCAAATTGCCATGGTCTACCAAGTAATAAGGAACATGCTTGCATAGGTACCACATCACAATCAACATAATCAGCATATGTAGAGATACTAAAATACACACGAACAAAGACGTGTTACCTTAACCTTGCCGCTGTTGTTGAACCATTGGATGTAGTAAGGATGTGGATGTGGTCTTGTGGTGAGAGAAAGCTTCTCCACCATATCCATGCTAGCCAAGTTGTTGCAGCTCCCTCCATCTATGATGACGCGAATAGAACGTTCCTTCACAACTCCCTTTGTATGGAACAAGTTATGTCTCTGATTTTGCTCGACTTGTGTAACCTGCACACTCAAAACACGTTGAGCAACTAAACATTCATACCGCTCGCATCTTAAGCAGCCATGTATTGCGTGTCATGATCGTAATCATCTCCACCGTGTTCTTCATGTGTAATAAGAGCCAAAGTCTCTTCATCATAGTCACTAGCGGACTCATACCCACCATCCTCGGTAGCAATCATCACACGCTGAGATTGGCATTCTCTCAAAAATGTCCTCTTCCCTTACAACGACGACAAATAATATCACTTGTGTGCCTGTTGACGCCATGGAAGAAGAAGAGCTACATGTAGGCCCAAAGGTGTGCTCTTGGCGATAGTGGTGGTTGTGCTCGCTTTCTTGTATCACGGTTGGAGGTGGCAGCCGACGGAGGTGCCGGTGTAGTAGAACGTGTGGAAGTAGATGATGCACGTGGTGTCCATGATGAAGGTCGACTGCGGAAAAGTTAGTTCGGCCAACGCTGCCGATCCTGCACTTCACGTTCAGCTTTACAAGCAAGATGGAATAATCGAGTGATATTATTATAATCCTTGTAGTCTAGAATGGTCTGAATCTCTCTATTTAATCCACCGAAAACGTGCAAGCATAGCTTCATTCTCCTCAACAATACCACATCTAATCAAGCCAGTTTGTAATTCACGATAATATTCTTCTACCGAATTTTTCCTTGTCTTAAGCGCTGCAATTTTTGAAGTAATTCACGTTGATAATATGGTGGAACCCAACGATGCACGATAGCAGTTTTCAAAGCAGCCCAAGTAGCTGGAACAGAATATAATCTACAATGTTCGGACCATCAAACACATGCAAAGCTAGTGAAAGCACAAACAGCGGCGAGAACACGTCTCTCCTCGGGATATTGTAAACATGTAAATCGTTGTTCAGTTTCTAACTCCCAAGTAAGATATATATCGGGAACATATCTACCCTCAAATGGTGGAATATTCAATTTCAGTTTAGGGAGATGGTCATGATCTCGCACTGAAGGGGAGCCCGAACATTGCCATTATTTGCATGTGGGCGACACGGTGGTTGTGGTCTTTGGTGGTTGCACGTAGTTACGATGTTGATCAACCTCATCCTCGTAATCTCTCACATAATCATCCTCCCCACCGCATGATGGCAGGAGCCATGAAGTATCAACAGCAGCACCGGCAGCTTGGCCAGGCTGAAGAGGGACACGGGAAGCTCGGCGGAGGGCTGTTTCGCGATGTGGAGGTAGTCCTTGTTGTTGTAGTAGAGGTGCGTTAGGTGCCGCCGGTGGTGGTGGTGGTAGACGCGCGAGCAATTCATTAAACTTGTTATCGAGCTTTGTTTCGAACGCCTTCTCAATGCCATCTATCTTCTCCATGGCCTCTTCAAATCTATTTAGCACATCGTCCACCTGCCCACTCATCATTTGTTGAAACTTATCATGTAGCGCTTTGTTTGTCATGTTCTCCCGGTCGGTCTAAATCGGCTTGTGATCCTGCCATGGTTAGCAGCAATAGAAACACACAAGAATATGATTCGACAGACTACTAGGAAGTGGTGGTGGTTGTGTGGTGGGCGGTCACAAATCCGTCAAATCAAGCAAATCTCAAATTCTTACCAGTTCTTACCCAGAATAAAGCGGTGATCGGCAACCGATGTAGTCAAAACTCTCAAAGCTTGGATAGAGCGATTACCGGGGAGAGTCAAGCATACGATGTAGATGTATGTGGAGCTGGGAAGGCTTATAATATGGTAGCAAAAGGGTCAGCAATAATCAATTCAGAGATGCAAAGTTGAATAAACGCTCAACGACGATCTTGTCTTTGGTCCTAGGCTAGACCGTGCTAGAGACGCGAGCCTAGAACACTAACAAAATCACGGGCGCTGCACGGAAACAACGGAAAAGCACACTCTGGAATTTTCTTTTTCGCTCTTTTTTTTGTTGCTTTTTTTTTTTACGCTTTTTTTTTTTTTGCGAAAAATCACTATAATGGCGAGTGTCTCAAAACTCTTCCTGTGTCAAATCGACAGGATGGGCACGAAATTTTTTCGACCAAATTTTTTTTTCAACGCGGGACCCAAAATCGGAAACGGGTCAAAAAACTTTCTATAATGGCGACTGTCTCAATACGCTTAGAAATACTTAAAAACAGGATAGCCAGAAAATTTTTCGACAAGTGCATTTTCGGAATTTTTTTTTTCCGAAACCTACTCCGGCAAGGAAACACGAATCGGAAACTAGATGGATCTCGAAAACAAACCTAATATGAGAAGAACTCGGATTGGTGGTGGATATATGGTGGTGGTATATGGTAGCGATGGTGGTAGCGGTGGTAGTATATGGATATGGATCGGTGGTGGTATATGGACACGGATTGGTGGTGGTATATGGATACGGATTCGGAGCGGTGATGGTAGGTGGCAGGGGCGATGATGATGGTGCGGTGGCGGCGTGACAACTTTTGACCCGAACTCGAAAGTCTAACATACTCGACGCTACGACCAGCAACTAGACACGACGATGCAACCGCAAATTCAACAAAGCAAAACCCTAAAAAGATTATGCAAAGGCTCAGATTGGTTCGGATATGATGAAGTAACCCTAATTTTTTTTGTGGCTTTTTCGTCGACTATAGGTATGAAGAACAGACTCGATCTAAACTACGGAAAACTGTAAAATCTCACCGAGCAACCTGAAAATCTGATACCACTTGAGAGGCTAAGGTGTCCCGATGTTTTGATGAGATGGTGGCTATCGTTTCTGTGGGAGTCGACCTTGACGATCCGACTCTAACGCGTGCGAGACGTCGCGCCTTAGCAATCGCTAAACCAACTTCCGAGGGTTATTGACCACGCCGAGCACGATCAACTCCGACCACGAGGGCCTGCTTTCTCGCGAGCAAACGAAGAACAAGCAAGAAACTGAGATTGCAATCTGAATATTGCGAATATAAGATGAAAGCTTTATTGATCAAGGTGGGGTTCTGTGACGCCTTTATGCAGTCGTTGAACACAAGCGAAATGCACGCGAAGTTGCAGCTATGGCGAACTTTTAATCTAAACAAAACCCAAGGTCTAAACGGTGCCCTAAGGGCTGTATATATGGAGGAAGAGGGGAATTTCGTGGCCCTTGGTGGAGGGTCCGAAATCAACCCTAACTCTTGTTTCCCCACACATACGGACTCTAAAAACAGCCTATACTTAAGTATTTCGAAATTACATGGGCCTGGCCCAATAATAAGGTGACGCAGCACCTAGAATAGCCTATGGACGCATATTATGAAGTGGCATCTTGTATATTTCGTCCAAGGCCTCATGCACTCATTAGGGTGGCTTCAAAGTCCTGGAATCATCACTTGTAACTCCGTTCTTGTTCTCCTTGCATGCCAACATCTCCATGCTTGAACTTGCTCCAAGGTTCATCTTTCTTGTCCATGGTAGGCCCTTCATTTGTAAGCAAAACAAATGTATCCAATTTAGGCAGCATCATATTCTCATGAACATTGGAATCGTTACCAAGAAACGAAAGTACCTGATAATTCAATTGGCGTGCGCGAGCTCTAGTAATTGGTCCAGTATGTATAGCCGCAGGGGCTGTGGGTGTAACAATGGTATTGATGTCCTCATCACCCCTTGTGTTCTTCCGCACTATTTCTCGTGGTTGTTTGAGTTTCGGGCCGCGGCTTCTCTTGTGTCCTAAGGTGTTTCGGCTACTTAGGCGCATTCGAGACATCATCATCGCCACCACTCGACCATCAACTCGGACACCACTCCGGCTTCAACAACTCCACTACTACCGTAAGCAAGGACGGTAACCTCGACGATATCTTGTACTCCTTGACATTAAATTGATAGCTTCGAGCCCTTTTGCATAGCTTACCCATCGAGACTAGCTTGTTGAGTATTGCCGGGCCACGCCTTAGTGCACCATTTAGTGTTCCGTCCATCCCGTGCATTTACTACTTGTTACCTCATTGTGTGGCTCACATATCAAGTGATGTAGGGTGGAACCCTAATCGGAGATCTTTCACGTTTGGAGGGGATCCTACGGGGAAAACGCGATGAACGGGCGGAAGAACAGAAGGAAACACACACAGGAGGAACACTAATCCGACAAGTTTCGATTACACAAGGGCTAGATCACCGAACACATAAGGTAGCACAAGATTCAAAATCAACAAAGGAAAGATACATAGTAACCGATCTTCTCCGTGAGGAGGTCTTGATGGGGTCCACCCTAGAGGGGGTCTTGAATCCGCTTGGGGGGTCTTCTCCGAAGAGGTCGTGAACTCCGAGGAGAAGTACCAAGTGGATGAGCAAGGGCTCTCACACCAAAGATGAGCTAAACCAATGCTAACCCTAACTAGGAGGAGGTGGGAGAGTATCTATAGTTTACAGACGAAAGGGTACCACGGGCCTTGGCCGGTGGTCGCTTTCATCTTTGGGCGAAGTTAGGGCTAGGCCGGAAGTTCCGGGCGCCGGAAGGTCCGGGCAGGGTCCGGCCTAAGCCGAGAGTTGGCGCGGGTGGAGCTGGGCTGGCTTCCGGGGGCCGGAAGGTCCGGGCCGGGTTCCGGGCTGGTTCCGGGCTAACCAGAATGTTGGCAGGCCCGGGCTGGTCGATGTCGTCGGGGGCCGGAAGCTCCGGGCGGGCCGGAAGTTCCGAAGGCCGAAAGTTCCGGGCTGTCCAGAGAGTTGACACATGTCGTTTCTTCTTCAGCTCCTGGTTCCTTGGCTTGAACGTTGTACCTGATCACGCATAGTGTCTCGGACTTAAGTAGTAGCCATGTCTCACTGGAAGGAAAAGGGAAATCGAATAGGAGTGATGTCACCTCGGATTGAATAGCACGAGCTCTCGCTCTTGTCATGGGTCCACTTGGAGCTAGGATAGTTGATGGACGGTCCATGGGGCTGACGAAGGATGCTCGCATCATATCCCCCCTTGTGAAAGATCCGACCTCGGATCAAGATCTTCATCACCATGGTACGGCGCGAGGTCCTTGACGTTGAAGATGTCGCTCACATTGTACTTGTCTCGTGGTAGGTCGATCTTGTAGGTGTTGTCGTTGTAGCGTGCTAGCACCTTGAAAGGTCCATCGGCTCGAGGGAGAAGCTTGGACTTGCGTTCGTTGGGGAAGCAGTCCTTGCGAAGGTGTAGCCACACTAGATCACCAATGTTGAAGACCATGGGTTGCTTGTTGACGTTGAGCTTGGTCGCTAGTCATTGTACTTGGCGCTCGATGGTTTGTCTTGTATCCTCATGCATCTTCTTGATGTAGCTTGCTCGTGCACTTGCATCCATGTTGGTGCGCTCTTGTAGAGGAAGTGGTAGAATGTCCAACGGTGAAAACGGGTTGAAGCCGTAGACGATCTCGAAGGGGGACTTGCCGGTAGTCGAGTGTGTTGCGCGATTGTAGGCGCATTTCGGCGATGGGTAGACATGCCTCCCACTCCTTGATGTTCTTCTTGATCAAGACGCCAAGTAGAGTGGAGAGTGTGCGGTTCGTCACCTCCGTTTGGCCGTCGCTTTGAGGATGGTATGCGGATGAGAACAAGAGCTGGATTAGAGCTTGGCGCATAGGGTCTTCCAAAAGTAACTCAAGAACTTGACGTCACGATCGGAGACGATTGTCTTTGGTACTCCATGGAGTCGCAAGATTTCCTTACAAAAAAGATTTGCAATATGTGAAGCATCGTCTATCTTGTTGCAAGGAATGAAATGTGCCATCTTGGAAAATCTATCCACAACAACAAACACGGAATCCTTTCCATTTTGAGTTCTAGGCAAACCAAGTACAAAATCCATGCTAATGTATTCCCAAGGTTGATAAGGGATAGGAAGGGGCATGTAAAGACCATGAGATTGAGCTTTAGACTTAGCTTTGTGGCATGTGGAGCATCGGTTGGTGAAGCGTGAGACGTCGTGGAACATCTTGGGCCAAAAGTAGTTCTTGGAGAGCGTGGCGAATGTCTTGTCCCGTCCAAAGTGTCCCATGAGTCGGCCTCCATGAGCCTCTTGCAAAAGGAGCAAACGAAGAGAAGACTCGGGAATGCATAGTTTGTTAGCTCTCATAAGATAAGCATCCTTGATATAGTATTGTTCCCAAGACGACAAGGCGTCAAACACTTAGCATAAGGAATAGAAAAAGATGGGTCATTAGCATACAAGTCTTTTATGTGCTAAAAGCCAATAACATTCAACTCAAGTTTAGTGACAAGCGTGCATATGCGAGAAAGTGCATCGGCAACTACATTTTCCTTACCCTTAATGTACTTAATGACATAAGGAAAAGATTCAATAAATTCACTCCATTTGGCATGACGCTTGTTCAACTTAGTTTGGCCTTTTAAGTACTTAAGCGTTTCATGATCGGTATGGATGACAAACTCATGAGGTCTAAGGTAATGTTCCCAAACATGTAGCACACGCACTAGAGCATATAATTCATTGTCATAGATGGGATAGTTAAGTTGAGCATGTATGAGTTTTTCACTAAAGTAAGCAATGGCTCGTATTTCTTGCATCAAAAGTCCGCCAATTCCGGTACCACTTGCATCACAATGAACCTCAAAAGTTTTGTCAAAATTGGGCAAAGCAAGAATCGGAGCATGAGTAAGCAAAGACTTGAGCTCATCAAAAGCGGTGGATTGCAAAGATCCCCAAACAAAAGGAGTATTCTTATTACTCAAGGCATGCAAAGGAGCGGCAATTGTGCCAAGACCCCGCAAGACCAAGAAAGCTACGCACTTGTTGCAAATTGGTGGGTTGGGGCCAAGTTTTAATTGCTTCAATTTTAGATTCATCAACATGGACACCCTTTGAGGATACAACAAAACCCAAGAAAACCACTTTGTCAACACCAAATGTGCATTTTTCATGTTTGCATAAAGACTTTCCTTGCGAAGGGTTTGCAAAACAGCCCTAATATGATCAAGATGTTCTTCCATGGTTTTGCTAAACACAAGAATATCGTCGAAGTAAACCACAACAAAGACTCCAATATAAGGTCGAAGCACATGATGCATAAGACGCACGAAAGTACCGGGATCCTCCGATAGACCCATAGGCATCACTAACCACTCATATAAGCCAAATTTGGTTTTGAAAGCAGTTTTCCATTCATCACCCTCTTGTATTTGAATTTGATAATAGCCACTTTGAAGATCAATTTTTGAGAAAAAGTTGGCTCCACTAAGTTCATCAAGCATATCATCTAAGCGAGGAATGGGATGCCTATAGCGAACGGTAATAGCATTTATAGGTCTACAATCGGAACACAAACGGAAGCTTCCATCGGGTTTAGGCATAAGTATAACCGGAACGGCACAAGGGCTTAAGCTTTCACGTACATGACCGTTGTCGATGAGTTGTACTTGCCGTTGAATCTCCTTGGTTTCTTCGGGATTGACTCGGTATGGAGCTTTGTTTGGTAGAGGCGCTCCGGGGATGAGGTCGATTCGATGTTCAATGCCTCGAAGAGGAGGTAGACCCGAGGTAGCTCATCGGGGAAATATCTTGGAATTCCTGCAATGTAGATTGAAACACTACAGGTAGCTCATGAGATGTGTTAGTTGTTGGCTCTCCATCCTTGCACACAAGGACAAAGTGCATCACACTAGATGGGTTCTCACACACTTCACTCATCTCACTTTTGGTGGCAAATAGGATGAGGTTTTTCTCTCTAGGCGAAGATGCGCTCAAGTTTGGCTTGTGGCTCTCACTCACTTTTTGGTGGATCACTTTCTCACTCTTTTGTCCATGATTGGTGGCTTGTGATGTAGGGCGGAAGCCTACATGGACGATCTTTCACGTTGGAGCGGATCCTACGGTGAATCACGAAGAACACGCGGAAGAACAAGAGGGAAACACGGGGAAAACGAGAGAGAATTCACTCAACCGACAAGAGATCAATCACACAACTGCTAGATCGATGAACACAAAGGTAGATACATGATTCAAGGTCAACAAAGGACGATACAAACGGTAGCCGTTCTTCTCCGTGAGGAGGTCTTGATGGGGTCCACCCTAGAAGGGGGTCTTGAATCCGCTTGGGGGATCTTCTCCGAAGAGGTCCTGAGCTCCGAGGAGAAGTAACCAAGTGGATGAGCAAGGGCTCTCACACAAACATGAGCTAAACCTAAGCTAACCCTAGAAAGAGGAAGGGGATGGAGTATATATAGTCTAGGGGGGCGAAGAGGTACATGGGCTTCGGCCCTTTACTGTGCGCAGACAGTGAGCCGGATGTCCGGCGTCGGGCCGGATGTCCGGGAGTTTCGGAGATGCCGGATGTCCGGGCTAGGGGGCGGATGTCCGGGCGGGGCAGATCAGAGGTTCGGTGCGTGTCGCCGGATTTCGGCGAGTGGCCGGATATCCAGTGGCTTCGTGGGAGGCCGGATGTCCGGCCTGGGGCGGATGTCCGGCCTGTAGTTTTCCTGGCAGGGCTGCGGCTGCTGTGTTGGCATCTCCAGGGGCCGGATGTCCGGGGTCTTGGCCGGATGTCCGGGGCCTGGAAGGTGAACTTGCCCTTTTTCCGTGCTTCTCTTCATCCTTGTACTTGGGGACTTGTCCATCATTCCGAGCATCTCCGAGAGGGTCTCCTTGGTACCTAGGCATGCATAGTGTCCTTGCATTAGGTAGCAACCATGTCTCACACGAATGGAAAGGGGAAGCATTTAGGAACGGGTTCACCTTGTGTCCAATGGCGAATAGTCGAGGTCTCATCTTATGTATCCTTGGGGCTTGGAGGGTAGTCGGAGTGTACATGGGGATGAACGTGGTATGCTCCGCATCATCTCCCCTCCCTTGGGAAAGATCCGACCTCGGATCGTGATCCTCATCACCATGGAAACGGTTGTCGTGGACGGACTTGTAGTCGGACAAAGTGGAAGGCATGGCGCAATCCAAGTACTCCAAGGTGTCTCCGGAGTGGTATACATGCAAAAGGAGCAAACACAAAGTACACTTGGAAATACAATGGTTAGCGCACACAAGGTGTCCATCAAGTAAATATGAGTCCGTGCGGCAAGATGGTGCATGGCAAGACACATGATGCTTATCAAGATGATCTAGAATGATATGCAAAGCATTCATGGGAGCAAATTCATTCGAGGCATGCACAAAGGTGTTGTGGATATGATGAATGTGACCATTGTGCAAAATGATGTCATAATGGGATGGTGCATCAAAAGCATGAACATGACAATGGATGCTCAACATGTGTATGTTATCATGCAATTGATGGTGGACAATATGATCATGATGTATGAATATGCCATCAAGGAAGATCACAACAAATTTGCTAAGGAAGTGAACAAGTTCATATATCATGGATGTCATGGAAATAGATGCAACAAGGCAAGCATAATGTGAGTCAATCCATGCATAAGACGCAAATTTGCTATGGGTATGATATGTCCATCGAGCATGACATGTATGAGCACAATCAACAAATATGAAGGTGGGGGTGCAATGTGTCAAAGGAGTGTTGATGTACCAATGCTCGATGTCGTGGCATGAGTGTAGGTTCGAAGGTGCATCCCATAAGTCCAAGCGCTCCTCAATGTAAAGGTCCATAGAGCCAATCTCCAATGTCGCTCCTGCGTCCGTGAGATGTATCATGTAGACAACAAGAAGGGAACAACAATGAAAGAGTGACCCATCCAATATGTGTATTTGAGGATGGCTCAAAGGGAAGGAGTTCACCTTAATGAGGATGTCGAAAATGTTGGTGTCGCACATCGTGTATGCCTTCACATAACCAATATGTCTCATGACGGTAATGCCTTGTGAATCCTTCAAAACGAAAGAACATGACAAACACTCGGAAAAACAAATGAGTTTAGCGGAAGTGCTAAACCTATCATTCTTGTGGTAAGATACCCAACAAGTGTATGCATCATGCTCATCATAAGAAAGTACAAGGGAGCATTTCATAGTATGGAGGCATATGATGCAAGAACAACCAAATGCAATAGGCGCAATCAAACAAGCATGCATCACAAGTGAAGTGTCCAAGTCTCCAAGATCATTAAGCATAGAGGCAACTATTGGAGACAAGTGACAAGGATCAAGATATATCATGTGAGAGGCATGAACATATATGTCATCAACCCAAGAAAGCGAGTAATGGAACATGGGTGATGCATCAAAGCAATCAATCATACAGATCAAGTCAAGCAAGCTAGTAGTGCGAAGATGCAACGTACTAGAAGGAATCATGGAGAGCATGTCATTTGTGCCAATAGTGTGCAAGAATAATTCACATGACATAACACAAGCATGAAAGCAAGATATGAGCAAAATAGCATCAATGTATTGGCGAGAGACCATATGTAAATAGTAATGGGACATCATGACTCTTCCAACACAACAAGCATCAATAGCATGGGGCACATGATAAACATGGCAATAGCAACAAGGATCTCCACCAAGCATGCAAATACACATAGGAGTATCATAATGGTGAATCATCGGTATATGCAAGCAAGGGTCACAATTGCATGGCAAAGGCATAGAAGCAAGCATAACATGCAAAGTGAACACAATAGTATGGGCATAAGGTGACAAGTTGTAAATAGCCCATTGCCGTGTGAGAGCCAAGTAGAAGAGATGCGCGTAGTCCTTGCGCAAAGGGAGTGGTGGTAAGGATAGTCCACGGGATCCCAAAGCATCGTTGCTCTCAAGAGCTCATTTCGTCAACTCATGGGATTGAGATGTTGACGAGTATACGTGCGTACCTACACAAAACAAAGACAAAGGAAAAATTGTGTGTGCGTGGTAGATGTACACATCATCCATCATGATGCGCACATGCATGTGTCGGTTAGCACAAAATATCCAATGCTCAAATAAATGAGATGCGTGATATAGAAACATGTCATCCATCATGATAGGTTTGTTCTTATGCATGGCATAATGGAGACTCAAATTGTGTAATGCATCATGAGAAATATCTAGAGCATTGTTATCCATGGAACGCATAAGGTGCAAGCAATTATGTGAATCATGCAAAGTATGGAATGAATCCAAATCTCCTAATATGTATGAGGAAACTATGGGGGTCTCCTCATGAGCATGAGTAGCAACATCACATGGAGAATATTGACAACATCCAAAACAATGCATATTTGGAACAATGTGATCATGGCATGGAATAGTAGACGAATTGCACAAATCATGTAAAGGAAGCATGG
Organism: Aegilops bicornis; assembly: GCA_021605145.1. Classification (NCBI taxonomy): domain Eukaryota; kingdom Viridiplantae; phylum Streptophyta; class Magnoliopsida; order Poales; family Poaceae; genus Aegilops; species Aegilops bicornis. The sequence continues at coordinate 363,091,004 of CM038671.1, forward strand.
CAATATCATCACAAGAGAAGCAAAAGCCTATGACCATCATCTCATCATCTATGCCATAAGTGCAAATAGGGTTTATTTTAATGGGGCATGCATAGTTACTATGTTGAGATTGAAATGAGGCAATATGGGAGATCTCACTCATAGCATATGACAAGTTCAATGCATTGTCAAACATAATGTGACCAATAGAATTTTCACATGATATCCTATAAGGCATAGCATCACAACTAGGCAACTCAACATGCTCATCATCATAATCATCATAAATAGGTAAGTCAAGGCATGAAGAAGTCTCACTAGCGTGAAGCATGGTAATAGGTGGGTCAACATCATGGGAGCAATCGATGTCAAGATAGTCCACTAGTGGGCCAAGAGAAGTACCATCACCTATGTTACCTTTGGAGCATTGCTCATTTGTTGTAGGTGAGGTGTCAACGATCCATTCGTTGTCATCTTCATCTTGATGGAACCATGTGGGGGGTGTATCATCGTCCACCATGGCCATCGTCGTCTCCAATGTAGGGATGGACTCGTCGAGGATAGGCTTGTCGTCATGTAGGAGACCTTGCACCAAAGAAGAAAACACACTAGGAGTAGAGGTTAAGTCGTTAGAAATCATGGTGGCCTCACATGCCGTGTCAACTACCTCACTCACTAAGTGTTGTGGCTCACTCACTCCCTCAAGGATGCTCTCACTCGTATGGTGGGTGGAGTCACTCAAATGGCGCTCAACCTCACATAGGATGTGTGGCATGCTCTCATGTGTGGGGCTAGTGGTGGTCACACTCATCCTCTCATAGGAAATGCTCTCAATGTCACGTATGGTGGAGTCACTCATGTCACTCATGGGGTGGTGGCTCTCCTCACATGGCAATTGGGGCATCTCGACATATGTGGGTCTTGGGAGAGATGTAGGTGCAAATGTCTCCATGCGGCGGTCGGCGTAGCTTGACTCGGAGTATGAGTCCAATGTGGGCGTCGTCTTCATGTTGTTGAAGAGGTTCGCGCCGTCGTAAATGGGTCGAAGGGGATGGCCCTTGCTCGACCGTCTTGTCATCGTCTTGGTATTGGAGGCCCATATGATGTGGCACCTCATAGCTCGTCTCCATGACCGAAGGGAGTTTCCCATGCTCGGCCATCTTCCTTGAGGGGCTTACGAAGATGGAAGTGTCGCCCTCGCTCGTAGGTGGTCGCCTTGGACTTGAAGAAGTTGTTGTTGTCGTTCTCGTGGGAAGTAGGCGTAGATGCCATCCGTCCAAAGGCGAAGATGCCTTGAGAACACTTGGCGAAGATGCCGTAGTGGTTGATGTATCCGTAGAGCCGTCTTGGTGGTGGTCGCCTCGCGGTCTTCTCTTGTGCTTATGAAGCTTCGACTTGGCGTGAAGTAGGGCTTGTTGGGACTTGTGCATTTGCGCTTGTGGAGCATCTTCACGATGATGATGTCGTTGTCGTGCTTGAGCTCCTTGGCGTTAAATGCTAAATCGTGCACATGATGCTTGGAGGTGACTTGCCCTTCATGACGATGTTGATCACGAACGTGATGGTGGTCGCCATGTAGATGTGGACGACTTGCGCTTGCATCGCTTGGGCGCTCCAAAGACTTGTGGCTTGAACGTCGCTGTCTTGAAGATGATGGAGGGGAAGTCGACTTGAGCAAGGTCCGAATCTCCTCCATTCTTGCATCTTGCTCCTCTTTATGTGCGGCAAGCTTCTTGTCGAAGTAGTCCCTTCTCCTTGCTTCGGAGTGACGAATGTCGATGGAGATGTTCTCGATGCGCTCTCGCAATCTTGATTGTGTGCCTTGCACTTGTCGTTGTAGATCGAAGATAGACGCTTTGGTGATGTAGTTGTTCACGCCGTCGTTGTTGTCGAAGACCGGAGATGAAATGCCTTGCCTATCCATCACAAGACTCGAGCAAATATGAGTGGGAGAAAGAGAAGAACTTATACCAATGTACCTTGACCGATGTTGACAATGAATCAAGTTCACTCAAATGCGGACAATGAAATAGCACTATTGGTACCAATCCTTGTCGGTTCTCACACCTACACAAGTAAAGCTTATGGAGGAGCTCGGTAAGGATAGTGGCACAAAAATTTAATGCAAAATGTTAGCAAGAGTCAATAATGTTGAAAGAGATTCACAAATTCGCAAGTGAAACAAATGGACCAATAGCAAAGAATGGCACACGAAAACACACACACGGATAGATAAATGGGGTCGTCCAACCAAGGAATGAGCAGAAAATGTGGAATCCACGGAAAACGCTCGTGTTGCACAACTCAAGAGAGACGCTAGCACGATTGCTCAATAGGCGGATACGACACTTGTGCACAGCCTATAAGATGCAAAATGGATAAACTTTCTATCCCAAGTATGCTATGTATGTATGGTTCCCGGTGTTTCTCTCAAGATGATCCAAGATGATCGGATATGACAATCTTATATGCAATATGGTATGATGCTATGGCACTTGCTTACAAGCTCTTTGCTCTCTTTCTTTTGCTTAAAAGCTTTATTTCTTTTATTTCTTTTTTTTGTATGGCCACTTTGCACAATGCACAAACCAAGATAGCAATTGTGTGTATGCGGGAACAAACTTGTGACACAAGATATGATACCAATATATGCACCACAATGATATGGTATATATGCTATGGGAAGTATGATCACTAATGTGCACAAGTAACGTTGCGGCAATACTCAAATGGCTAGTCTCGATAGGCAAGTAACGCAAAAGTAAGGCTAGGGGTTAACAATGCAATGGCAAGGGGAATATACAATGGACGGATACCACGATACCAAGATGATATGGAGGTTACCGTCCGGCGATGATGAGTAGCGGTGTTCTTGTTGTAGATACCAAGATAATGGAGACTCGTCCCTAAGTAGCCGAAACACCTTAGGAAACGGAAAAACCGCGAACTCAAAATCTCAAACGTCAAATGTCAAAATGGTGGTAGCGGGAATGCGGTGGTGGTTTGCACTTGGCAATGCGGAAGTGGAATGATGGGCTATACACATGTAGGAGTTGAAGTTGCCGTCCCTAAGTAGCCGAAACACCTTAGGAGACACAAGCCACAACTCAAACAAGCTCAAACAACTATTGGGTTAAGTTGAGGTGGTTGAAGTGTATGGTGGGCAAGCCTATCACGGAAGTTATGGTGGTGGTTGTGGTTGATGAAGATGCAACCATCCCTAAGTAGCCTAAACACCTTAGGAGACTCGAATCACAACTCAAACAACCTCAAATGCAAAGGGGAACAAAATTGGTTAGGTTGCGGAAGTCGGTGGTGGTTATGCGGAGGATGTGGTGGAAGCCCTAGGCAAAGATGCCAAATTTTCGAAAATTTGATGGAGTCAAATGGTGGTGGTAGTATTTTTATGGGATGGGGGATGTCAATAGCTTCAAAACGAGCTAAAGAACGTCAAAGACGGACTCCGGATGAATTAGTTATGGCCGAAACGGTGAAACGGAAAAAACTGAAATCTCTGAGGGCCGGATATCCGGGGTAGGGCCGATTTCGGGGTGTATGTCCGTAACCGAGCGGATTTGGTGCTCCAGGCCCGGATGTCCGACTTGGGGCCGGATGTCCGGCGGATGGCCCGGATGTCCGACTGAGGCCAGATGTCCGCCCGATTTAATCCAGATCTCGTTTGGGCGGAAATTTTTGAATTGGGGCGGAAATTGATGATTTCGGGGGCAAAATTTGATGGATTTCGTGGATGGAAGGTGGGGAAACTTGGGGGAATGCTAGATCCACTTGAAACCAAGCAAATCCATGGATCAAAATCAACAAAACATCATCAAAACTAACAAATCACAGAAAACAATTTGGGGCTATTTTTGGTGGGGATTTTCGGATTTAGGACGAAATCAACAAAATCAAGCTAGAAAACACGGGGTAGGGGCTCCAAATTCGTGATAAACCTAAGCTCTGATACTATAGATGATGTAGGGCGGAACCCTACGTGGATGATCTTTCACGTTGGAGCGGATCCTACGGTGAATCACGAAGAACACGCGGAAGAACAAGAGGGAAACACGAGGAAAACGAGAGAGAGTTCACTCAACCGACAAGAGATCAATCACACAAGTGCTAGATCGATGAACACAAAGGGAGATACATGATTCAAGGTCAACAAAGGACGATACAAACGGTAGCCGTTCTTCTCCGTGAGGAGGTCTTGATGGGGTCCACCCTAGAATCTTGAATCCGCTTGGGGATCTTCTCCGAAGAGGTCCCGAGCTCGAGGAGAAGTAACCAAGTGGATGAGCAAGGGCTCTCACACAAACATGAGCTAAACCTAAGCTAACCCTAGAAAGAGGAAGGGATGGAGTATATATAGTCTAGGGGGCGAAGAGGTACATGGGCTTGACCCTTATCGGTCGCAGACAGGCGGAGCCGGATGTCCGGGCGTCGGGCCGGATGTCCGGGGTTTCGGGAGATGCCGGATGTCCGGGCTAGGGGGGCGGATGTCCGGGCTGGCGGGGCAGACTTCTGTAGGTTCGGGTGCGTGTCTGCGGATTTCCGGACGAGTGGCCGGATATCCGGGGCTTCGTGGGAGGCCGGATGTCCGGGGCCTGGGGGCCGGATGTCCGGGCCCTGTAGTTTTCTGGCAGTGCGGGCTGCTGTGTTGGCATCTGGGGGCGGATTTCCGGGGTCTTGGCCGGATGTCCGGGGCCTGGAAGGTGAACTTGCCCTTTTTCCGTGCTTCTCTTCATCCTTGTACTTGGGGACTTGTCCATCATTCCGAGCATCTCCGAGAGGGTCTCCTTGGTACCTAGGCATGCATAGTGTCCTTGCATTAGGTAGCAACCATGTCTCACACGAATGGAAAGGGGAAGCATTTAGGAACGGGTTCACCTTGTGTCCAATGGCGAATAGTCGAGGTCTCATCTTATGTATCCTTGGGGCTTGGAGGGTAGTCGGAGTGTACATGGGGATGAACGTGGTATGCTCCGCATCAGCTTGTTTGTCGGCTAACACTTGACTAGGAGACATAGGTCATAGCACATATTCCTTCCCTTTAATCTTGAAGCTATAGTGATTGGTACGCCCGTTGTGGAAGACACCACGGTCGAATTGCCATGGTCGACCAAGAAGGAGGTGGCAAACGGTCATTGGGACCACATCACACTCCAAAGTGTCCTCATATGCACCGATTTTGAAGGAGACTTGGACCGTATGCTCGACTCGTATAGTGCCGGAGTCACTTAGCCATTGAACCTTGTATGGGTGCGGGTGCTTCCTCTTGACCAATTGAAGCTTAGAGCATAGTTCTTCACTTGCCAAGTTGTGGCAACTACCTCCGTCGATGATGACCTTGACGGATCTCCCCTTGATGCCGGCCTTTGTGTGGAAGATGTCATATCTTTGGCCGTCTTCTTGTTGATATTGAAGAGTTAAGACCTTGGAGACCACGAGAGCGGGGCTCGAATCCTCATCACAAAAGACTTGATCATCTTCATCTTTGTTCACTCGCCGGTGCATGGCCACTTGCTCAAGAGCTTCCATCTCCTCTTCACTCATTGAATCATAGGTGCCATCGTCGTTGAGGATCATGGTGCGCTTGTTGGTGCATTCATATGACTTGTGGCCTCGGCCGCCGCATGTGAAACACTTGAAGGAGCTTGTCTTTACGGTCTCATTGTTTGGAGTAGATGATGAAGCATGCGGCTTGAAGTTGCTCGTAGTAGGAGGAGGACGACTTGAACTTGTCAAAGTTTTCTTGTAAGTTGACTTGTCGTCGTTGCTTGTAGAAGGTTTGGTTGATGTAGATGTTGGAGGAGTTGTTGAAGATTGGTTGTTGGAGAAGCCGTACGTCTTGGACGAGTACTTGGCGTACTTGAAGTCATCTTGCACTTGACGTCCCGCCTTTGTAGCTTGATGCACGAGCTCAATGAGAGTGGAGTAGGGTTGGAAGTCGGCGATCTTCTTGATGGGATGATTGAGTCCATTCAAGAAACGTGCCATTGTTTGCTCATCCTCTTCCTTCACATTGGCTCGAATCATGGCTATCTCCATTTTCTTGTAGTATTCTTCAACACTCTTTGTTCCTTGCTTGAGAAGTTGGAGTTTCTTGAAGAGGTCGCGGTTGTAGTAGGTTGGCACAAAACGTGCTCTCATGACATCCTTCATTTGAGCCCAAGTGGTGATTGGAGGTTCACCTCTTGCTTGTTGTCGCTCAATGATTTGTTCCCACCATATGAGCACATAGTCTTGGAACTCAAGTGAGGCCATAGCGATCTTCTTCTCTTCCTCATAGTTGTGCAAACGAAAGATTTTGTCGACCTTCAATGCCCATGAGAGGTACTCTTCAGGGTCATTGCTTCCATTGAACTTGGGCATGGTGAATTTGAGCTTTCCATATCGGTGCTCTTCATTTTGTTGTGGTCGAGGATGATGACGCCCTTGACGTGGATGACAATCATCTTCTTGTTGCTCTTGGTGTGGAGGAAGTCCATCATCAACTTGCTCTTGTTGAACTTGAGGTTGAGGTGGAGCTTGACGATCTTGTTGGGGAGCTTGAGGGACTTGACGTTGCACACGTGGTTGGTAGTTCCTCTCTTGGATTTCTTCTCGAAGGGCTTCCTCTTGATTGCGCCGTTCGCGATTGCGATTGGCGATGGCTCGACTTGAATCTTGAAGGGCACGTTGCGCCTCAAGAGCTTGCGCTTCTCGTTGTTGTTGTTGAAGACGTTGAGCCTCGGCGTCTTGTTCGTCTTAATGTAGACGCGCTCGTTCTTCCTCTTGGCGCCTTAGTCGTTGTCATTCTTGAGCTTGGGCAAAAGCGGCTTGGTTTGATTGAGGACGAGGGACTTGCTCATCGACTTGCTCTTGTGAATGCTTGTCATGTAGCGGGTTGAGAGATGCATGACGGTCTTGACGCGCGGCTCGTCGAAGGGTGTTCGATGACGGTGTACTTGATTGTAGAAGGTGTCGTCGGAGTGTCGACTCGAGCGGCGCCGTCTTGATGATGACGAAGTGGAATGATGCCGGTTCTTCATCAAGGCGCGGATCTCGTCCATTCTTGCATCATTCTTTTGTTTGTGCGCGTCGAACTTGTTGTCGAATTGGTCCCTTGTATGCTGCTTGGAGAGTCGCAAGTCGGTGGCGAGGTTGCTGATGCGGTCGCTCATTGCTTGTTGCTCTTGTTGTAACGCTCGTTGTGCACCAAAGAGGTGGCTCTTGGTGACGTATGATGACATGTCGTCGTCTTGCTCGATGAAGAGTGGGTTGGTAGAGGTACTTGGCCTATCCATCATTCCAAGCAAAATATGTGAGTGGTAGAAGGAGAAGAACTTATACCAATGTACCTTTGACCGATGTTGATGATGAATCAAGTTCACCCAAATGCGGACAATGAAATTGCACTATTGGTACCAATCCTTGTCGGTTCTCACACCTACACAAATAAAAGCTTATGGTGGAGCTTGGTGAGGATGGTGGCACAAGATTTGATGCAATTGTAATTGAGATTCAATAATGTTGTAAAAGATTCACTAATTTGCAAATGCAACAAGTTGACCAAGCATGTATGGGTACACGGAAACACACTCGCAAATAGATAAGTGGGATTGTGCAAACCAAAAGTGAGCCAAAATGTGGAATCCACGAAAATGCTCTTGTTGCACAATACTAGAGAGACGCTAGCACGATTGCATAATAGGCGGATACGAAACTTGTGTACAACCTACTAGGCAAAAATGCAATGACCTCTATCCCACGTATACTATATGTATGGTATTTCGGTGCGATGATCCAAGATGATCCAATATGACAATCTTAATGTAGTATGATGCTATGGTTCTTGCTAATAAGCTCTTTGCTTATCTTTCCTCTTTGCTTAAAAGCTTGGGTGGCTCTTTCACTTTTGAGCTCTTTTCTCATGCAAAACTTCACGAACCAAGATAGCACTTGTGTATGCTATAACAACTTTGTGACACACAAATGGATCCCAGGATATGCACCACGGTGGTATGGCATGTATGCTATGGAGTATGATCACTAATGTGCACAAGTCACGTTGCCTGCAATACTCAATGGCTAGTCTCGATGGGTAAGCAACGCAAAAGATGGCTATGATGTTTATCAATGCAATGGCAAGGTTTGGGCAAAGATGTCGTCGAGATTACCGTCCTTGCTTACGGTAGAGGTTCCAAACGGATGTGAATGTGGACGATGATGTGATGCACGGTCTTCAGTACGTTGGCGAAGATGCCGCTGCACCGTGGTCGAAGTTGCCGAAGAAGCGGGGGTCACCGAAGATGCACGACCTTTCTGTCTAGGCCGGAAGTTCCGGGCAAGACGGAAGGTCCGGGGACCTAAAGTTCCGGGCTGGGCCGGAAGGTCCGGGGCAGGAAGTTCCGGTGGTCGGGAATCTGCCAAGAACAGGGACTTCGGGATTGAGGGTTTGGGCGGAAAAAATGGGGGGGAAACCCAAATTCTGAGGGGAAAAAGAAGGCGTTAGAAGGGAAGAAGGGTAGGGATGCTAGATCCACTCGAAGCAAAGCAAATCCACGGATCAAATCCAACAAAACTTCATCACACCAACAAATCACAAAAAAATTTGGGGCTATTTTGGGGGGGGGGGGATTTTCGGATTTAGGACGAAAACAACAAAATCAAGCTAGAAAACACGGGGTAGGGGCTCCAAAAACGTGATCAACGTGGCTCATGATACCATATGATGTATGGTGGAACCCTAATCGGAGATCTTTCACGTTTGGAGGGGATCCTGCGGGGAAAACGCGATGAACGGGTAGAAGAACACAAGGAAACACACACAAGAGGAACACTAATCCGACAAGTTTCGATTACACAAGGGCTAGATCACCGAACACATAAGGTAGCACAAGATTCAAAATCAACAAAGGAAAGATACACGAGTAACCGATCTTCTCCGTGAGGAGGTCTTGATGGGGTCCACCCTAGAGGGGGTCTTGAATCCGCTTGGGGGATCTTCTCCGAAGAGGACATGAACTCCGAGGAGAAGTACCAAGTGGATGAGCAAGGGCTCTCACACCAAAGATGAGCTAAACCAATGCTAACCCTAACTAGGAGGAGGTGGGAGAGTATTTATAGTTTACGGGACGAAAGGGTACATGTGCCTCGACCTGTGGCTGCTTTCATGAGCAGCAATTTGGAAGTTCCGGGCTAGGCCGGAAGTTCCGGGCGCCGGAAGGTCCGGGCAGGGTCCGGCCTAAGCCGAGAGTTGGCGCGGGTGGAGCTGGGCTGGCTTCCGGGGGCCGGAAGGTCCGGGCGGGCCGGAAGGTCCGGGCCGGGTTCCGGGCTGGTTCCGGGCTAACCAGAATGTTGGCAGGCTCGGGCTGGTCGATGTCGTCGGGGGCCGGAAGCTCCAGGCGGGCCGAAAGTTCCGGGCTGTCTAGAGAGTTGACGTCTGTCGTTTCTTCTTCAGCTCTTGGTTCCTTCGACAACAAGCTCGACGCGCACAAGCAAGAGAAAGATGCAAGAATGGACGCGATCCGTACTTTGTTGGTCAACCGGCCTCCTTCAACTTCTTCCTACTCAAGACGGAGCCACTCAAGTCGACACTACGACGACACCTTCTCCAGCTCAAGTACACCGTCATCGAACACTCTTCGACGAGCTGCGCGTCAAGACCGTCATGCATCTCGAAACCCGCTACACGTCAAGCATTCACAAGAGCAAGTCGATGAGCAAGTTCCTCATCCCCGTGCAAACCAAGACGCTTTTGCTCAAGCTCAAGAACGACAATGACTAGGGTGCCAAGAGGAAGAACGAGCGCGTCTACACCAAGAAGAACAAGACGCCGAGGCTCAACGTCTTCAACAACAACAAAGAGAAGCGCAAGCTCTTGAGGCGCAACGTGCCCTTCAAGAATCAAGTCGAGCCATCGCCAACCGCAATCGCGAACGGCGCAATCAAGAGGAAGCCCTTCGAGAAGAAATCCACGAGCGGAACTACCAACCCCGCGTGCAACGTCAAGTTCCTCAAGCTACTCCACAAGCTCGTCAAGCTCCTCCTCAACCTCAAGTTCAACAAGAGCAAGTGGATCATGGACTTCCTCCACGCCGAGAGCGACATCGCGAGCAACGAGCATTGGAGGATCTTCCACCACGGCAAGAGCGACATCGCGAGGAACAAGAATTTGAGGATCTTCCACCACGGCAAGAGCGACATCACAACCGCTACTTCGACGAAGAACTTCGCTATGGCAAGCTAAAGTTCACCATGCCCAAGTTCAATGGAAGCAATGACCCCGAAGAGTACCTCTCATGGGTATTGAAGGTTGACAAAATCTTCCGGTTGCACAACTACGATGAAGAGAAGAAAATCGCTATGGCATCACTCGAGTTCCAAGCTTATGTTATCATTTGGTGGGAACAAGTGATTGAACGACGACGTACAAGAGGCGAACCACCAATCACAACTTGGACGGCGATGAAGGATGTCATGAGAGCTCGTTTCGTGCCCACACACTACAATCGTGATCTCTTCAAGAAGTTGCAACTCGTCAAACAAGGCACGAAGACGGTGGAAGAATACTACCAAGAAATGGAGATTGCCATGATTCGAGCCAATGTCAAGGAAGACGACGAGCAAACAATGGCACGCTTCTTGAACAGCCTCAACCATCCAATCAAGCGGATTGCCGACTTCCAACCATACTCAAACTTCCTCGAGCTAGTTCATCAAGCGACCAAGGCCGAGCGACAAGTCCAAGATGACTTCAAATATGCCAAGTACTCGACCAAGACCTACGGCTCCTCTTATCAAGCTCCCGCGACTTCGGCAACTCCTACCTCAAATAGAGCATCACAAAGTACCGGCGACAAGTCAAGTTACAAGAAAACTCTGACAAGTTCAGGTCGTCCTCCTCCTAATACAAGCAACTTCAAGCCGCGTGCTTCGTCCTCTACTCCGACCGATGAGACCGTCAAGACAAGCTCCTTCAAGTGTTTCACGTCACGTGGTGAGGCCACAAGTCCTTTGAGTGCACAAACAAGCGCACCATGATCTTCAACGACGACCGCACCTACGACTCCATGAGTGACGGAGAAATGGAAGCCCTTGAGAAAGTGGCCATGCACCGACAAGTGAACAACGAAGACGAAGATGATCAAGTCTTTTGTGATGAAGTTTAAAGTCCCGCTCTCGTTGTCTCCAAGGTCTTGACTCTTAAACATCAACAAGAAGACCAACGATGCCACATCTTCCACACAAAGGCCGACATCAATGGAAGGTCCGTCAAGGTCATCATCGATGGAGGTAGTTGCCACAACTTGGCAAGTGAAGAACTATGCTCCAAGCTTCAATTGGTCAAGAGGAAGCACCCGCACCCCTACAAGGTTCAATGGCTAAGCGACTCCGGAACTATACGAATCGAGCATACGGTCCAAGTCTCCTTCAAAATTGGTGCATATGAGGACACTTTGGAGTGTGATGTGGTCCCATTGACCGTTTGCCACCTCCTTCTTGGTCGACCATGGCAATTCGACCGTGGAGTCATCCACAATGGGCGTACCAATCACTATAGCCTCAATATGAAAGGGAAGGAGTATGTGCTACGACCTATGTCTCCTAGTCAAGTGATAGCCGACAAGCAAGCCACCCATCATGGAGAGAAGAGTGAGAAAGTGATCCACCCAAAAGTGAGTGAGAGCCACAAGCCAAACTGGAGCGCCTCTTCGCCTAGAGAGAAAAACCTCATCCTATTTGCCACCAAAAGTGAGACGAGAGAAGTGTGTGAGAACCCATCTAGTGTGATGCACTTTGTCCTTGTGTGCAAGGATGGAGAGCCAACAACTAACACCTCTCATGAGCTACCTTTAGTGTTTAAATCTCGTGTGCAGGAATTCCAATATGTTTTCCCCGATGAGCTACCTCCGTGTCTACCTCCTCTACGAGGCATTGAGCATCGAATCGACCTCATCCTCGGAGCGCCACTTCCAAACAAAGCTCCATACCGTCAAGTACAACAACTCATCGACAACGGTCATGTACGTGAAAGCTTAAGCCCTTGTGCAGTTCCCGTTATACTTGTGCCTAAATCCGATGGAAGTTATCGCTTGTGTTCCGATTGTACACCCATAAACGCTATTACCGTTCGCTATAGGCATCCCATTCCTCGTTTAGATGATATGCTTGATGAAATTAGAGGAGCCAACTTTTTCTCAAAAATTGATCTTAAAAGTGGCTATTATCAAATCCACATTCAAGAGGGTGATGAATGGAAAACCGCTTTCAAAACCAAATTTGGCTTGTATGAGTGGTTAGTGATGCCTATGGGTCTATCGGAGGCTCCTGGTACTTTCGTGTGCCTTATGCATTATGTGCTTCGCCCTTATATTGGAGTCTTTGTTGTGGTCTACATCGACGATATTCTTGTGTTTAGCAAAACCATGAATGAGCATCTTGATCATGTTAGGGCTGTTTTGCAAACCCTTCGCTAGGAACGTCTTTATGCAAACTTGAAAAAAATGCACGTTTGGTGTTGACAAAGTGGTTTTCTTGGGTTTTGTTGTCTCTTCCAAGGGTGTCCATGTTGATGAATCTAAAATTGAAGCAATTAAAACTTGGCCCCAACCCACCAATTTGCAACAAGTGCGTAGCTTTCTTGGTCTTGCGGGTTTTTATCATCGCTTTGTGAAAGATTTTAGCACTATTGCCGCTCCTTTGCATGCTTTGAGTAAGAAGAATACTCCCTTTGTATGGGGATCTTTGCAATCCACCGCTTTTGATGAGCTCAACTCTTTGCTTACTCATGCTCCGATTCTCGCGTTGCCCAATTTTGACAAAACTTTTGAGGTTCATGTGATGCAAGTGGTACCGGAATTGGCGGAGTTTTGATGCAAGAAAAACGTACCATTGCATATTTTAGCAAAAAACTCTCCGGTGCTCAACTTAACTATCCCATCTATGACAAAGAATTGTATGCTTTAGTGCCTGTGCTACATGTTTGGGAACATTATCTTAGACCTCATGAGTTTGTCATACATACCGACCAAGAAATGCTGAAGTACTTAAAAGGTCAAACTAAGTTGAACAAGCGTCATGCCAAATGGAGTGAATTTATTGAATCTTTCCCTTATGTGATCAAGTGAATTAAGGGTAAGGAAAATGTTGTTGTGGATGCCCTTTCCCGCATATGCACGCTTGTCACCAAACTTGAGTTGAATGTTATTGGTTTTGAGCACATCAAAGACTTGTATGCTAATGATCCATCTTTTGCTATGCCTTATGCTAAGTGTTTGACGCATACTTCTTGGGAACAATATTACATCAAGGATGATTATCTTATGAGAGCTAACAAACTATGCATTCCCGAGTCTTCTCTTCGTTTGGTCTTTTGCAAGAGGCTCATGGAGGCGGACTCATGGGACACTTTGGACGCGACAAGACATTCGCCACGCTCTCCAAGAACTACTTTTGGCCCAAGATGTTTCGAGACGTCTCACGCTTCACCAACCGGTGCCCTACATATCGCAAAGCTAAGTCTAAAGCTCAATCTCATGGTCTTTACATGCCTCTTCCTATTCCATATCAACCTTGGGAAGACATTAGCATGGATTTTGTACTTGGTTTGTGATGCGGAGCATCCCTCCATCATCCCCCTGGACACTACTTCGACCACACAAGCTCCAAGAGGACCCATGACAAGAGCCCAAGCACGTGCCATCCAATCCGAGGTTGACTCTCTCCTTGTTGAACTTCCCTTTAACCCATTTGAGACATGGCTACTACCTCAAACGGAGACACTTTGCGTGCTCAGGTACCATGTAAGCAACCAAGGAGAAGGAGTGGTGCAAGACAAACATAAGGATCAAGGAGGCATTCTACCCAGCCTGGAAGGACCAGTACAACCGCCCAACAACCGCCCGGGCGGAACAAGCGGCCGACTACCGCCCAACAACTGGCCACCATTCTGTGATCAAGCGGTGCAAGGCCGGTACAGCACCGGATGTACCGGTAAATCCCAAATGACCGGAACTACCGGTACAACCGCTGGGGCCCCCGACGACCATCTACAGACGCCAGCACCGGACCCTAGCCGAAGTACCGCCTTCCTTGACTGGTACTTCCGCCCTCACTGAGTCGCCAGCGGTACAACCGCCACCTCGACCGGTACAACCGGCCTGTCTGCGCACAGTGTAACACGCCCAGCCCATGTACCCCTTAGCCCTCACTTACCCCTTCGTGGCTCTAGACTATAAATACTCCTCCACCCCCTCCTAGTTAAGGTAGCAAAGGATTAGCTCATATTTGTGTGAGAGCTTTGCTCATCCACTTGGTTACCTTCTCCTCGGAGACCGCGCCTCCTTGGAGAAGATCCTTCCAAGAGGATTCAAGACCCCCTTCTAGGGTGGACCCCCATCAAGACCTCCTCACGGAGAAGAACGGCTACTCATGTATCATTCCTTTATTGATTTTGAATCTTGTGCTACCTTATGTTTTTGATGATCTAGCCCTTGTGTGATCGATACTTGTCGTTTTAGTGTTCCTCTTGTGTGTTTTTCTTCGTGTTCTTCCGCTTGTCCGTCGTGTTCCTCGTAGGGATCCTCTCCAAACGTGAAAGATCTCCGACTAGGGCTCCGCCGTACATCATCTTGGTATCATGAGCGACGTTGATCACGTTTTTGGAGCCCTACCTCGTGTTTTCTAGCTTGATTTTGTTGATTTCATCCTAAAATCCGAAAATCCCCACCACAAATAGCCCCAAATTTTTTTGTGATTTGTTAGTTTTGATGATGTTTTGTTGATTTTGATCCCTGGATTTGCTTGGTTTCAAGTGGATCTAGCATCTCCCCAAGTTTTCCCATCTTTCCTCCACGAAATCCATATAATTTTGCCCCCGAAATCATCAATTTCCGCCCCAAAATCGCGCCATGATACAATCTGCGATGAATCCCGTCTCGACCAGTACTACCGCCCATCCAAGCGGTACTACCGCTGAGTACCACAAGAGGTACTACCGCCCGTCCGAGCGGTACTACCGCCCATACCAGTCTCAGCCATCTCAGTTTCACCAGATTTTCGCCAAATTTTTCCCGGAGCCCACGCCTACTTCCGCATACCCACACCACTTTCCACAAACACCATCACCGTTCACCGCCACCTCCTATGACGATTTTGCCACATTTTGGTCCTTGAGATTTTGAGTTGTGGTTCCCGTGTCCTATTGTGTTTCGGCTATCTAGGTACGGTTGGACTTCATCATCACCTCGGCTCATCTTCGCAAGGCTCACATCATCGCCAAGGACGGTAACATTGTCGATATATTTGTCATAACTTGCAATTGCATTGATACCCACATGGCCTTACTTTTGCGTAGCTTACCCATCGAGACTAGCCATTGAGTATTGCCGGCAACGTGACTTGTGCACATTAGTGATCATACTCCATCGCATACATACCATACCACCGTGGTGCATATCTTGGGATCCATTTGTGTGTCACAAAGTTGTCATCGCATACACAATTGCTATCTTGGTCCGTGAAGTTTTGCATGAGAAAAGAGCTCAAAAGTGAAAGAGCCCCCAAGCTTTTAAGCAAAGAGGAAAGACAAGCAAAGAGCTTATAAGCAAGAACCATAGCAACATACTACATTAAGATTGTCATATTGGATCATCTTGGATCATAGCACCAAAATACCATACATATAGCATACGTGGGATAGAGATAGTTGCATTTTCTCCTAGTAGGTTGTGCACAAGTTCCGTATCCGCCTATTGTGCAATCGTGCTAGCGTCTCTCTAGTATTGTGCAACAAGAGCATTTTCGTGGACTCCACATTTTGGCTCACTTTTGGTTTGCACAATCCCACTTATCTATTTGCGTGTGTGTTTCCGTGTACCACTAATTGCTTGGTCTACTTGTTACATTTGCGAATTTGCAAATCTTTTTCAACATCTTTGAGTCAAACTATCGATTGCAATCAATTTTGTGCCACTATCCTAACCAAGCTCCACCATAAGCTTTTACTTATGTAGGTGTGAGAACCGACAAGGATTGGTACCAATAGTGCTATTTCATTGTCCGCATTTGAGTGAACTTGATTCATCATCAACATCGGTCAAAGGTACATTGGTATAAGTTCTTCTCCTTCTACCACTCACATTTTTGCCTGGAATGATGGATAGGCCAAGTACTTCTACCAACCCACTCTTCCTCGAGCAAGACGACGACATGTCTTCATACGTCACCAAGAGCCACCTCTTCGGTGCACAACGAGCGTTGCACCAAGAGCAACAAGCAATGAGCGACCGCATCGACAACCTCGCCACCGACTTGCGCCTCTCCGAGCAACGTACAAGAGACTACTTCGATAACAAGTTCGATGCTCACAAGCAAGAGAATGATGCAAGAATGGACGAGATCTGCGCCTTGATGAGGAACCAGCATCATTCCACTTCTTCATCCTCAAGACGGAGCCGCTCGAGTCAGGACTCCGACGACACCTTCTACGACTCAAGTACACCTACTTCGAACACTCTTCGTCGTGCCACACGTCAAGACCGTCAGGCAAACCGCAATCCTCTACACGACACCGACTCTCAAGAGCATCGACATCGTCAAAACCAAGCTACATTTGCGCAAGCACAAGCACGGCAACGCCAACGACAACAAGAACAAGAAGAGCGAGCGCAACAACATCAAGATGCACAAGAAGCCGAGGCGCAACATCGAGAACAATAACTACGGGAAGCTCAAGCACTTGAGGCACAACGTGCACTTCATGACTCAAGTCGAGCCGTTGCCGACCGAGGATACCAAGCTCGTGAATATCAAGAAGCGCTCCGCGAGGAAGTCCAAGAAAGGCTCTACCAAGCACGTGTGCATCGACAAGCCCCACAACAAGCTCGACAAGCTCCACCACATGCTCGCCAAGAACCTCAAGTTCATCAAGCGCATGAAGATAATGGGAATCCACCAAGACAAGAGCAACATGAGATTGTTAATCCTCAACGACATGGACGTCATCATCCTCGACCACAACACAATGACGAGCAACGCTATGGAAAGCTCAAATTCACCATGCCCAAGTTCAATGGAAGCAATGACCCCGAAGAGTACCTCTCATGGGCATTGAAGGTCGACAAAATCTTTCGTTTGCACAAATATGAGGAAGAGAAGAAGATCTCTATGTCATCACTTGAGTTCCAAGACTATGTGCTCATATGGTGGGAACAAATCCTTGAGAGGCGACAAGCAAGAGGTGAACCCCCAATCACCACTTGGGCTCAAATGAAAGATGTCATGATAGCACGTTTTGTGCCAACTGACTACAACCGCGACCTCTTCAAGAAACTCCAACTCCTCAAGCAAGGAACAAAGAGTGTTGAAGAATACTACAAGGAAATGAACATAGCCATGATTCGAGCCAATGTGAAGGAAGATGATGAGCAAACTATGGCACGTTTCTTGAATGGACTCAATCATCCCATCAAGAAGATCGCCGACTTCCAACCATACTCCACCCTCATTGAGCTCGTGCATCAAGCTACAAAGGCGGAACGTCAAGTGCAAGATGACTTCAAGTACGCCAAGTACTCGTCCAAGACCTACGGCTTCTCCAACAACATGAAGACGATTGCAATCCACGTCAAGGGCGTCATCATCACCATCGCCAACAACACAATGAAGAGCAACGCTATGGAAAGCTCAAATTCACCATGCCCAAGTTCAATGGAAGCAATGACCCTGAAGAGTACCTCTCATGGGCATTGAAGGTCGACAAAATCTTTCGTTTGCATAACTTTGAGGAAGAGAAGAAGATCTCTATGGCATCACTTGAGTTCCAAGACTATGTGCTCATATGGTGGGAACAAATCCTTGAGAGGCGACAAGCAAGAGGTGAACCCCCAATCACCACTTGGGCTCAAATGAAAGATGTCATGAGAGCACGTTTTGTGCCAACCTACTACAACCGCGACCTCTTCAAGAAACTCCAACTCCTCAAGCAAGGAACAAAGAGTGTTGAAGAATACTACAAGGAAATGGAGATAGCCATGATTCGAGCCAATGTGAAGGAAGATGATGAGCAAACTATGGCACGTTTCTTGAATAGACTCAATCATCCCATCAAGAAGATCGTCGACTTCCAACCATACTCCACCCTCATTGAGCTCGTGCATCAAGCTACAAAGGCGGAACATCAAGTGCAAGATGACTTCAAGTACGCGAAGTACTCGTCCAAGACCTATGGCTTCTCCAACAACCAAGCTTCAACAGCTCCTCCAACATCTACATCAACCAAACCTTCTACAAGCAATGACGACAAGTCAAGTTACAAGAAAACTTCGGCAAGTTCAAGTCGTCTTCCTCCCACTACAAGCAACTTCAAGCCGCGTGCTTCATCACCTACTCCAAACGATGAGACCGTCAAGACAAGCTCCTTCAAGTGTTTCACTTGCGGCGGCCGAGGCCACAAGTCCTTTGAGTGCACAAACAAGCGCACCATGATCCTCAACGACGACGGCACCTTCGACTCCATGAGTGAAGGAGAAATGGAAGCCCTTGAGCAAGTGGCCATGCACCGACAAGTGAACAACGAAGACGAAGATGACCAAGTCTTTTGTGATGAAGATTCAAGCCCCACTCTTGTTGTCTCCAAGGTCTTGACTCTTCAACATCAACAAGAAGAAGACGAACGATGCCACATCTTCCACACAAAGGCCGGCATCAATGGAAGGTCCGTCAAGGTCATCATCGATGGAGGTAGTTGTCACAACTTGGAAAGTGAAGAACTATGCTCCAAGCTTCAATTGGTCAAGAGGAAGCACCCGCACCCCTACAAGGTTCAATGGCTAAGTGACTTCGGCACTATCCGAATAGAGCATACGGTCAAAGTCTCCCTCAAAATTGGTGCATATGAGGACACTTTGGAGTGTGATGTGGTCCCAATGACCGTTTGCCACCTCCTTCTTGGTCGACCATGGCAATTCGACCGTAGTGTCATCCACAATGGGCGTACCAATCATTATAGCTTCAAGATGAAAGGAAGGAGTATGTGCTATGACCTATGTCTCCTAGTCAAGTGATAGCCGACAAGCAAGCCACCCATCATGGAGAGAAGAGTGAGAAAGTGATCCACCACAAAGTGAGTGAGAGCCACAAGCCAAACTTGAGCGCCTCTTTGCCTAGAGAGAAAAACCTCATATTATTTGCCACAAAAAGTGAGATGAGAGAAGTGTGTGAGAACCCATCGAGTGTGATGCACTTTTCCCTTGTGTGCAAGGATGGAGATCCAAAAACTAACACCTCTCACGAACTACCTTTAGTGTTTCAATCTCTTTTGCAGGAATTCCAAGATGTTTTCCCCGATGAGCTACCTCCGGGTCTACCTCCTCTTCGAGGCATTGAGCATCGAATCGACCTCATCCCCGGAGCACCTCTACCAAACAAAGCTCCATACTGAGTCAATCCCGAAGAAACCAAAGAGATTCAACAGCAAGTACAACAACTCATCGACAACGGTCATGTACGTGAAAGCCTAAGCCCTTGTGCCGTTCCCGTTATACTTGTGCCTAAACCAGATGGAAGTTTCCGCTTGTGTTCCGATTGTGGACCTATAAATGCTATTACCGTTTGCTATAGGCATCCCATTCCTTGCTTAGATGATATGCTTGATGAACTTAGTGGAGCCAACTTTTTCTCAAAAATTGATCTTAAAAGTGGCTATTATCAAATCCGCATACAAGAAGGTGATGAATGGAAAACTGCTTTCAAAACCAAATTTGGCTTATATGAGTGGTTAGTCATGCCTATGGGTTTATCGGAAGCTCCCGGTACTTTCGTGCCTCTTATGCATTATGTGCTTCGCCCTTATATTGGAGTCTTTGTTGTGGTTTACTTCGACGATATTCTCGTGTTTAGAAAAACCATGAAAGAACATCTTAATCATGTTAAGGCTGTTTTGCAAACCCTCCGCAAGGAACGTCTTTATGCAAACTTGAAAAAATGCACGTTTGGTGTTGACAAAGTGGTTTTCTTGGGTTTTGTTGTCTCTTCCAAGGGTGTCCATGTAGATGAATCTAAAATTGAAGCAATTAAAACTTGGCCCCAACCCACAAATTTGCAACAAGTGCGTAGCTTTCTTGGTCTCGCGGGTTTTTATCGTCGCTTTGTGAAAGATTTTAGCACTATTGCCGCTCCTTTGCATGCTTTGAGTAAGAAGAATACTCCTTTTGTTTGGGGAACTTTGCAATCCACCGCTTTTTATGAGATCAAGTCTTTGCTTACTCATGCTCTGATTCTTGCTTTGCCTAATTTTGACAAAACTTTTGAGGTTCATTGTGATGCAAGTGGTACCGGAATTGGCGGAGTATTGATGCAAGAAAAACGAGCCATTGCTTACTTTAGTGAAAAACTCTCCGGTGCTCAACTTAACTATCCCATCTATGACAAAGAATTGTATGCTTTGATGTATGTATTTAAGATATGTAAAATATTACCGCAAAAATAGTAGCCCCTGATGCTCAGTTTGGTGTTCGGAAAGAAAAGCCGAACTGAGGATCTAAAAGATATACGCAGGAGTCTAACATAAGTATGTCAATATGGGAGTGCAGGCTGCTTGCCGACCTCTGCCAGACCGACTGCGGAGGTCGATGCATTGAAGCAGAGCCTTGAGTGGTCCGAGAACGAGCTCGGCCTTGCCAAAAAGCAGCTCGAGGACAAGGAAGGTAAGGAATACCTTATGTAAGTATATAAAAAGATGTGGTTGCAAAAAATGACATGACTGACGTGGGTACTGCAGGGGCCACGAACGAGGTGGCGACCCTGAAGGAAGCGCTGTCCAAGGCCGAAGAAAATGCGGCCGTGGGCGTATCAATGAGAAAAGCAGGAGGCGCGGGTGGCGGAGGTGCAGCAAGAGCTCCAGGCTCTCGTGGAAAAACACGAGAGTTTGGAGCTTGACTCAAAGACTCGAGAGTCCGAGCTCGCCTCGGCACTTGAGAGCGCCAAATCTGCCAAGGCCGAAGCCCAAAAAGCCCTCCAGGAAATTGAGGCGATGAAGAAGATAGCGGCGGGTAAGGCATTCTTTATGCAAAGCAAGCACGTGAAAGTGAATTACTTGTTACTTAACCGAGTCCGGAGCTCTCCAGGAGCATTCGCAGATCTTCCCTGGAGTGTGTCCGACGCTGCCGCATTCTACCAAGCCAAGAGGGAGCTCGACAGAGAAGGTGTTACGGTCTCAAGATATCTTTGAGGCGGACACCCGGCAGTTTTGAGCGACCAAATTGGCACCGGGTCGAGCTCCATAAGGTGGCTGAACAGGCCGTGAAGGGTCTCATAGTCCGGTTGTGGCCTGGGGAAGCCATGCCTGGGAGCTACTTCGGGTTGGTAAGGCGGCTGGTGGATGCCTGTCCAAGGCTTGAAGTCATCAAGCGCTCCGTATGCATCGAAGGTGCCCGTAGGGCCCTTGCCCATGCTAAAGTGCACTGGGGCAAGATGGACGCTGAGAAGCTTGTGACGGACGGACCACCGCTGGGCAAGGAGCATCGCAAGCCCGAGATGTATTATGAGGGCGTCCTGAAAGGTGTCTGCCGTATAGCGGATGAGTGCTCCAAAGATGTAATTTTTGAGTAAACTCGCATTTGTGATCTGTCTGTGAGAACTTGTTCATATGCGCTAAAGCAACGCTTTTGAATTTAAAATATTACCTTACATGCGGTTGTTTATTAAATTTGAGAGATGGCGAGTCGTCGACACGCCCCCATGCCACAGTCTTTGGGGTGTTCGGGATAAACTTGAGCGCTCTTTTTCCCATTATTGGGTCCTTCGAGGGAGGCGCTCAACACAACGAACAACGCAATCGGACTATAATGGTTGAACACTCACTTAGCCATAGAATTCTATAATTTTAAATTTCGGCGAAGCCCCTAGTATTCGGAAGACCGAGTTCGGGGCACTATCCACGCCTAGGCCGGACAAAGCCGACTCCTCGCTCTAAGCGACATAAGTCTTTAGGGACTCGAAAACCTCTCGAACAGCGACCGGCTCTCGCCCTATCATGACGGTCAGTTTTAGCTTTCTCCACTGAGGTGCTTAGCCCAGCTCAAGCTGGGCACAATCGCAGTGGTTCTCCCAGTGCTACCTTAGCCGATATAACGGAACGTAAGATACCAAAACATGGGAGCCGGGCAAACCCAACTATTGACCCAAGACATGATTCGGAGCCGATGCATATAATGCTATAAGTTCGGGGTGCCGCACTCATGAGAGTGTTCAGACTTCTCGCACCATATTCTGGGGTACGTAAGCCCCTGGTGTATTGGCCGTACCAAAGTGTACGGTTGCATAATGTCATAACTGAACATAAAAAAAAGGAATGCAATAATAGACAAAAGCTATGTATTGTTTATTCGAAAAGTCTGCGGTAAAAGAAGAACGATACAAATAGTGCGATAAGCAAGAGATGGGACTATTTAACATGTCCCCCTCGGGCTTAGCCAAGGGATGATATGTGAAACAAGTATCTTGCTCGTTATAGAGACCACTGGACACTTGACGTAACTACGCCTCCCTGGCTATTGCATCGTGTGTTCGGCGATTGTACTGCCAGACAGGCCTTCCGTGGAGTGGAGTCCTGAAAGTAAGAAAAAGAATGACAAAATCGGGAGCCCCTGGTGCGGTTGAGCCGCATTTTAGGCATGCCGTGTTCGTGCCCCTCCCCCTATGCCCATGGTATTTCCAGAGCGTAGTTATGTACGTGTAGTACTGGTTTCGCAATTTCGCGAGGGCTGGAGTTGGGGCCGCATTGCTACGCGTGCTCGGAACGTGCCAGGCGGTCTTGTTGTAGGTTACTCCGGGCGCGCTTGACGGTGTCCGGACGTTTAATGGCCGGACTGGAGAATTGCCTTGAGAGGCTGCTTTGTACTTCCGCCGCGAGGGCCGCCGTATGCTCCTCCGTTCGGAGAGAGCGTTCGGTGTTTCCATTGACCGTAATGACTCCTCGAGGGCCTGGCATCTTGAGCTTGAGGTATGTGTAGTGCGGCACCGCATTGAACTTTGCAAATGCGGTTCGTCCGAGCAGTGCATGATAGCCACTGCGGAACGGGACTATGTCGAAGGTTAACTCCTCGCTTAAGAAATTATCCGGGGATCCAAGACCACCTCAAGTGTAATCGAGCTCGCATATTGGCCTCTACACCTGGTATGATGCCTTTAAAGGTCGTCTTTGTGGGTTTGATCCTTGAGGGATCTATGCCCATTTTACGCACTGTATCCTGATAAAGCAGGTTCAGGCTGCTACCGCCGTCCATAAGGACTCTAGTGAGGTGAAATCCGTCAATGATTGGGTCTAGAACCAATGCAGCGAATCCGCCATGGCGGATGCTAGTGGGGTTGTCCCTTCGAACAAAAGTGCTCGGGCAGGAGGACCATGGGTTGAACTTTGGGGCGACTGGCTCCAATGCGTATCCGTCCCTGAGTGCACGCTTCCGCTCCCTTTTGGGTATGTGGGTTGCGTATATCATGTTCACCGTCCGCACTTGTGGGGGGAAGCCCTTACATCCCCTATTGTTCGTGGCCGAGGCTCCTCCTCGTCATCGCTATGTAGCCCCTTGTCATTGTTTTCGGCGTTTAACTTGCTCGCTGCTTGAACACCCAACAATTCCTGTTGGTGTGGTTGGCTGGTTTTTCGGGTGTCGTGTATCCGCACGGCGATCGAGTATTCGGTCCAAATTGGACGGGCCCGGAGTATTTCTTTTGAATGGCTTTTTCCGCCGACCGGGTTTAGAGCCTACGAATCTGGCATTAATCGCCGTATCCTCGGCATTGTCGCCGTTAATGCGGCGCTTTTTGCTTGTTGCGACGCGACCGCCAATGTTGTCCTTGGTATCCGAATTACTGTGGCTCTTGGTCATGTTATTACTCTGAGCTAGCCAGCTGTCTTCTCCGCATAAAAGCCGGTCATGAGTGTTGTGAGGGCTGCCATGGATTTCGGCTTTTCCTGTCCTAGGTGCCGGGCAAGCCACTCATCACAGATGTTATGCTTGAAGGCTGCAAGGGCCTCTGCATCCGGACAGTCGACTACTTGAATTTTCTTGGTTAGGAACCGTGTCCAGAATTGTCTGGCCGATTCCTCTGGCTGCTATGTGGCTTAGGTCATCGGCGTCTGGTGGTCGCACATAGGTGCCCTGGAAGTTGTCAAGGAATGCGGCTTCCAGGTCCTCCCAACAACCAATTGATTATGCTGGCAAGCTGTTAAGCCAATGCCGAGCTGGTCCCTTAAGCTTGAGTGGGAGGTATTTGATGGCGTGTAGATCATCGCCATGTGCCATGTGGATATGAAGGAGATAATCCTCGATCCATACCGCAGGATCTGTTGTGCCATCGTATGATTCGATGTTTACGGGTTTGAAACCCTCGGGGATTTGATGATCCATTACTTCATCTGTGAAGCATAGTGGGTGTGCGGCGCCTCAGTATACTGCTATATCACGACGTAGCTCAAATGAGGTTTGTCTCATCGTGTTGACGGCGGATTTACCATATCCGGCATGACGGTTATCGCCACGCGTGTCGTGGTAGGCGCCCACGCGATCCATAGATCGATCTTGTTTGCCTTGCCACATCCTCCAATATATCTCGCAGTCCGGCGCATTTCCCGTGCCTTGGTATTCTTTGAGCGATGCCGGGTGCGGCTTGAGTGGAGGGTCGAGAGGCCTCTCTGTCATGACCACGAGGTGGCCGGTCGGCCGCATCATCTTGCGGTGATGTAGGTCTTTGTGCTTCCTCCTCTAATCGTGGTAGCAGCCTGCGTTTTGGGTAGCTCTTTGAGGGGCGTTCGAGTTCGTACTCTTCAGCCGCAAGGACATTCGTCCATCTGTCGGCTAGCAAGTCTTGGTCAGCTCTAAGCTGTTGCTGTTTTTTCTTGAGGCTGCTCGCCAAGGCCATAAGCCTGCGTTTGAACGCTCTTGTTCGACGGGATCCTCAGGCACGACAAATTCGTCGTCGTCGAGGCTTGCCTCGTCTTCGAAGGGAGGCATGTAATTATTGTCCTCTACCTCTCTGTCTGCCGCTCTCTCATGAGGGCTGGCTTCTCCATCCTCATGCGCTGAATCCTGCTGGAGGGGGTTGTCTTGACCTTTGTCCGGTGTTATTATCTCCCGTGCCGGAATCACCATTTTTGTTGTGGCGGGATTTAGAGCGGCGCCGCTGACGCCGGCGCTTAGGCTGTTTCTTGTAGGGGCCATCCTCCGTTGTTCCATCGTCGTTCCCTTCTTTTGGGGTGTCCACCATGTATATGTCATACGACGAGGTGGCCTTCCAAAGGCTCCCTATAGGCGCTGGTTCTTGCTAAATCTTCTGCATCGGAGTCCATACCGTCGATGTCTTTGGAGTCGAAGTCGAGCATGTCGGTTAAATCATCAACAGTGGCTACGAAGTGGGTGGTGGGTGGGCTTTGAATTTCTTCGTCGTCCGCATCCCAACCTTGCTGACCATAGTCCGGCCAGGGCTCTCCTGAAAAAAGAGAGAGACTTTAATGAATTCAGAATGTCGCCGAAAGGAGAGTGCTGAAAGATGTCCGCGGCGGTGAACTCCATGATCGGCGCCCAATCGGATTGGATTGGCAGGGGCGCGTAAGGTTCGGAGTCCGGAGAGGAGTCCGGCACCTTGGAGTCACGAAGCCCGCAAAGGACAGGTATGGTGTTATTTCGATCGCCGTAGAGATTGCAGCCCCCGAGGCGGTTTCCAGCCACCCGTCCTTGATTGGTGCAGTCGGCTCCGAGCTAAGGGTGAGAGCAGACACTGGTGCGGCCTCCAGGGCACTGTTCGGCGGCAGAGCTAGATCATGCCCATCGTTACAGTGCGGCGCGCTTGGTTGTGGCTCGAACCCATCGAAGATCAAGTCTCCGCGGACGTCGGTCGTGTAGTTCAAACTTCCAAATATGACCTGATGGCCAGGGGCGTAGCTTTCGATTGCTCCAGATGGCCAAGCGAATTGGCCCGCAGTGCAAAGCCGCCGAATACGAAGACCTGTCCGGGGAGAAAAGTCTCACCCTGGGCCGCATCGTTGTTGACGATAGGAGGAGCCATCGGGCCTAAAGATGACGACACGGAGGAACTCTCAATGAAAGCACCAATGTCGGTGTCAAAACCGGCGGATCTCGGGTAGGGGGTCCCGAACTGTGCGTCTAGGCGGATGGTAACAGGAGACAAGGGACACGATGTTTTACCCAGGTTCGGTCCCTCTCGATGGAGGTAATACCCTACTCGCTTGATTAATATTGATGATATGGGTAGTACAAGAGTAGATCTACCACGAGATCGAGAGGCTAAACCCTAGAAGCTAGCCTATGGTATGATTGTTGTTCGTCCCCACGGATTAAAACCCTCCGGTTTATATAGACACCGGAGAGGGTTAGGTTTACACAGAGTCGGTTACAATGGGAGGAGATCTACATATCCGTATCGCCAAGCTTGCCTTCCACGCCAAGGAAAGTCTCATCCGGACACGGGACGAAGTCTTCAATCTTGTATCTTCATAGTCCAGGAGTCCGGCCAAAGGTCATAGTCCGGCCATCCGGACACCCCCTAATCCAGGACTCCCTCAGTCTTCAACATTGGTGATCTAGTGTGGCTACAGCTTCACAAGGACCGCTTCCCCAACGAACGCAAGTCCAAGCTTCTACCTCAAGCCGATGGACCTTTCAAGGTGCTAGCATGCTACAACGACAACCTCTACAAGATCTACCTACCTCGAGACAAGTATAATGTGAGCGACATCTTCAACGTCAAAGACCTCACGCCATACCATGGAGATGAAGCTTTTGATCCGAGGTCGGATCTCTCCCAAGGGAGGGGAGATGATGCGGAGCATCCTTCCATCATCCCCATGAACTCTACACCGACACATCAAGCCCCACGTGGACCTATGACAAGAGCAAGAGCACGTGCTTTGGAAACATAGGTGAACTCCTTCCTACTAGATTTGCATATGGACATGGATGGAACATGTGTGCTACCTCACCAAAATATGCTATGCCTCCTTAGGTATGAAGAGGAACATCACCAAGTCACTCAGGAGCGTCCCCAAGGAGAGGGAGGACCACCCCAAGCCCTCGAGAACCAAGAAGAAGATCAACAGCAGCAGCACAGGAGGCTCCAGGTGACCCCGTGCGCACGGGCCCCCAAGACCCCGTGCCCACGGGCTATCCAGAGAGATGACGCTGGAGCACCCCGTGCGCACGGGCTTGTACCGTGCGCACGGGCTCATCAGGGTGGACGGCTGTGATCGCCTGTTCGAGCCCCTCTGCACCTCCTTCGACCCAAAGCCTATATAAACCGTACCTAGGGCTATGTTTAGGGTTAGCAAAGTATTAGATGAGATATTTGTGAGCTTTGCTCCTTTCTACCTTCCCTTGTGGAATCAAGACCCCCTAGGGAAGAATCCTTGTGGATTTCAAGACCTCCTCAAGGAGTAGACTATCTCCAAGACCCCACCTCCTTTGGATTTGGGATGACCTTTGCCATTTTATCTTTCCTTTGATTGTGTTTGTGACTTGTGGATCTTGTGTTGTTACTCTAGTGGATGTGTAATCGGGAATTGTTGGAGTGATTTCCTCTTTGTGTTCTTGTTGTGTTCTTGTTGTTTCTCTCCTTTTCCCCCTCCAAGTGTGAAAAGATCCCACCTAGGGTTCTATCCTACATCACAAGAAGAAGGAGACAACAATGAAAGAATGACCCATGCAATATGCGTAATTGAGGATGGCTCAAAGGGAAGGAGTTCGCCTTTATGAGGATGTCGAAAATGTTGGTGTCGCGCGTCATGTATGCCTTCACATAACCAAGTTGTCTCATGACGGTATCACCTTGTGAATCCATCAAAATGAAAGAACATGACAAACACTCGGAAAAACAAATGAGGTTAGTGCAAATGCAACACCTATCATTCGTGTGGTAAGATACGCAACAAGTGTATGCATCATGATCATCATAAGAAAGGACAAGGGAGCATTTCATAGTATGAAGCATATGATGCGAGAACAACCAAATACAATAGGCTCAAACAAACATGCATGCATCACAAGTAAAGTCTCCAAGTCTCCAAGATCAATAAGCATAGATTCAACTAATGGAGGCAAACGACAAATATCAAGATATATCACGTGAGAGGCATGAATATATATGTCATCAACCCAAGAAAGCGAGTAAGAGTGGAACATGGGTGATGCATCATAGCAAGTAATCGTAATGATCAAGTCAAGCAAGCTAGTAGTGCGAAGATGCAACGTACTAGGAGGAATCATGGCAAGCATGTCATGTGTGCAAATAGTGGGCATGAATAATTCACATAGCATAGCACAAGCATGAAAGAAAGATATGAGGAAAGTAGCATCAATGTATTGGTGAGAGGCCATATGTAAATAGTAATGGGTCATCATGACTCTCCCAACACAACAAGCATCAATAGTATGAGGCACATGATAAACATGGCAATGGAAGCAAGGATCTCCACCAAGCATGCAAATACACATAGGAGTATCATAATTGTGAATCATGGGTAAATGCAAGCAAGGGTCACAATTGCATGGCAAAGGCATAGAAGCAAGCATAACATGCAAAGTGAACACGGTAAAATGGGCATAACGTAACAAGTGATATATAGCCCAAAGCAGTGTGAGAGCTAAGTAAAAGGAATGGCGTAGTCCTTGCGCGAAGGGAATGGTGGTAAGGATAGT
This sequence comes from Aegilops bicornis, assembly GCA_021605145.1. Classification (NCBI taxonomy): domain Eukaryota; kingdom Viridiplantae; phylum Streptophyta; class Magnoliopsida; order Poales; family Poaceae; genus Aegilops; species Aegilops bicornis. Next base: position 363,119,680 of record CM038671.1, read on the forward strand.
CCATGGGATCGCAAGTCATCGTTGCTCTCAGGAGCTCGTTTCGTCAACTCTTGGGATTGATAGGTTGACGAGTATACGTGAGTACCTACACAAAACAAAGACAAAGGGAAAATTGTGTGTGCGTGGTAGATTTTCACATCATCCATCATGATGCATACGTGCAAGTGTTGGTTAGCACAAAATATCCAATGCTCAAATAAATGAGATGCGTGATATAAAAACATGTCATCCATCATGATAGGTTCGTTGTCATGTATGGCATAATGGAGACTCAAAGGATGTAATGCATCATGAGAAATATGTAGAACATTGTTATTCATGGAATGCATATGTTGCAAGCAATGATGGGAATCATGCAGAGTATGGAATGAGGGTCTCCTCATGAGCATCAGTGGAAACATCACATGGAGAATATTGACAACATCCAAAACAAATCATATTTGGAACATTGTGATCATGGCATGGCATAGTAGATGAATTCCTCGAATCATGTAAAGGAAGCATAGCAATATCATCACATGAAAAACAAAAGCCAATGACCATCATCTCGTAATCTATGCCATAAGTGCAAATGGGATTTATCTTAATGGGGCATGCATAGTTACTATGTTGAGATTCAAATGATGCAATATGAGAGATCTCACTCATAGCGTATGACAAGTTCAACGGATTGTCAAACATGAAGTGACCAATAGAATTTTCACATGATATCCTGATGAGGACATGGCTACCACATTTACACCCATAGCCCATACTGTTTTACCTCTTGGAGCAATTGCTAGAGCTCATATACGCCAATTAAATTATCAGGTACTTTTGTTTCTTGGTAATGTTTCTAGTGTTCATGAGAATATGATGCTGCCTAATTTAGATACATTTGTGTTGTTTGCAATTGAAGGGCCTAGCATGGACAAGAAGGATGAACATTGGAGCATGGTGAAGCACGGAGATGAAGGTGTGTGCGAAGAGAACAATAACATAGGTTCAAGTGGAGATTTCCGGACTTTGAAGCCGCCATGATGACATACAAGAAGATGGACTAAATATACAAGATGTACTTTCATAAATTTCGTCCATAGCTTATTATTGGTGCTGCGCCACCTTATTTTGGGCCAGGCCCATGTAATCTATTTTTAGAGTTCATATTGTATGGAAAATGACTTAGGAGGTATTTTAGTCCCACCTTGCCAAGGGTGGACAAAATCCCCTCTCTTTTCCCTATAAATATAGCCCTTAAGGCGTCGTTTAGACTTGGGTTTTATTTAGTTAAAAGTTAGCCATCGCTGCAACTTCTTGTACTTCGTTTGTGTCCAATGACCAGTCCAAGACCGCTTATGAAACCCCACTTTTATCAATACTTCATCCATACTCGCAATATTCAGATTGCTTAATGATATTCTTGCTTGTTCTTCGATTGCTTGCAGGAATAGACCTTCGTGGTCAGGTTGATCATGCTCCAGCGTGGTCAATAACCTCTCGGAGTTGGTTTAGCGATTGCTAAGGCGCAACGTCGTGCACGTTTGTAGTCGGATCGTCAAAGTCGTCTCCACCAAATCGATAGTTATCATCTCATCGAAGGATCGGGACACCCCGCCTCTATCAAGTGGTATCAGTTTTCAAGTTGCTCGGTGAGATTTTACCTGTTTTCATAGTTAGATCGCATTTGTCTTCATACCTAGAGTCCAAGAAAAAGCCACAAAAAAAGGTTAGATTAGTTCATCATATCCTAGACAGTCTGAGCCTTTTCGCCATTACCATTTAGTTTTTGTTTTGTTGAATTTTTGTTACATCGTGTGTTGAGTCGCTGGTTTTAGTGTCTAGTCTTTTAGAGTTTCGAGTTCTAGTCACGTTTTGTTCACACCGCCTCCACAAACACCATTATCCACCTCGTTGTAATTTTCCGCTGCCACATGCTATTTCCACCACCTTTTTCGCCATCCATCCATCCATTGTTGTGGTGCGTCCCTGTGTTGACTGTTGCACCCACTGAGTAAAGGAGAAACAATTCATTATTTGGAAGTATAGACACGGGGTAGTACTTGTGTTCTTCTGGAACGTGAGATTTGTTTCTTTGTTCTTGGAGAGGGTATTGTACTAATAGGAAAGTTTGGATGCGGTAGCTTTGAGGAAAGAGAAGAAGTAAAAAAAAGTTGTAAACCGTTTTGGAATCCTAGCGGCAGCTCTGGTTGGTTGGAGTTCTTGATATATAAAAAAAGGGAGAATAGTATGCTGGTGTAGTTTTTTTTAGCATCAGTACAGACACAAGCGCTCATATACACGCGCATACACTCACCCCTATGAACGCACGCACGCACACCCTACCCCTATGAGCACCTCCGAGAGACTGAGCCGACATATCATCTTGAGATTTACGAAGTCACCGTAGACACCTCGTCGTCGACGGGAACGTCTCCTCCCACTGAAAGCGCATCGCCGGAAATCATGAAATAAATCCAGGAATAATGCGAGCACCAGGGAAAGAGATCAACCGTGAGGAGGACTACAAGCAGATTCATACTAGAACGCCAAAAAAAAGCAGATTCGTACTACTAGCAGATTCGTTGGAAATTGTGCTAGATATTTGCAAGTTTCGGTCGGCCACAATTATTAATAATAGAATAAAAGGCAGATCTGATTGGCTTTGGAAAGTAATCCTACGTACTAAGTTTTTTTATTTTGGAAGGAGGTAATTTCAAAAGAAATCTGCACACAAATCAAGGGTTGCCTTGTTGGGAAAAGATAATGTTCGTTACTTTCCTTGTGCAGTTTTCCAGGAGAGAAATATAAGGAAAGCATTGCGTGGCAAGTATTGTTTTGAGGAGGTTGAGATCTGGTTCGGTTTTCAATATACTTCTAACAAATATATTTGTTTCCTCGTTTGCCACGGTGGACTTGGAAAGAAAAGTATTAATTTGGAAAGCCTAGATTCGGCCAAGAATAAAAGGATTTTGCTTGGCGCTGATCTGCCGTGGGATCGAAGGAACGTTTGGTTGAAAAAAAAAGAGGTCAGTTGTGTGTTTGGAAAGAAAAAAAAACAGATCTGACCAAATCCTCCTGGTTTGGTAACTTCGGATAAAAAAGAAAGAAAGAGCAGAATACAAAGGGCAGGTTTGGTGCGGCCAAAGAGAAAGAGAGAACTTGGCAGGAAAGATAGCGGGCAAGTGCAGATTGTGAGATATATAGTAATCAACGCCAAAACCTGCTGATATAAGGAAAGTTTCGATACGACCGGATTGACGGAGCTTTTTTTTTTTGATTGATTAGCCGCAATTATTGGCATAAGAGAAAAAAACAAAGCAAAGGAATCGTGTACAATCAGGAAACATTGGGATTTTGTCCAAATCTTGGTGCGCCTCTTGTGATTTTCTTGAAAAGCTCAATCCGTTGTTTATACTTGGGCTGTTTTGAAACAGATTTTGGTTGACTTGGCCCCAGCGTGATTCTTGGCAGGAAAAAGAAAAGGAAAGAGTTTTTGCGTGCAGGAATATCCCCACACGCCATCCATGTTTGAATAGGAGAGAGAAGGAAATAGAAAATCAAGGGTCTTTTCCTTGGCCGGGTGCAGCACGTGAAGGATATTGGCATTAAAAAAAAAGGTTTCCATCAGCAGTTCAGTAGTACTGGATAATCACTACTTTGGAAAGAGATTTTTCTTTAGGGAGTCAGATTGCAATCATTACTTCGGTCACCTTGAAGATTGTGCTGGATTTGCTTTGGTGGATTGGAAGGTTTTAAATAAAGAAAAAAGGGGAGTCCTGACCTACGTGGAACAAGTGCACACTCTGGTTTGGGTAAAAAAAAGAGGAAGAATTACACGGTTACTACGCTGTTTCTCTTGCCTTTTTTTGATCCGGTGCTTAGTGGAAAAAAAATCCCGGTTGAAATCAGTGCGTGAATTTTTGTCTGTGTCTTAGGCTCGCGTCTCTAGCATAGTCTAGCCTAGGACCAGCACTCGATCACTTTGAGCGAATTTTCAACTTGCATTAACTATTGTGGTTGTAGCATTTCCCCCCCACATATATAAAGCCAACCCAGTTCCACATATTTCTACACCGTGTATACATACGTTTACCTGGCAATCGCTTTACCTAACTCTTGGAGTTATTTGACACCGCTGGTTGACGGTCACCACCTGCTGCATGGTAAGAACTTGTAAGACTTTGATTTGCTATACTGTGAGCGTTTTACCATCATTTCTCAGTAGTTCATAGGAACATTATTTTTGGATTTTGTTTATTGTTTCTACTAATCATGACAGGATCTAGAGTCAATTCATGGGGTTTGTCGATCGTGGGAGATGTGCCATCACCTATGCAAATACCACAACCGCCACGAGAGGTGCACAAACATCAAAATGCACATGATCAGTTTATTGTTTCTATACCACCATTTAATGGCCGTTTTAGACCTGCTTTATCTATTGAATGGGAGTTTGACATAAATAATATATTTTCTTCCAATAATTTTGATGTACGTAAAAAAGTTAAGGTTGCGGTTGGTTCTTTCACTGGTTATGCTGTAGTTTGGTGGACTGAATATTGTCGGTTACACCCTAATGATATACCTACTACTTGGGATGATTTGAAACTTGCCATGCGACATACATTCGTTCCCGCTTATTATACTCGTGACATGATTAAAAAGTTGCAACATTTAAAACAAGGTAGTGACACCGTAACGACATATTATGATACTTTACAAACTACCTTGCTGCATTCCTCTTTAGTAGAAAGTGAAGAAGATTTTATGGATAGATTTTGGGGAGGATTAAACTGTGACATTCAGGAGATACTAATTCATGAAGAGTGTTATCCTATGGACCATTTGTTTCATCTTGCTTGCAAAGCTGAACAGGAAATAAAACGACGTGTTGCCCACAAGGAGAACAAGCGCGAGATACACATTCCAAGAGTTGATATGGTTGTCCCTTCAACTACTAGGCATACTATGACAACCACATCCGTTGTTGTCAGGACTACATCACCTTCACCATGTGACACATCATCACCGATAGTGCCTACATCATCTGAGTTGATCATAAGAGGTAATGACAAAGGTACTAATCTTCCACCTCCACATGAGTATGATGAATGTCTTATCAATTTAAATGCGCCATGCGGTGAGCTACTCACTACTTTGATCACACCAGCTATTTTAGAGGATTATGTTGCTGATTTGACTTTGCCATGTGATCAAACAATTTTGAGTGAACCCATTGAATTAATTATCGATGCAAAAGAATCAAGTGAATCAGGAAATAAATCAGATTTGGATCAAATAAGTTTGAAAATAATTGTGCCAATGTTTAATCATTTTGATATGACCTCTAATCTTGGTGATGGTTCATCAATGTTGGGATGGTTTAATGATAAGCATGGTCAAACTTTTGATATGAATAAGAGCTTCACTTATATGTGCAAACTGAGTTGCATTATTTTCATGCCTTTGAATTCTAGTGATAATATATTGGCTTTATATTTCACGACTTTTGAAGGGTGCTCTTGTATAACTATGTAACATGTGCCCCAACTGAGATCAGTAAAAATGGATGACATATACATATACAACATGTACACCTTGTCTCTTTTGTTAGCCACATTTCAGATTAAGCAACGCCGAGGACGGCTTTGTTTTCAAGAAGGGGAGGATGATGAGGACATGGCTACCACATTTACACCCATAACCCATACTGTTTTACCTCTTGGAGCAATTGCTAGAGCTCATATACGCCAATTAAATTATCAGGTACTTTCGTTTCTTGGTAATGTTTCTAGTGTTCATGAGAATATGATGCTGCCTAATTTAGATACATTTGTGTTGTTTGCAATTGAAGGGCCTAGCACGGACAAGAAGGATGAACATTGGAGCATGGTGAAGCACGGAGATGAAGGTGTGTGCGAAGAGAACAAGAACAGAGGTTCAAGTGGAGATTTCCGGACTTTGAAGCCGCCATGATGACATACACGAAGATGGACGAAATATACAAGATGTACTTTCATAAATTTCGTCCATAGCTTATTATTGGTGTTGCGCCACCTTATTTTGGGCCAGGCCCATGTAATCTATTTTTAGAGTTCATATTGTAGGGAAAATGACTTAGGAGGTGTTTTAGTCACACCTTGCCAAGGGTGGACAAAATCCCCTCTCTTTTCCCTATAAATATAATATAAGGCATCGTTTAGACTTGGGTTTTATTTAGTTAAAAGTTAGCCATCGCTGCAACTTCGTGTACTTCGTTTGTGTCCAACGACCAGTCCAAGACCGCTTATGAAACCCCACTTTTATCAATACTTCATCCATACTCGCAATATTCAGATTGCTTAATCATATTCTTGCTTGTTCTTCGATTGCTTGCAGGAATAGACCTTCGTGGTCAGGTTGATCGTGCTGCAGCGTGGTCAATAACCTCTCGGAGTTGGTTTAGCGATTGCTAAGGCGCAACGTCGTGCACGTTTGTAGTCGGATCGTCAAAGTCGTCTCCAACAAATCGATAGTTATCATCTCATCGAAAGATCGGGACACCCCGCCTCTATCATATCCTATGGAACATAGCATCACAACTAGGCAACTCAACATGCTCATCATCATATTCATCATAAATTGGTAAGTCATGACATGAGGAAGTCGCACTAGCATAAAGCATGGGAATAGGTGGATCAACATCATGCAAGCAATCATTGGTGAGATAGTCCGCTAGTGGGACAAGAGAAGCACCATTACCTATGTTACCTTTGGAGCATCGCTCATGTGTTGTAGGTGAGGTGGTGAAGAACAAGTCGTTGTCATCTTCATCTTGATGGAACCTTGTGGGCAGTGCATCATCGTCCATCATGGCCATCTGATGCGGAGTATCCCTCACTCATCCCCATGGACGCACCTACATCATCCTCAACAGCACGTGGACCCATGACTCGAGCTCGAGCTAAAGCTATTGAAGATAAGGTGAACTCCCTCCTCTCCGCACTCCCTCTTCCTAATCATGAGACATGGCTACTACCTCATTCGGAAACTCTATGTGTAATCAGGTACTTGGGAACGAGCCAAGGAACAGCTACTTGCAAGAGCCAAGACGACGAGGACCCCAAGCGTGATGGAGAAGAAAAGCTGCTGAAGCTACAGGCGTCGGACGACCGACCAAGTCCGGACGTTCGACGACTCCCAGGCCATGGACGACCGACGCCCTCCGGACGTCCGGCAGCTGGGCACCCGAATGGAAACTCACGGAAGACCGAAGCCACCGGACGACACGGACCAGAGCCGAATCTACGGACGTCCGACGATCCACGGACGTCCGGGCCTTCCCGAAGCCCCGGACGACCGGCCCTATCCGGACGACCGACGCACACGAGTCCGAGCTGAATCTACGGACGTCCGAGCCCTGCTAGATGTCCGGACCATCACGAGCCTCCGGACGTCCGACGCCTTCCAGACGTCCGGCCCCAGCGTGATCGCGCCCGCGGGCTAGAGCCCTTGTACCCCTTCACTTCGCCCCCATTTGCACTATGACTATAAATAGACCTCCTCCTCCTCCTAGTTAGGGTTAGCAAAGGATTAGCTCATATTTGTGTGAGAGCTTTGCTCATCCACTTGGTTACCTTCTCCTCGGAGATCGCGCTTCCTTCTAGGGTGGACCCCCATCAAGACCTCCTCACGGAGAAGAACGGCTACTCGTGTATCTTTCCTTTGTTGATTTTGAATCTTGTGCTACCTTATGTGTTCGGTGATCTAGCCCTTGTGTGATCGATACTTGTCGGTTTAGTGTTTCTCTTGTGTGTTTTTCCTTGTGTTCTTCCGCTTGTTCGTCGTGTTCTCCTCTTAGGATCCCCTCAAACGTGAAAGATCTTCGACTAGGGCTCCGCCCTACATCATCTTGGTATCATGAGCCACGTTGATCACGTTTTTGGAGCCCCTACCCCGTGTTTTCTAGCTTGATTTTGTTATTTTTGTCCTAAATCCGAAAATTCCCCACCAAAAATAGCCCCAAAATTATTTTGTGATTTGTTGGTGAGTTGAGATTTTGTTGGATTTGGTCCATGGATTTGAGTTGCTACGTGTGGATCTAGCTTTTCCCACCCTCCCCACCCTTTTCCATCCATCAATCCGCTCAATTTTGACCTCACCATCTTCTTCCACCTCAAAATCGCCCCGGCCCAACCTGCGTTGACCCCGACCACCGGACGTTCGACCTTTCCGGACGACCGGAACTCCTGGGCCGGTTCAAATTTACGGACGACAGGACCTTGCCGGACGTTCGACGACCGGACTACCGGAAAAACCGGACGTCCGTGAAACCCTGACGAAACTGAAATTGTTCAGTGCAGCCACCACCACCTCCCCACCTTCCACCACATCATCCAAAACCCACACACACCACCATACTCCCCAATACCTCCTATGACGAATGTTGACACATTTTGGTCCTTGAGATTTTGAGTTGTGGTTCCCGTGTCCTATTGTGTTTCGGCTATCTAGGTTCGGTTGGACATCATCATCACCATGACTCATCTTCACAAGGGTCTCATCATCGCCAAGGACGGTAACATCGTCGACATCTTTGTCATACCTTGCAATTGCATTGATACCCACATGGCCTTACTTTTGCGTAGCTTACCCATCGAGACTAGCCATTGAGTATTGCCGGCAACGTGACTTGTGCACATTAGTGATCATACTCCATAGCATACATACCATACCACCGTGGTGCATATCTTGGGATCCATTTGTGTGTCACAAAGTTGTCATAGCATACACAATTGCTATCTTGGTTCGTGAAGTTTTGCATGAGAAAAGAGCTCAAAAGTGAAAGAGCCACCCAAGCTTTTAAGCAAAGAGGAAAGATAAGCAAAGAGCTTATGAGCAAGAACCATAGCATCAAATTTTTTGGTGAATACGCTTAGCAGCGTATCATTTCATTGATGGGGGGGGGGGGAGTTGGTACAGGTAGCATCCATGCAGGCGTACACTAGAAGGCGTCTGGAGGGATGCAGCGAGCAGGGGAAGGAGGATGCTCAACCTCGCTACAAGTGATCAGGTTACAGGGATAATAGCGGCTAGTCCCTTGGCGTCGGCCTTAGCCCATAGGCGAGCATCATCCTGGATGGAGAGCACCAGATCGTCGGTGGAGGGGTGCAGGCCGTCGAAGATGACGGCGTTGCGATGCTTCCAGATGGCCCAAGCGGTCAGAGTGACGATGGAGTTGAGCCCTTTGCGTAGGCCGCTCGGCGAGGTGGCGGACGCAAGCGCCCACCAAGGGAAGAAGGTCGTCGTGCCATCCATGGGTGGAGTGGTGAGCCGCACTGCATCAGGATTTCATGCCAGGTGACCCAGGCGAGAACGCATCCTGCTAAGAGGTGGTCGATGGATTCTGTCTCCTGGTGACATAGGATGCAAGCGGTGTCGAGTGTGAGGCCGTGACGTGCATGACACTCAGCCGTCCAACACCTGTCCAGAGAGGCAAGCCAGAGGAAAAACTTGGTGTTGAGAGGGGCCCAGCTCCTCCAAAGAAGCTTCCAGGAGGGCGATGTAGTGGATCCGTGGAAGAGAGCATGATAGCAAGATTTGGCCGAGTAAATGCCGTTTGTCGTCCAACGCCAGGATATCTTGTCGGGTGTGGTGGTAAGGGTCACGCCTTGGAGTTTGCGCCAAAGGCTGATGTACTCAAGGGCCTCCGGGATCCCGAGCGCGCCGTGGATGTCGCGAATCCATGCATGCTGCTCGAGGCCCTCGCTTACCAAGGTGCGCCGCTTGCGTCGGTTCGGCACGAGAGAGAAAAGGCCGGGGGCGAGCTCGGAGACGGCCTGGCCATCAAGCCAGTGGTCGGTCCAAAAGAGGCAGGTTTTCCCATCTCCCAGATGCCAGGATGTGGAGGCACGAAAGAAGCGAGATGTCACCTCGTCCATAGGGAGCTGAAGATGATGCCAAGGCCGCGAGGGGTCAGTGGCTTTGAGCCAATGCCAGCGGCAGCGCAGGGAGATCCCGGTGAGGTGCAAGTCACGCACGCCAAGTCCGCCGAACTCGATAGGTCGATAAACACGCGGCCAGCTTACAAGGCAGCTGCCTGATCTAGCGTCGCGCCGGCCATGCCAGAGGAAGTCACAGACGATCCGTGTGATCTTCTTGAGGATAGACGGGTTGATGGCGATGGCCATGAGGATGTGCACGGGCATGGTGGAGAGCACGTGGCGCACGAGCGCAAGGCGCTCGCCACGGGTCAGGAGCGCGACTTTCCAAGTGGCTAGTTTCCGCGTAATCTTGTCCACGAGCGGCAGCATGGACGAGGAGTGTGTCTTGCGCACGGACAATGGCAGGCCCAGGTATACCACGGGGAAGCTGGAGACTGCGCACGTGAGCGTGGACTCGATGATCGAAGGCACCTCCTCGTCGCACCGAATGGGTGTGGCCGAGCACTTGAGGAAGTTCGTGCGGAGACCCGAGGCCTCCCCGAAGATCCGGAGCAGCTCGCGGATGGTGGCGATCTCCGTGGTGGTCGGGTGGCAGAAGACGACCACGTCGTCAGCGTACAAAGAGGTGCTGGAAGCGGCATGGCGGGCGGTTAGCCGCTGTAGCATTCCCGCACTGACCGCGTGCTGGAGGAGGGAGTTCAGGGTGTCGATCACAATCGTGAAGAGCAGCGGGGATATCGGATCGCCTTGGCGGAGCCCGCAGGCATGATCCACCGGAGGGCCAGGGTTGCCGTTGATGAGAACCCGCGTGGATGCGGTGGAAACCAGGATGCACACCCATTCGCACCAGCGATGCCCGAAGCCAAGGTGGCGGAGAGCTTGAAGAAGGAAGGGCCAGGATACGGTGTCAAACGCCTTCGCAATGTCGAGCTTGAGCAGAATGCGCGGGGTCGTGCATCTGTGAGGTTGTGAAGTAAGTGCGCCGTTTGCTGGACAAGGAGGAAGTTGTCGTGCACACTTCGGCCGGCGATGAAAGCGCTCTGGTTGGTCGAGACGATCTGGCTCATCCTGGGCGCCACACGAAGGGAGAGGACCTTGGCGAAAAGTTTTGCGACGATGTGGATCAGGCTGATCGGCCTGTAGTCGAAAAGCGCGGCCGCGTCCGGCTTCTTGGGAAGAAGAACAAGCAAAGCTTCATTGAGCTTCTGGAATCCCATGTCATTCATGGCGTAGAGCTTGTCAAAGGCCTCACAGATGTCGGTCTTGATCGTGGACCAGCATGCGCGCAGAAATTCCGCCGCGAACCCGTCCGGACCGGGCACTTTTCCCATGGGCAGATTCTTAACGGCGTTCCAAATCTCATCCTCCGTGAAAGGGTGTTCGAGGTTGAGTAGATCGAAGTGGCGAGGATCAATGTCGTCGAGGTCAAGGGAGTGCTCCCTGTGGGAAGAGGAGCCCAGAATGGACGTGAAGTGCTCGAAAGCAGCTTTCGCCATTCCCACCTCGTCGGTGAGAACTTGCGAGCCCACCCGAATGCCAGCCATGTAGTTCTTCTGCGCGCAGTGGGCAGCCTGGATTTTAAGGAACGCGACGTTGGTGTCGCCATCGCGGAGCCAGCGGAGGCGAACCCGCTGCCGGCGGATGGAGCGCTCGAGGGAGGCGAGGCCGAGGTAAGCACGCTTGAGCTCGTGCCGTAGCCAGCCCTCGGCCGGCGTGAGGGGGCGTTGATCTTGGGCCATGTCCAGGCGGAGGATGAGCTCACGCACGATCTGCAACTGCAGGGATACGTTGCCAGTAGTACGCGCCCCCCAGCTATGGAGTCTACAGGCCGTGGCCTTGAGCCTGGCATAGATGCGCCGGAACGGATCGGGGTTCGGTGGCACGGCGTTCCAAGCCTCGTGCACCGTGTCGTGGAAACCATTAAGCTTGGGCCAGAATCGTTCGAAGTGGAAACGGCGCTTGCTCGCACAACGGGGAGCGCAGTCGATGAGCAAGGGGCAATGGTCCGAGGTGGCCGTAGACAAGCATCGTAGAAGGTGCTGCGGGTTGATGGTCTCCCAAGAAGGTGTGCATAGCACGCGGTCGTTGCGCACCAGGGTTGGGTTGTTTTGCTCGTTAGACCACGTATATCGCCTCCCGTGAAGATAGATGTCGCGAAGGGCGTGGTCGGCAATGAACCGACGGAAGCGGCTCATGGTGCGATGGTTGAGGTTGCCGTTGTTCTTATCCACGCAAGAGGTGATCATGTTAAAGTCGCCGCCGAGGAGCCAGGGGCCGACAATGATGTCACGCAAGTCGTGGAGCTCGGCCACGAAGGCAATCTTGCCATCAACGTCTTGCGGTCCATAGACGCCTGTGAGCCACCAGGGGGGCGTGTCGGCGCCAAGGGAAACCGTGGCAGAGACGTGGAACGTGCCCACGATGGGATTGGCAAGGGAGACGCGGTCACTACGCCAGGCCAGGAGGATTCCGCCACGCGTGCCTAAGGCGGGCAAAAAGTAGAAGTCCGAGAAGGAGGGGCCCAGTATCTCATACAAAGTTGACAATGAGATCAAACTCAGCTTAGTTTCCGAGAGGCACACAATACAAGGATCAATTGGGGCGATGACAGAGTGGACGGCGGTGCGCTTGGCCCGGCTATTGAGGCCGCACACGTTCCAGAACACAATCTTGAGGCTATGATCCATGGAAAGGATGGGGGGCGAGGAGGGTGATGCAAGGAACGCATCAGACCTCGACCAAGCGAGGAGCAGAAGGGACGACGCCGTCGAGCAGCCCAGGAGGGACGGTCCATCTGAAGAAATCCGCAAAAGCCAGAACTATGTCTCCTGCAAGTGGTCGGGTGAAGAGCTTGTTGTAGCGAGCAAGCGCTTCCTCCGAGATGGGCTCGTCATCGCCAAGAAGCCCGAGGCGCCGCAGGAGAACTCGCTTGGCCTTGGTCTCCGAATCCAGGCCTCTGTCGCTCTTGGCCAGGCGGCAGCTACGCCGTGGCGTGAAGTTGGGTGGCACGACGCCACACTTGCGACGCGCGGAAGGGGTCTCGAGAACGGAGGAAGGGCATGTTCTGATCGAGTTGATGTAGCCAAGGACATCCGTAGGAACCGGGCAGGATGCCAAGCCGTTAGAGGCAAAAATCGGGGCCTGGGTGTGCGCCTGCATGGCCTCGGGAGGTGGTGCGCAATCGGCTAGGGCGCGTGGGCCCGCAGCATGTGGAGGAGCCATGCAGGACGTGGGCGGGGCGCTGGAGCTAGCTACGTGCAGCGGGAGTGAGGTAGAGGCGCGCGTGGGCATGGAAGCGGGGCCCGTCAGCAACGACTAGGGGGGACAAGCGACCGCTCGCCAGACGGGGACGCGGGATCAGGGCGCGAGGGCCGCCATCGACGTCTGGGCAGGCAGGCGGAGGCGGAGGTGGCGGGGCGGGGAAGCGGAAGTCAGCAGCGTGGCGAACATGGATTGATACTGGAAAACGCAGCATCTGCACCGCGAACTGGTCGACGAGGTCCGGGTTAGCGCCGGTGAGGTCGTCCGGCTCAGCCAGGAGGAGCTCCGAGGAGCGTGGAATGGCATCGGGGTTTGTGGTCCAGGCCGTGAGCCGGAAGACCGACATGTCACCGCCATCCAATGTCTCGGGGGCGAGCAGCCGACCAGTGCAAAAGGGCGAGGAGCTGCACAACGGAGGAAATGTCCCAGCCATGCTCCGGGATGCCGGTGATCTCAATGTCGATGGAGACGCGGAGGGAGACGGGCTCGGCCCGGCGAGGCGACTCCAGGGGTGGATAAGCAACCGGAACCTGGCAGCGCGGATGGGTCTCGCGGCCACGAGAGCACGGGAAGCAGCGTCACAAAAACTGAGTAGGAACTCGTCGTCGCGGCGACGGTGAACGGAGAAGTCGGACGACGCGAAATGGAAGCGCTCCCGCAGCAGGCACGCCACGTCGGCGGCGGAAACCCCAGAGCGGTTCCCGGCGACGATGGCGGTCAGGGCAAGATCCAAAGCACGCTCGGCCTCCTCCAGCCGGGCGGAGCGGGGTATGTAGCAGATGGCGCCGGCCGGCCGCAGGGTGGGTTGGCCCGACATGGAGACGGGCGCAGACGGCGAGCTGGGGCGAGCAGAGCTTCGGGGGGAAGGGGCGGACGAGGGAGGCGGCAAGGGAGTGTCCGCGGCGGAGGAAGTGGTGGTGGTGGCGATGGAGGCTGAGGACAAACCCACCCCATGCCCGGAGAACACGGGTGGGGATGGGCCCATGACACTCGAAGCCGAAGAACCAACTGAGAGGGCGGATGACGGGCGCGGGCGCTTGGCCGCTGGCGCGCCCACCGGAGAGGACGAGCGCGGGTCGTGCAGAACCTCGCGATGTGGCCAAAGTAACGGCAGCGGCGGCAGCGCACATCCTTCCGGCACTCAGAGCGCGGGTGGTCGTCGAGGCAACGCGGGCACTCCCCCAGGCGCTGGGGGGAGGAAGGGGGGCGGGCATGCGCGCCGCGGTCATCGTGATGGCGGTGTCGCGGGCCCGGAGGGCGAGGACGATGACGGCTGCACGCGACCTCCCAGCCGCCACCCTCGGCAACGGCGTCGCCAGCCTCGTGCTCAACCCAGTGCACCTCGGAGCGGGTCCGGGCGACAGCGGGCGGCGAGGCTGGGGAGCGGGCGGGCGAGGAGGCCGGAGGCGAGCAAAGGGCAAGGCGATAGGAACGGGCGGTGGTCGGACTCCGGCGAGACGGTGGACTCCATCCAACAAGGCCAAGGTGCCGGGCCGCCCTCGGGAGGGGGGGGGGAGGGAGGGGAGGAAGGCGAGGCCATGGGGGTGGGCGACGGCGCCGGAGTGGCGGCCGCCGTGGCCGGAAGGTGGCCGACGACGGCCGGAGTGGCCGCCGGCGGATCTGAGGCTAGGTGCGGAGGCTAGGTGCGGAGGCCAGGTCGCAAACTCCTCCTTGTCTCATATTACATTAAGATTGTCATATTGGATCATAGCACCGAAATACCATACATATAGCATAAGTGGGATAGAGATAGTTGCATTTTTGCCTAGTAGGTTGTGCACAAGTTCCGGATCCGCCTATTGTGCAATCGTGCTATCGTCTCTCTAGTATTGTGCAACAAGAGCATTTTCGTGGATTCCACATTTTAGCTCACTTTTGTTTTGCACATCCCACTTATCTATTTGCGTGTGTGTTTCCATGTACCATTATTTGCTTGGTCTACTTGTTGCATTTGCAAATTTGTGAACCTTTTCCAACATAATTGACTCTCACTTACAATTGCATCAAATTTTGTGCCACCATCCTCACCAAGCTCCACCATAAGCTATTATTTGTGTAGGTGTGAGAACCGACAAGGATTGGTACCAATAGTGCTATTTCATTGTCCGCATTTGAGTGATCTTGATTCATGATCAACATCAGTCAAAGGTACATTGGTATAAGTTCTTCTCCTTCTACCACTCACATATTTTTGCTTGGAATGATGGATAGGCCAAGTACTTCTACCAACCCACTCTTCATCGAGCAAGACAACGACATGTCTTCATACGTCACCAAGAGCCACCTCTTTGGTGCACAACGAGCGTTGCACCAAGAGCAACAAGCAATGAGCGACCGCATCGACAACCTCGCCACCGACTTGCGACTCTCCGAGCAATGTACAAGAGACTACTTTGACAACAAGTTCAACGCTCACAAGCAAGAGAATGATGCAAGAATGGACGAGATCCGCGCCTTGATGAGGAACCGGCATCATTCCACTTCTTCATCCTCAAGACGGAGTTGCTCGAGTCGACACTCCGAAGACACCTTCTACGACTCAAGTACACCTACTTCGAACACTCTTCGTCGTGCCGCACGTCAAGACCGTCAAGCAAACCGCAATCCTCTACACGACACCGAATCTCAAGAGCATCGACATCGTTAAAACCAAGCTACATTTGCGCAAGCACAAGCACGACAACGCCAACGACAACAAGAACAAGAAGAGCGAGCGCGACAACATCAAGATGCACAAGACGCCGAGGCGCAACATCGAGAACAACAACTACGGGAAGCTCAAGCACTTGAGGCCGAGGCGCAACATCGAGAACAACAACTACGGGAAGCTCAAGCACTTGAGGCACAACGTGCACTTCGCGACTCCAGTCGAGCCGTTGTAGACCGTGGACACCAAGCTCGTGAATATCAAGAAGCGCTCCGCGAGGAAGTCCAAGAAAGTCTCTTCCAAGCACGTGTGCATCGACAAGCCCCACAACAAGCTCGACAAGCTCCACCACATGCTCACCAAGAACCTCAAGTTCATCAAGCGCATGAAGACAATGGAAATCCACCAAGACAAGAGCAACATGAGGAAAACGACCCTCCTCGCCAAGAGCAACATGAGATTGTTAATCCTCAACGACATGGACGTCATCATCCTCGACCACAACAAAATGAAGAGCACCGATATGGAAAGCTCAAATTCACCATGCCCAAGTTCAATGGAAGCAATGACCCCTAAGAATATCTTTCATGGGCATTGAAGGTCGACAAAATATTTCGTTTGCACAACTATGAGGAAGAGAAGAAGATCACTATGGCATCACTTGAGTTCCAAGACTATGTGCTCATATGGTGGGAACAAATCCTTGAGAGGCGACAAGCAAGAGGTGAACCTCCAATCACCACTTGGGCTCAAATGAAAGATGTCATGAGAGCATGTTTTGTGCCAACCTACTACAACCGCGAGCTCTTCAAGAAACTCCAACTCCTCAAGCAAGGAACAAAGAGTGTTGAAGAATACTACAAGGAAATGGAGATAGCCATGATTTGAGCCAATGTGAAGGAAGATGATGAGCAAACTATGGCACGTTTCTTGAATAGACTCAATCATCCCATCAAGAAGATCACCGACTTCCAACCATACTCCACCCTCATTGAGCTCGTGCATCAAGCTACAAAGGTGGAACGTCAAGTGCAAGATGACTTCAAGTACGCCAAGTACTCGTCCAAGACCTATGGATTCTCCAACAACCAAGCTTCAACACCTCCTCCAACATCTACATCAACCAAATCTTCTACAAGCAACGACGACAAGTCGAGTTACAAGAACAATTCGACAAGTTCAAGTCGTCCTCCTCCTACTACAAGCAACTTCAAGCCGCGTGCTTCGTCATCTACTCCGACAGATGAGACCATCAAGACAAGCTCCTTCAAGTGTTTCACTTGCGGCGGCCGAGGCCACAAGTCCTGCGAATGCACCAACAAGCGCACCATGATCCTCAACGACGACGACACCTATGACTCAATGAGTGATGAGGAGATGGAAGCTCTTGAGCAAGTGGCCATGCACCGGCGAGTGAACAAAGATGAAGATGACCAAGTCTTTTGTGATGAGGATTCGAGCCCCGCTCTCGTTGTCTCCAAGGTCTTGACACTTCAACATCAACAAGAAGACGACCAAAGATGCCACATCTTCCACACAAAGGCCGGCATCAACGGAAGGTCCGTCAAGGTCATCATCGATGGAGGTAGTTGTCACAACTTGGCAAGTGAAGAACTATGCTCCAAGCTTCAATTGGTCAAGAGGAAGCACCGAATCCCTACAAGGTTCAACGGCTAAGTGACTCCGGCACTATCTGAGTTGAACATACGGTCCAAGTCTCCTTCAAAATTGGTGCATATGAGGACACTTTGGAATGTGATGTGGTCCCAATGACCGTTTGCCACCTCCTTCTTGGTCGACCATGGCAATTCGACCGTGGTGTCTTCCACAACGGGCGCACCAATCACTATAGCTTCAAGATGAAAGGGAAGGAATATGTACGACCTATGTCTCCTAGTCAAGTGATAGCCGACAAGCGAGCCACCCATCATAGAGACAAGAGTGAGAAAGTGATCCACCAAAAAGTGAGTGAGAGCCACAACCCAAACTTGAGCGCCTCTTCGCCTAGAGAGAAAAACCTCATCCTATTTGCCACCAAAAGTGAGATGAGAGAAGTGTGTGAGAACCCATCTAGTGTGATGCACTTTGTCCTTGTGTGCAAGGATGGAGAACCAACAACTAACACCTCTCATGAGCTACCTTTAGTGTTTAAATCTCTTTTGCAGGAATTCCAAGATGTTTTCCCCGATGAGCTACCTCCGGGTCTACCTCCTCTTCGAGGCATTGAGCATCGAATCGACCTCATCCCCGGAGCACCTCTCCCAAACAAAGCTCCATACCGAGTCAATCCCGAAGAAACCAAGGAGATTCAACAGCAAGTACAACAACTCATCGACAACGGTCATGTACGTGAAAGCCTAAGCCCGTGTGCCGTTCCCGTTATACTTGTGCCTAAGCCCGATGGAAGTTTCCGCTTGTGTTCCGATTGTAGACCTATAAATGCTATTACCGTTCGCTATAGGCATCCCATTCCTCGCTTAGATGATATGCTTGATGAACTTAGTGGAGCCAACTTTTCTCAAAAATTGATCTTAAAAGTGGCTATTATCAAATCCGCATACAAGAGGGTGATGAATGGAAAACTGCTTTCAAAACCAAATTTGGTTTATATGAGTGGTTAGTCATGCCTATGGGTTTATCGGAAGCTCCGGTACTTTTGTGCGTCTCATGCATTATGTTCTTCGGCTTTATATTGGAGTCTTAGTTGCGGTTTACTTGACGATATTCTTGTGTTTAGCAAAACCATGAAAGAGCATCTTGATCATGTTAGGACTGTTTTGCAAACCCTTCGAAAGGAAAGTCTTTATGCAAACATGAAAAAAATGCACATTTGGTGTTGACAAAGTGGTTTTCTTGGGTTTTGTTGTTTCCTCAAAGGGTGTCCATGTTGATGAATCTAAATTTGAAGCAATTAAACCTTGGCCCCAACCCACCAATTTGCAACAAGTGCGTAGCTTTCTTGGTCTTGCGGGTTTTTATCGTCGCTTTGTGAAAGATTTTAGCACAATTGCCGCTCCTTTGCATGCTTCGAGTAAGAAGAATACTCCTTTTGTTTGGGGAACTTTGCAATCCACCGCTTTTGATGAGCTCAAGTCTTTGCTTACTCATGCTCCGATTCTTGCTTTGCCTAATTTTGACAAAACTTTTGAGGTTCATTGTGATGCAAGTGGTACCGGAATTGGCGGAGTTTTGATGCAAGAAAATGAGCCATTGCATATTTTAGTGAAAAATTATCCAGTGCTCAACTTAACTATCCCATCTATGACAAAGAATTGTATGCTTTAGTGCGTGTGCTACATGTTTGGGAACATTACCTTAGACCGCTGAGTTTGTCATCCATACCGATCATGAAACGCTTAAGTACTTAAAAGGTCAAACTAAGTTGAACAAGCGTCATGCCAAATGGAGTGAATTTATTGAATCTTTTCCCTATGTGATCAAGTACATTAAGGATAAAGAAAATGTAGTTGCCCATGCCCTTTCACGCATATGCACGCTTGTCACTAAACTTGAGTTGAATGTTATTGGCTTTGAGCACATAAAATAATTGTATGCTAACGACCAATCTTTTGCTATTCCTTATGCTAAGTGTTTGACGCATACTTCTTGGGAACAATATTACATCAAGGATGGTTATCTTATGAGAGCTAACAAACTATGCATTCCCGAGTCTTCTCTTCGGTTGCTCCATTTGCAAGAGGCTCATGGAGGCGGACTCATGGGACACTTTGGACGTGACAAGACATTTGCCACGCTCTCCAAGAACTACTTTTGGCCCAAGATGTTCCGCGACGTCTAACGCTTCACCAACCGATGCTCTACATGTCGCAAAGCTAAGTCTAAAGCTCAATCTCATGGTCTTTACATGCCTCTTCCTATTCCTTATCAACCTTGGTAAGACATTAGCATGGATTTTGTACTTGGTTTGCCTAGAACTCAAAATGGAAAGGATTCCGTGTTTGTTGTTGTGGATAGATTTTCTAAGATGGCACATTTCATTCCTTGCAACAAGATAGACGATGCTTCACGCATTGCAAATCTCTTTTGTAGGGAAATCTTGCGACTCCATGGAGTACCAAAGACAATCGTCTCCGATCGTGACGTCAAGTTCTTGAGTTACTTTTGGAAGACCCTATGCGCCAAGCTCGGAATCAAGCTCTTGTTCTCATCCGCATACCATCCTCAAACCGACGGCCAAACGGAGGTGACGAACCGCACACTATCCACTCTACTTCGTGTCTTGATCAAGAAGAACATCAAGGAGTGGGAAGCATGTCTACCCATCGCCGAGTACGCCTACAACCGTGCAAGACATTCAACTACCAGCAAGTCCCCCTTCGAGGTCGTCTACGGCTTCAACCCGTTGTCCCCATTGGACATTCTACCTCTTCCTCTACAAGGGCGCACCAACATGGATGCTAGTGCACGAGAAAGCTACATCAAGAAGATGCATGAGGATACAAGACAATCAATCGAGCACCAAATACAACGACTAGCGACCAAGCTCAACGTCAACAAGCAACTCATGGTCTTCAACATTGGTGATCTATGTGGCTACACCTTCGCAAGGACCGCTTCCCCAAAGAACGCAAGTCCAAGCTTCTTCCTCGAGCCGATGGACCTTTCAAGGTGCTAGCACGCTACAACGACAACGCCTACAAGATCGACCTACCTCGAGACAAGTACAATGTGAGCGACATATTCAATGTCAAGGACCTCGCACCATACCATGGAGATGAAGCTTTTGATCCGAGGTCGGATCTCTCTCAAGGGGGGGGGGAGATGATGCGGAGCATCCCTAACTCATCCCCATGGACGCACCTACATCTTCCTCAACATCACGTGGACCCATGACTCGAGCTCGAGCTAAAGCTATTGAAGATAAGGTGAACTCGCTCCTCTCCGAAATCCCTCTTCCTAATCATGAGACATGGCTACTACCTCATTCGGAAACTCTATGTGTAATCAGGTACTTGGGAACGAGAAAAGGAACAACTACTTGCAAGAGCCAAGATGACGAGGACCCCAAGCGTGATGGAGAAGAAAAGCTGCTGAAGCTACAGGCGTCGGACGAACGACCAAGTCCGGACGTCCGATGACTCCCAGGCCACGGACGACCGACGCCCTCCAGACGTCCGGCTGCTGGGCACCCGAATGGAAACTCACGAAAGACCGAAGCCACCGGACGACCCGTACCAGAGCCGAATCTACGGACGTCTGACGATCCACGGACGTCCGGGCCTTCCCGAAGACCCGACCGACCGGCCCTCTCCGGACGACCAACGCACCCGAGTCCGAGCCGAATCTATGGACGTCCGAGCCCTGCCGGACGTCCGGACCGTCACGAGCCTCCAGACGTCTGACGCCTTCCGGACGTCCGGCCCCTGAGTGATCGCGCCCGCGGGCTGGAGCCCTTGTACCCCTTCACCTCGCCCCCATTTGCACTAAGACTATAAATAGACCTCCTCCTCCTAGTTAGGGTTAGCAAAGGATTAGCTCATATTTGTGTGAGACCTTTGCTCATCCACTTGGTTACCTTCTCCTCGGAGATCGCGCCTCCTCGGAGAAGATCCTTCCAAGAGGATTCAAGACCCCCTTCTAGGGTAGACCCCCTTCTAGGGTAGACCCCCATCAAGACCTCCTCACGGAGAAGAACGGCTACTCGTGTATCTTTCCTTTGTTGATTTTGAATCTTGTGCTACCTTATGTGTTCGGTGATCTAGCCCTTGTGTGATCGATACTTGTCGGTTTAGTGTTTCTCTTGTGTGTTTTTCCTTGTGTTCTTCCGCTTGTTCGTCGTGTTCTCCTCTTAGGATCCCCTCGAAACGTGAAAGTTCTCCGACTAGGGATCCGCCCTACATCACCATCGTTATCTCCATTGGAGGTATGGACTCGTCGAGGAAAGGCATGTCGTCATGTAGGAGACCTAGCACCAAAGAATAAAACACACTAGGAGTAGAGGCTAAGTCATTAGAAATCAAACTGGCCTCACGTGCCATGTCAACTACCTCACTCAATAAGTGGTGTGGTTCACTCACTCCCGGTATGATGCTCTCACTCATATGGTTGGTGGAGTCACTCAAATGGCTCTCAACCTCACATAGGATGTGTGGCATGCTCTCATGTGTGGGGCTAGTGGTGGTCACACTCATCCTCTCATAGGAAATGCACTCAATGTCACATATGGTGGAGTCACTCTTTGCCACTCATGTGGTGGTGGCTCTCCTCACATGGCAATTGGGTCATCTCATGATATGTGGGTTTCGGAGAGATGTTGGTGCAAATGTCTCCATGCTCAACTCCTATCGCCGCCTTGGTTGAAGGGATAGTCCCATGCTCAACCTTCTTGTCACCGTCTTGTTGTTGGAGGCCCATATGATGTGGCACCTCGTAGCTCGTCTCCATGACCAAAGGGAATGTCCCATGCTCGGCCATCTTTCATGGGGGGCTTCCGAAGATGCAAGTGTCGCCCTCACTTGTAGGTGGTCGCCTCGTTGTTGAAGATGTCGATGTAGGCGAACTCGTGGGATGTAGGCGAAGATGTCGTACGTCCAAAGGTGAAGATGCCTTGATAGCACTTGGCGAAGATGCCGAAGTGGTAGATGTAGCCGTAGCTCCGTCTTGGTGGTGCTTGTCTCGCGGTCTTCTCTTATGCTCATAAAGCTTGGACTTGGCGTGAAGTATGGCTTGTTGGGACTTGTACGTTTGCACTTGTGGAGCATTTTCCTGTTGACGTTGTCGTTGTCACACTTGAGCTCATAGTAGATGTCGTTCGTCGTCGTCGTGCACATGATGCTTGGAGGTGTCTTGCCCTTCATGACGATGTTGGCGATGGTCGCCATGGAGATGTGGACGTGGACGATTTGCGCTTACGTCTTGTTTGCGCTCCGAAGATGATCGACTTGCTCGCCGCCGCCTTGAGGATGATGAAGGGGAAGAAGACTTGTAGTCGGCCACCATGTCTCGTAGTTGATCCTTTAGCTCGCCCAACTTGGTGTCGATGTAGTCCCTTTTCCTTGCTTCGGAGTGGTGTATGTCGATGGCGAGGTTGTCGAGGCGCTCTCGCAAGGTAGATTGTGTGCCTTGCATTTGTCGTTGTAGATCGAAGATGGACGCTTTGGTGATGTAGTTGTTCACGCCGTCATTGTTGTCGAAGACCGGAGATGAAATGCCTTGCCTATCCATCACAAGACTCGAGAAAATATGAGTGGGAGAAAGAGAAGAACTTATACCAAATGTACCTTGATCAATGTTGAAGATGGATCAATGATCACTCAATGTGTAACAAGGAAATAGCACAATTGGTACCAATTCTTGTCGGCTTCTCACACCTACACAAATAAGGCTTATGGTGGAGCTCGGTGAGGATAGTGGCACAAAAATTTGATGCAAAATTTTAGCAAGAGTCAATAATGTTGAAAGAGATTCACAAATTCGCAAGTGAAACAAGTAGACCAATAGCAAAGAATGGCACATGGAAACACACACACGGATAGATAAATGGGGTCGTGCAACAAAGGAATGAGCACAAAATGTGGAATCCACGGAAAATGCTCGTGTTGCACAACTCAAGAGAGAAGCTAGCACGATTGCTCTATAGGCGGATACGACACTTGTGCACAACCTATAAGATGCAAAATGGATAAACTTTCTATCCCAATTATGCTATGTATGTATGGTTCCAGGTGTTTCTCAAGATGATCCAAGATGATCGGATATGAAAATATTATGTGCAATGTAGTATGATGCTATGGCTCTTTCTTACAAGCTCTTTGCTCTTTCTCTTTTGCTTAAAAGCTTATTCTCTTTCTTTTGTATGGCCACTTTTGCACAATGCACAAACCGAGATAGCAATTGTGTATATGCGGGAACAATCTTGTGACACAATGGATGATATGATGATACCAATATGATATGGTATGTATGCAATGGAAGGGTGGATCAGTAATGTGCAGAAGCAACATTGCTGGCAATACTCAAATGGCTAGTCTCGATAGGCAAGTGACGCAAAATGGGCTAGGGGTTAACAATGCAATAGCAAGGGGAATGTACAATGGTGTCGTCGAGGTTACTGTCCTTTGCGATGATGAGTGGTGGTGTTCTTGATGTAGATACCAAGATGATGGAGACTCGTCCCTAAGTAGCCGAAACACCTTAGGAAACGGAAAAACTGCGAACTCAAAATCTCAAATGACAAATGTCAAATGGTGGTAGCGAAAAGCGGTGGAGTTGCACTAGGCAATGCGGAAGTGGAGGTTATGGTGGTGGACTATACACGGTGTCAGAGTTGAAAGCACGGTCCCTAAGTATCCGAAACACCTTAGGAGACACAACTCACAACACAAACAAAATTGGGTTAAGTTGAGGTGGCGAAAGTATATGGTGGGCAAGCCTATGCGGAAGTGGTGGTGGTGGTTGATGAAGAAGAAACCGTCCCTAAGTAGCTGAAACACCTTAGAAGACTCAAATCACGACTCAAACAACCACATATACAATGGGGATCAAAATGGGTTAGGTTTGCGGAAGTCGGAGATGGTAATGCGGATGATATGGTGGAGGGCCTAGGCAAACATGCCAAATTTCAGAAAATATGATGGAGTCAAATAATGTTGGTGCTATTTTTGTGGGATGGGGGATGTCAATAGCTTCAAAACGAGCTAAAGAACGTCGAAATCGGAGTTCGGATGAATTAGATATGGCCAAAACAAAAATCAGCCGAAGTCAGTTTCATGGTTAGCCGGACATCCGTGAAGAGGTTCGGATGGTCCGGGCTTGGTCCGGATGATCCGGGTGTTTGGCCGGATGATACGGGTTCGTCAAGGCCGGTTCTGTTGTCTAGGTGTCCGGACGTCCGAGGAGGGTCCAGCTGATCCGGGAGGTGTTCGAATGATGTGGGAGAAGGTCCGGATGATCCGGGCAAGTCAAACTGCTCGGGATTTCCTCTCGAGGACGAATTTTTGGACGGAAATGGGGGATTTTCGGGGCAAAATTGAGGAGATTTCGTGGATAGAAGGTGGGGAAACTTGGGGAGATGCTAGATCCACTCGAAACCAAGCAAATCCATGGATCAAAATCAACAAAACATCATCAAAACCAACAAATCACAAAAAATTTTAGGGCTATTTCTGGTGGGGATTTTCGAATTTAGGATAAAATCAAGCAAAAAAGGTGGGGGAGGCTCCGAAATCGTGATCAACGTGGCTCATGATACCAAGATGATGTGGAGTGGAACTCCGTATGGCCGATCTTTCACGAAAGGAGCGGATCCCGACGATGAACACGAAGAACACGAGGGGTAAACGAGGGAAAACACAAGAGGAAACACGAGAGAATCACTCAACCAACAAGAATAGATCACACATGCGCTAGATCGATGAACACAGAGGTGAGATACAAGATCCAAATCCAACAAAGGACGATAAAAAGGTAAGCGGTTCTTCTCCGTGAGGAGGTCTTGATGGGGGTCTTCTCCGTGAGGAGGTCTTGAATCCAAGGGGGATCTTCTCCGTAGAGGGGCCGCGGTCTCTCTCGTGGAGTAGATCCTAATGGATGAGCAAAGCTCTATCTCTAATATGAGCTGAACCTATGCTAACCCACAAATTGAGGAGGGGGAGGAGTATATATAGTCTAAGCCACGAAGGGGTAAGTGAGGGGCGAAAGGGTACACGGGCTTCGGCCCAAGTCACGCACGCAGGCGGGGTCCGGATGATCCGTATGGTGGCCCGGATGATCCGGGTGTCGGGGGTCCGGATGATCCGGGTGTCTGTTCAGATGATCCGGCTTCGTCGAGCAGGCTTCGGGTGTCTTCGGGCACATTAGCCGGATCGTCCGGGTGGTCATCCGGATCGTCCGGGCTCGGTCCGGATCGTTTGGCTGGGGGTCCGGATGAACCGGGTAAGTCCTGTCTTGTCCGGTCTTCTTCTTCCTTCTCCACTTCCATGCTTGGCCTTGGTCCTTGGATCCTCCATGGTCATCTCGGTTGTACCTGAGTATATGCAAGGTCCATGCATGAGGTAGTAGCCATGTCTCGTATGTGGAAAGATATGGTTCGAAGAGGAGTGAGTTCACCTTGTGTGTTGTGTCCAATGGCGTATGGTCGAGGTCTTATCGTATGTCCTTTTGGGGCTTGAGGAGTAGTCGAAGTGTACATGGGGATGATCGTGGGATGCACCGCATCACGGAGGTAGCTCGTCGGGGAAAACATCTTGGAATTCCTGCAATAAAGAAGATAACACCAAAGGTAGATTGTGAGAGGTGTTAGTTTTGGGTGCCTCGTCCTTGCACAATAGGACATAGTGTAGGACACTTTATGGGTTCTCACACACTTCTCTCAGCTCACGTTTGGTGTCAAATAGATCTAAGTTTTTCTTGTCGTTCATCATGGAGGCACTCAATTTGAGCTTGTGGCGCTCACTCTCTTTTTGGTGGTTCGCTCTCTCACTATTCTCTCCATGATGGGTTGCTTGCTTATCGGCGATCACTTGGCTTGGAGACATAGGACGTAGTACAAACTCCTTCCCTTTCATCTTGAAGCTATAGTGGTTTGTACGACCATTGTGGATGACGCCTCGGTCATATTGTCATGGCCGTCCAAGAAGTAGGTGGCATACGGTCATCGGAATGACATCACACTCCAAAGTGTCTTCGTAAGCTCCAATCTTGAAAGAAACTTGTACTCTATGCTCGACTTGGATGGTGCCGGTGTCGCTTAGCCATTGAACCTTGTAGGGGTGCGGGTGCTTCATCTTGAACAATTGGAGTTTGGAGCAAAGTTCTTCACTTGCGAGGTCATGGCAACTCCCTCCATCGATGATGACCTGGACGGACCTTCCATTGATTCCGGCCTTGGTGTGGAAGATATTGCATCTTTGATCTTCGTCTTGTTGATGTTGAAGAGTCAAGACCTTGGAGACAACAAGAGCGGGGCTTGAATCTGCATCACAAAAGATTTGATCCTCTTCGTCTTCGTTGTTCA
Source organism: Aegilops bicornis (assembly GCA_021605145.1). Lineage (NCBI taxonomy): Eukaryota > Viridiplantae > Streptophyta > Magnoliopsida > Poales > Poaceae > Aegilops > Aegilops bicornis. Next base: position 363,146,465 of record CM038671.1, read on the forward strand.
ATTGGCGGTGCATGGCCACTTGCTCAAGGGCTTCCATTTCTCCTTCACTCATTGAGTCATATGTTCCGTCGTCGTTGAGGATCATGGTGCGCTTGTTGGTGCACTCGAAGGACTTGTGGCCTCGGCCTCCGCATGTGAAGCATTTGAAGGAACTCGTCTTGACGGTCTCATCGGTTGGGGTAGATAATGATGAAGCTTTCGGCTTGAAGTTGCTTGTAGAAGGAGGACGACTTGAGCTTGTCGAAGCTTTCTTGTAACTTGACTTGTGACGTTGCTTGTAGATGGCTTGGTAGAGGTAGAAGGTGTTGGAGTCGTTGAAGCTTGGGTGTTGGAGAAGCCGTAGGACTTGGATGAGAACTTGGCATACTTGAAGTCGTCTTGTACTTGCCGTTCCGCTTTGGTAGCTTGATGCACTAGCTCAATAGGTTCGAGTATGGTTGGAAGTCGGCAATCTTCTTGATAGGGTGATTGAGTCCATTCAAGAAACGTGCCATAGTTTGCTCATCATCTTCTTTGACATTGGTTCGTATCATGGCAATCTCCATTTCCTTGTAGTACTCTTCAACGCTCTTGGTTCCTTGCTTGAGTTGTTTGATTTTCTTGAAGAGGTCACGGTTGTAGTAGTTTGGCACGAATCATGCTCTCATGACATCCTTCATTTGTGCTAGTGATGGGTGGTTCACCTCTTACCACTCGACGCTCAATGACTTGTTCCCACCAAATGAGGACGTAATCTTGGAATTCAAGTGTAACATCCCAATTTTCCTAAATTAGGATGTTAATAGATCATTCATATGCATATCATATTTTATTGCATTATTTGCTTTTTTAGAATATTCAAATCATTATGCAACTAAGGCAATTTATTTGGAGTGGAGATAACATGACTTCTCCCCTATTAAAAACGTTCATAATGTGCAGAATATTATTTTCAGTTCATCTGATATGTTCTGGTAATTTTTGTAATCTCCAAAATATTTTATTTGTTTGTTTTATTGTTGTTTGAGTGGCCTATTGCATCAAAATTATTTTACAAAATTGCATTAGAATTGGAACTAGTGTTTCTGTAGTTTATATCTGTAAAGCCATTTTTACTGTGTGTCTAGGTATTTTTATTTAGAATTTATATTGTGTATTTTATTTTATTTATTTTTAGTTTTGCTGCTGTTGTTTCTGTTTTAAAACAAAAAAGGAAAACGCATGACGCCTTCTGCACGCCACGCCACGGCCCAGCCTCCCTGCTCACCATGAGCCCACCTATCTACATCGGCCAGTACGCTGCCGCGCCGCGTGCCGACCAGCGCCCAATCCACTCGCCTCAGCCATCGACCGTGGGCCCGCTACCGCTTTCTTCTTCCCGAGTCGAACACGCACGCACCTACGCACACCTGGGCAAACCCGAGTCGAGCTCGCACACCCGAGCCGCCCCGTGCACGCCCGAGACATCTGGCGCGTGCCCAAGACCCCGACGAACCCCCACAGCCCCTTTTCCCCGTCTCCTGTTGCCGCACGTGTGAGCTAGGGCGAAACGGATCTCGCCGGAGGAGCTCGAAGTCCGCCGCCGTTCGCCGGAAGTTTGCGTCGCCGTAAGAACTCGCAGAGCTTAGCCGCCTGCACCCTTTGCTTTCACCCTCGAAGCCGCACTTCGCTGACTTATTTTCATGGGCAGAGAGCCACCGGAGCGAGCAACTCAAGCTCGTCCGCCGCCACCGGAGCCGCCGCGTTCAGGTCTTCACAGCCGCCGTCACAGTCCGCCTCGCTGCCGTTCGACCTCACCTACACCTCTGCCACTCACCGCCGCACCCATCCGTCGCTTCACCTTCGCCGGAGACCCGCCGGAGAAGCTCCACCGCCGACGCCCGACCCGCCGCCGCCGCGTCCCCTGTTTTCCGGTGAGCACGCACGCACAGCAAACCCCGGCCAATCACGCGCTGACACGTGGCAGTTCGCTACAGGAGTTCGCTACAGGAGTTGCTACAGCCCAGATGTTTTCTGTTGTTTTTGTTTTTCTTTCCAGATTTCAACTCTAACTTCAATTAGCTATATCTTTTATTCTATATACCCAAATTAGGTAATTCTTTTTCCTATGATCTCACAAAAATCAGCCCTTCATGACAGTACCAAAATTTCTCATGTTTGCACTGTTTAAATTTGAATTCGTTCAAATTCAAATTAAACCTTCCGGAGGCCGTAACTTTCAAACCGTTTATCGGAATCGAGTGATTCTTTTTGCATTGTGACCGTAGTGCAATTTAGGTGATGTTAAGATTCTGTTGTTGAGTTTTAAAAATGGTTTTCTTGCTGTTGGTTTTATTTGGGTTCTATTTGTGTTTCAATGATTGATTTGTTGAATTGTGTGAAACGTGTAGATTGTCCGGAGTGCGATGCGAGCTATTGTCAGGAGTGTGACTTTCTGAATCAGAACCTGATGTAGGGCGGAACCCTACATGGACGATCTTTCATGTTGGAGCAGATCCTACGGTGAATCACGAAGAACACGCGGAAGAACAAGAGGGAAACACGGGGAAAACGAGAGAGAATTCACTCAACCGACAAGAGATCAATCACACAAGTGCTAGATCACCCATCACATAGAGTGGCACAAGATTCAAGATCAACAAAGGAAAGATACAAACGGTAGCCGTTCTTCTCCGAGAGGAGGTCTTGATGGGGTCCACCCTAGAAGGGGGTCTTGAATCCGCTTGGGGGATCTTCTCCGAAGAGGTCCTGAGCTCCGAGGAGAAGTAACCAAGTGGGTGAGCAAGGCTCTCACACAAACATGAGCTAAACCTAAGCTACCCTAGAAAGAGGAAGGGGATGGAGTATATATAGTCTAGGGGGGCGAAGAGGTACATGGGTCTCGGCCCTTTCTTGTCTTGTGACAGGCGGAGCCGGATGTCCGGGCGTCGGCCCGGATGTCCGGGGCTTCAGGAGGCGCCGGATGTCCGGGCTGGCCTGGGTCTTCCAGACGCATTCGGTGATGGAGGGGCCGGATTTCCGGGCGAAGGGGCCGGATATCCGGGGCTTCCGGAAGAGCCGGATGTCCGGGGCAAGGGCCGGATGTCCGGCGGGGGCCGGATGTCCGGCCGCTGTAGCAGCTGGCTCTTCTTCCTTCTCCTTCCCTCGCTTCCGCGCACGCTTGGCCTTGGTCCTTGGGCTCTCCATGATCTCCTCGGGTGTACCTGAGTATGCATAAGGTCCGCGCTTGAAGTAGCATCCATGTCTTACATGCGGAAAGAGAAGATTCGGAAAGGAGCGAATTCACCTTAGGTCCAATGGCGTAGGCTCGAGTGTACATGGGGTTGATCGTCGGATGCTCCGCATCATCTCCCCTCCCTTGGGAAAGATCCGACCTCGGATCAAAATCCTCATCACCATGGAAACGGTTGTCGTGGACGAACTTGTAATTGGACGGAGTGGAAGTCATGGCGCAATCCAAGTACTTGAAGATGTCGTCGGGATGGTAGACATGCAAAGCGAGCAAACACAAACGACACTCGGAAATACAATGGTTAGCGCACACAAAGTGTCCATCATGTAAGAATGAGTCCGATGCGGCAAGATTGGTCGTGACAAAGCGCATGAAGCTTATCAAGATGATCTAGAATGAGATGCAAAGCATTCATGGGAGGAAATGCAATCATTGTGCACACAAATGTGTTGTGAATATGAGCAATGCAACCACGGTGCAAAATGATCTCATAGTGAGACGGTTTATCAATAGCATGAATATGGCAATGGATGCTCAACATGTGTATGTTATCATGCAATTGATGATGGGTAATATGATCATGATGTATGACAAGGGAATAAGGAAGTGAACAAGCTCATATATCATGGATGACATGGGAATACAAGATGCAACAAGGCAATCATAATGTGTGTCAATCCATGCATGGGGTGCAAACTTGTGGTGAGTATGATATGTCCATCGAGCATGACATGTATGAGCACAATCAACAAATATGGAGGTGTTGGTGTACCAATGCTCAAGTCGTGGCAAGAGTGGAATTCGAAGGTGCATCCAAGTCCAAGCGCTCCTCAATGTAAAGGTCCATAGAGCCAATCTCCAATGTCGCTCCTCCGTTCGTGAGATGTATCATGTAGACAAAAAGAAGGAAACAACAATGAAAGAATGACCCATCCAATATGCAAACTTGAGGATGGCTCAAAGGGAAGGAGTTCACCTTTAGTGGCTTCTCGCAAATGTTGGTGTTGCACATCGTGTATGCCTTTGCATGACCAAGTTGTCGCATAACAGCATCGCCTTGTGAAACCTCCAAAATGAAAGAACATGACAAACACTCGGAAAAACAAATGAGGTTAGCGGAAATGCAAAACCTATCATTCGAGTGGTAAGATACCCAACAAGTGTATGCATGATGCTCATCATAAGTAAGTACAAGGGAGCGTGTCATTATGGAGGCATATGATGCAAGAACAACCAAATGCAATAGGCTCAATCAAACAAGCATGCATCACAAGTGAAGTGTCCAAGTCTCCAAGGTCATTAAGCATAGAGGCAATTATAGGAGGCAAGCGACAATACACAAGATATATCATGTGAGAGGCATGAACATATATGTCATCAACCCAAGAAAGCAAGTGATAGTGGAACATGGGTGATGCAACATAGCTAGCAATCATAGAGATCAAGTCAAGCAAGCTAGTAGTGCGAAGATGCAACGTACTAGAAGGAATCATGGCAAGCATGTCATGTGTGCAAATAGTGGGCATGGATAATTCACATGGCATAGCACAAGCATGAAAGCAAGATATGAGAAAATTATCATCAATGTATTGGCGAGAGGCCATATGTAAATAGCAATGGGACATCATGACTCTCCCAACACAACAATCAACAACAGCATGGGGCACATGATAAACATGGCAAAAGCAACAAGGATCTCCACCAAGCATGCAAATACACATAGGAGTATCATAATGGTGAATCATGGGTATATGCAAGCAAGGGTCACAATTGCATGGCAAAGGCATAGAAGCAAGCATAGCATGCAATGTCAACACGGTAAAATGAGCATAAGGTGACAAGTGGTAAATAGCCCATAGCCGTGTGAGAGCCAAGTAGAAGAGATGCGTGTAGTCCTTGCGCGAAGGGAGCGGTGGTAAGGATAGTCCACGGGATCCCAAAGCATCGTTGCTCTCAAGAGATCGTTTCGTCAATCCCTCTCTTTCCGCTCCCTTGGATCATTTGGGACTTTCGAATTGGAAAGAATTCTGACCCCCGGATTTTCTCATAGATAAATGTACGAAACTAATCCAATAAGAAAAAAAAACGGAATTTTTACTCCTCGGCCCGTGATTCCGTCACAGGTCATTAGATAAGAATCCAAAGATAAAGAGTGAAACAAAGAATATCACTACTGTATAAACAAAAAGTTTGAGAGTAAGCATTACATAATCTCCAAGATTTTTTTTAAGGAATAGATTACCAATTTTTCCTTACCACAAGGATCCACTAGGATGGTTTTTTTATACCTAAAAATGCAAAAATGAATTCTTGAAAAAAATTGCAAGAATTCATTTATAATAAGCACTCTTATCAATAGCAAAAATAGGGTTAGGTGGTTAGGTATTGTGTAGGTACCTGCTCAACCTAGGTGCAGGGGAGTAGAAAGGCTGATCCAAATTTATTGTTGTAGCTACCCATTCAATGTAGAAGAATTTAAATTTGAGAATCGAAGGTTCATAATATAAAAATATAAAACTTCTCGGCTTTTACCCATTTAATTTTTTTTTGGAATGAACACATCATTCAATTTGGCATACAAAGTACTAAAGATTTCATCGAAAACTTACAGCAGCTTGCCAAACAAAGGCTAATAGAAAAAAGAATAGAGGTATAACAGGCATAATATCCATGATTGGATTGAAAATAGCATAAGCTTCGGGTAATTTGGCAAAGAAAAACTAGTAGGATAAAGAACAGAATTAAAACAGATCTGAGTTAAACTAAGTATATTAGGCATAACAAGCATTTCATTCTTGTAGAGTAAATAATTGGATTTTTCTTGAGTTATTTTTTAAGGGAAAGAAGGAAAAGGCAGATTCAAAATCTTTTTCTTGGACTTTCCCAAACACAAAATACCTCCTTGTATTCGCACTCTCAAATGAGAGTGGAATAAATTCGACTTTCATATAATATCTTAATAGAATCCCATGTAATGATCAATGCATTTTTTTGATTCTATATTATCCGCATGTGTAGAATACTAGCAAGAGAATATCCCTCCTTTTTTATGTAATTGATATGGTATTGACGAATAACAAATGAACATACTAGTGTTTATTAGTGTCGCATAAAACCCGAAATGGGGCGTGGCCAAGTGGTAAGGCAGCGGGTTTTGGTCCCGTTACTCGGAGGTTCGAATCCTTCCGTCCCAGATTGTTTCTGATGAAACAAACGATGAAATCATATAGTATTCCGTGACGAGACTAAAGTTTATTAAAGAGAATTATGATATCTTATTCTTTCTCAGAAAACATAATAAAGTCTTTAGTCCAGTCAAATTGACTATCTTTATTTTCATGAAAAAATGGGATCTATCAAGCACATTCAGGATATGCCTCTACTATAAAATCACTTAGTCATATTTTTTTCTTCCTTTTGGTATTCGAGTTGAAGAAGTACGAGAATTCTATAACTACCAAAAACTTTCAATCTTTTCATTGGAATAGTTTATTTAGTTATTATAGTTAATTGTTTTTGGTACTGAAAAAAAATATAGCTACTAGAATTAGAATTCTAGTAATTAAATTAATTAAACTTTTTTGGAGGTTGATAGTTTATTTATTGAGGAAGAGTCAATCCTTCTCTTCTCACTTCAAGATTGATCATCTCGAGCCATCCGTTGAGGGTGGAAATTTAAGAATAAATAAGTTTTAAGCAAACTTGTTTAGTCGTCTTTTTCAAACTATGTTTCATTCATATGATAGAATTTTAATATGGGTTTAAATAAATTGGATCTTGGCGGAGGCTTCCCGGATAAATACTTACTTCCTTTTATCCATATTGCTCCATAGATAGCAAGTTTTAATTAGTATAAAAAACTAAACCAATGACTATTCATGATTCCATCCATATTGGATCAATTCTCTATACCACTTTGCAATGAAAAGAGGAATGTTTGTTATGGTAAAACTTCGTTTAAAAGCGATGTGGTAGAAAGCAACGTGCGACTTGAAGGACATGATCGATTGTGGATTTTGCTATCCATCATTTTCCATAGTAATGAAAATGCTCTTGGCTCGACATAGCCTGTTCTATTCGTTCCGAACCAAATTTATACTGGGTTTAAGTAACATAGTACACGATGGAGCTCGAGAGGACATAATTTTTTTTATCAAGGGAAAGAATCTAGGGTTAGTGAAAACTAATAAATTAGGCCAACTTTGTCAGTCTATCCTTAATATAGAAATAAATCGAAAGGTTAATATAAGAAGAAAGTCCAATAAAAGTATATCAGAATCAATCCCTTTTATTAGATTTCTATAGAAGAGATAAATGCTTTATCGAAGGAAATAAGAAAAAAGGGTATGTTGCTACTCTTTTGAAAGAAAAAAAATAGGAATTCCCGAAGTAATGTCTAAACCCAAGGATTTCACAAATCAAAGATAAAGGATTCCAGAACAAGTAAACACAATTTTCAATTGTCTCAACAACAGAGTTGGATCAGAATAAGGAATAAAAGTCAATTCCTTCGAAATGAGACAAAGAAAAGAGTTTAAAGACGACTCAAAAATTTTGGAAGGATTTTGCCTTCGAAGTTTGTCAGGCAAAATAGCCCACTTGAGTCATGAGTATAAATGAAATTTGTTTTTTCTGTAAGGAAATTAATGCACGTCATAGTCTAATTTCGATTATTATCGGCAGAAATTCGAATCATTTTCTCGAGCCGTATGAGGAGAAAACCTCCTATACGTTTCTAGGGGGGGCGTTGTTTATCTACATCTATCCCAATAAGCTGTCTATCGAATCGTTGCAATTGATGTTCGATCTCGAAGAGAAGGAAGAGATCTTCAAAAAGTAGGTTTTTATGATCCGATAAAGAATCAAACTTGTTCAAATGTTCCGGCTATTCTCTATTTCCTTGAAAAGGGTGCTCAACCGACAAGAACTGTTTATGATATTTTAAGGAAGGCGGAATTCTTTAAAGAAAAAGAAAGCACTTTGAGTTAATTGAAGAACTAAATGAATCAAAAAGTAGGATAGGAGAAGATTATTAGTATTCCTAGTTGTATAATTATTTAGACACAATTTACCTCTTTCTTAATCCTATTTGGATTTATATTATATCGTGCTAATCCAACATAAGCCCCTATTTTATTTACTTTTTCTATCTAATTTGTTTTCTTACCATTGTATTTCCATTGACAAAGGTCTATTGAACAAATAGAATTTGTAGATAGATGGGTCTCTTTATCCTCCCTCCATATTCCATTTTTCTCCCTACACTTCGCTCAAATGATAAGGGTGTTCCTCTTGCATGTATTCTCATACAATATAATATATATTTATTTTAATAAAAATCGCTAAAAATAAGGAGAATTTGGCCGTCGTGATTAGGGTCGCTCGTTTTTTAACTTTACTTTAGTGGAATTTAACCGGACTTGTTCGTTTTGGCATTTGAGTGTTTTTCATGGTCGATAAAAAAAATCTTTTGATGTCATACTAGTTCAATGTTTTGTGAAGCGGCGGTGTAATTCCATTGATTTTTGGATTTCGATCGTATCTAAGATCCTTTTTTATCCGGGTTGCTAACTCAACGGTAGAGTACTCGGCTTTTAAGTGCGACTAGCATCTTTTACACATTTGGATGAAACAACAAATTCGTCCAGACTCTTGGTAGAGTCTAGAAGACCACGACTGATCCTCAAAGGTAATGAATGGAAAAAATAGCATGTCGTAATAAAATCAATCTTTTTGAATGGAATCCAAAATTACGATTTTCCGGGTCTAGTGAATAAATGGATAGAGCCTGGCTCCAATGCAGTAAAATAAAAAGCAACGAGCTGAACTTCCTAATTGGAATGATTCCCCGCTCTAATTAGACGTTAAAAATAGATTAGTGCCGGATGCGGGGAAAGGTTGGGTTTTCCTATGAGTGGACCCTTTATTTTTTCTTTTTTTTAGAAATCCTAATTATTCTTGATTATGGATTGAATAAGGGATGTTATGGATTGAATGTGTAAAAGAAGCAGTATATTGATAAAGAGGCTGTATTCCAAAGTCAAAAGAGCGATTGGCCTGCAAAAATAAAAAACTTGTTCTGTTCTTTTTTTTAATTAGAACAAACATAAACTAATTGGGTAGAAAAGGAGCAGAAAAAGATCTGTGGATTAGACTCCCTTTCTTTCCAGGGTTTGTATTAAAAATGCAACACCCTGTTCGACCATATTGCACTATGTATCATCATTCGATAAACCGAGAAATGCTTCTTCTCTACGATTCAAGTAGAAATACAAATGGAAAAATTGAAGGGTATTGAGAAAAACATAAATCTAAATCAACAATACTTCGTCTACCCACTTCTCTTTCAGGAATATATTTATGCATTTGCCCACGATTATGGATTAAATGGTTCTGAACCTGTGGAAATAGTTGTTAGTTGTAATAACAAGAAATTTAGTTCACTACTTGTGAAACGTTTAATTATTCGAATGTATCAGCAGAATTTTTTGGATAACTCGGTTAATCATCCTAACCAAGATCGATTATTGGATTACAAAAATTATTTTTATGCTGAGTTGTATTCTCAGATTCTATCTGAAGGGTTTGCGAGCGTTGTGGACATCCCATTCTCGCTACGGGAATTATTTTGTCCGAAAGAAAAAGAAATACCAAAGTTTCAGAATTTACGCTCTATTCATTCAATATTTCCCTTTTTTGAAGACAAATTTTTGCATTTGGATTATCTATCACATATATAAATACCCTATCCTATCCATTTGGAAATCCTGGTTCAACTCCTTCAATACCGTATCCAAGATGTTCCATCTTTGCATTTATTGCTATTCTTTCTCAACTACTATTCGAATTGGAATAGTTTTATTACTTCAATGAAATCCATTTTTTTTCAAAAAGAAAATAAAAGACTATTTCGATTCCTATATAACTCTTATGTATCAGAATATGAATTTTTTTTGTTGTTTCTTCGTAAACAATCTTCTTGGTTACCATTAGCATCTTCTGGAACTTTTCCGAACGAATCCACTTTTCTAGGAAGATGGAACATTTTGGGATAATGTACCCTGGTTTTTCTCGGAAAACCCTATGGTTCTTTATGGATCCTCTTATGCATTATGTTCGATATCAAGGAAAGGCAATTCTTGCATCAAAAGGCACTTTTTTTAAGAAGAAATGGAAATGCTACCTTATCAATTTCTGGCAATATTATTTCTGTTTTTGGACTCAGCCGCAAAGAATCCATATAAACCAATTAGCAAACTCTTGCTTCGATTTTATGGGGTACCTTTCAAGTGTACCAAAAAGTTCTTTGTTAGTAAGGAATCAAATGATGGAGAATTCATTTCTAATAGATACTCGAATGAAAAAATTCGATACCATAGTCCCCGCTACTCTCCTCATAGGATACTTATCAAAAGCTCAATTTTGTACTGGATCGGGGCATCCTATTAGTAAACCCATTTGGACGGATTTATCAGATTGGGATATTCTTGATCGATTTGGTTGGATATGTAGAAATCTTTTTCATTATCATAGTGGTTCTTCAAAAAAACGGACTTTGTATCGACTAAAGTATATACTTCGACTTTCATGCGCTAGAACTTTAGCTCGTAAACATAAAAGCACGGTACAAACTTTTATGCAACGATTGGGTTCGGCATTTTTAGAAGAATTTTTTAAGGAAGAAGAGCAAGTTTTTTCTTTGATGTTCACCAAAACAACTCTTTTTCTTCTTTCATGGATCACATCGAGCGTATTTGGTATTTGGATATTATACGTATCAATGACCTGGTCAACCCTCTTAATTAATCATTAGAGCGAAATTAAGAAAGCAGGAAAGGGTTGATAAATGATCAAGAAAAACTTTTCTATTTTCATTCTGAAATGTTCTTTTTATTATAATAAAGAGTAGGTGAATCAACTTGCTAATTAAAAAAATTAGTAGAACTTCCTCTTTGGAATAGAAATTGGCTATTTCTACATAGGGAAAGTCGTGTGCAATGAAAAATGCAAGCACGATTTGGGGAGGGATTTTTCTCTATTGTAACAAGGAAGAATTATCTACTCCATCCGACTAGTTCCGGGTTCGAGTCTCAGGCAACCCATATAGAAAAGACCCATCAAAGTTTTTAACTTTGACTCACTTCATTTACAAATACAAAATTATTGGTTTGGTTAATTTAGTTATATGGATAGCTAATCTTTGGGCTGACTTGGTTGACATTGGTATATAGTCTATGTTATCCTGTTAAATAACAAGCCTTCTATTATCTATATTCTAGTTAATACGTGTGCTTGGGAGTCCTTGCAATTTGAATAAACCAAGAACTTACCATGACTGCAATTTTAGAGAGACGCGAAAGTACAAGCATGTGGGGTAATTAAGCAATCTGGATAACTAGCTTGAAAATCGTCTTTACATCGGATGGTTAGGTGTTTTGATGATCCCTACCTTATTGACCGCAACTTCGTATTTATTATCGCCTTCATCGCTGCCCCTCCAGTAGATATTGATGGTATTCGTGAGCCTGTTTCTGGTTCTTTACTTTATGGAAACAATATTATCTCTGGTGCTATTATCCCTACTTCTGCGGCGATCGGGTTGCACTTTTACCCAATTTGGAAGCTGCATTTGTTGATGAGTGGTTATACAATGGTGGTCCTTATGAGCTAATTGTTCTACACTTCTTACTTGGTGTAGCTTGTTATATGGGTCGTGAGTGGGAACTTAGTTTCCGTCTGGGTATGCGTCCTTGGATTGCTGTTGCATATTCAGCTCTGTTGCATTTACTACTGCTGTTTTCTTGATTTACCCTATTGGTCAAGGAAGCTTTTACGATGGTATGCCTTTAGGAATCTCTGGTACTTTCAACTTTATGATTGTATTCCAGGCAGAGCACAACATCCTTATGCATCCATTCCACATGTTAGGTGTAGTTGGTGTATTCGGCGGTTCCTATTCGGTGCTATGCATGGTTCCTTGGTAACCTCTAGTTTGATCAGGAAACTACTGAAAATGAATCTGCTAATGAGGGTTACAAATTAGGTCAAGAGGAAGAAACTTATAATATTGTGGCTGCTCATGGTTATTTTGGCGATTAATCTTCCAATATGCTAGTTTCAACAACTCTCGTTCTTTACACTTCTTCTTGGCTGCTTGGCACCGTAGTAGGAATCTGGTTCCTTTGCTTTAGGTATTAGTACTATGGCTTTCAACCTAAATGGTTTCAATTTCAACCAATCTGTAGTTGATAGTCAAGGTCGCGTTATTAATACTTGGGCTGATATCATCAACCGTGCAAACCTTGGTATGGAAGTAATGCACGAACGTAATGCTCACAACTTCCCTCTAGACTTAGCTGCTGTTGAAGTTCCATCTATTAATGGATAAGGTTTTTATGCTAAAAAATAAGAATTTTGAAGAAAGAAGATAGAAATACCCAATATCTTGTTCTAGCAAGATATTGGGTATTTCGCCTTTATTTTGAATCTTTTTTCTTCTTAATCTTTCTATTCAGAATTCAGTTAACGGCGAGATTTAGTATCCTTTCTTGCATTTTCATAACTCGTGAAATGCCGAGTACGCACGAATTCCCCAATTTGCGACCTACCATAGGATTTGTTATGTAAATAGGTATATGTTCCTTTCCATTATGAATCGCGATTGTATGGCCAACCATTGTGGGTAGAATGCTAGATGCCCGGGACCACGTTACTATTGTTTCTTTCTCCTCCTTCATATTGACCTTTTCTATCTTTGCCAATAAATGATGAGCTACAAAAGGATTCGTTTTTTTTCGTGTCACAGCTGATTACTCCTTTTTCCTTTTTAAAGAGTGGCATTCTATGTCCAATATCTCGATCAAGTACGGAGGTCAGAATAAATAGAATAATGATCAATGGAAAAAGAAAAAAATCCTTTAGCTGGATAAGGGCGGATGTAGCCAAGTGGATCAAGGCGGTGGATTGTGAATCCACCATGCGCGGGTTCAATTCCGTCGTTAAGCCCATCGCATTATTGCATAGTCCTAAAATGCAATTTTCCATATTCCTAGTTACGTATTTACTTACGGCGACGAAGAATAAAACTATCGCTATATTTTTTCCTTTTCCTAGTTCTTCTTCCAAGCGCAGGATAACCCCAAGGGGTTGTGGGTTTTTTTCTACCAATGGGAGCTTTCCCTTCACCGCCCCCATGGGGGTGGTCCACAGGGTTCATAACTACCCCTCTTACTGTCGGTGTACTAGAGTAGGGGTACCCTAGTATCCCGAACTCGTGCACGGACAGTTGCAGCACCCCACGGCAGGACTTGCCTGGTCATCGCCAAGATCCTCCGTGGTTCCCTTGGAGCCATTCAAGAACAAAGTATTCGACCAAGAAGACAAGGCCCCGCCAAGAGGAGCTTGCCGGGAAGGCCACTCAAGGCACGCAGAAGACAAGACCTCGGCAAGAGGAGCTTGCCGGGAAGGCTCGGAGCGCGACAAGCCTCCGGACGCGAGAAGGATTCAGCCGCGGCAAGGCACTTGCCGCGGCAGGCAACCTCTCTTCATCTCCGCTCCAGCTCATCCATCAAACGTGTCGCCATGGGACCATTCCATGCAGCAGCGTGTCAAGAGGTCAGGCTTGACGGGAGCGATGATAAGCGGTGACAAGCCTACCATCGTGGCAAACGGTGGCGCTCTGACGGTCCTGTTGCCTTTGTTTAGGCTGACAGGGACGGGCATTTAATGCTTTTGTCCCTTGCCGTCGAGGAGTTAGGTATATTGCCTCGCATACCTTTGTACAAGTAGGTGTACCAACTACTGTTTTTCCATTTGTACCCTCCTCTATGTTGCCACCTGTCGGAGACCCCTTGAGCATATAAAAGGAGGCCCATGCGCAACGTAGAGGGGGGTTCGACTCATTCGAGACCAGAGACACTCACGCTAGGTCTTGTAGCTCTCATTGCTCCCTAGCAAGAACACAATACAATCAGACAAGCAACAGTAGGAGTATTATCTCTCCGGAGAGCTCCGAAGCTGGGTAAACTGCTCGTGTGCCTCGCCTCGATCCGCTCTTCGTGCGATCTCCGCCCCCCTCCGAACCAAAAGGGACCCGGTCCCATAGGTGTTCGTGGGTCCGACCAGCCTCCCGACATCTTTGGCGCGCCCGGGTAGGGGCGTCGAGGCTGTGTGAACCTGATCCGGCGTTCACCACGGGCAACGCGTCTTCATCATCTTCAACATCTTCATCAACATGCCACCGAAGAAGAAGGCTTGGCGGCAGCGAGCCGTCGCGTCGTACCCACCATCACCGGAGCAAACGGGTGGTGGAGCAGACGCTGGCGGAAGAACGGGCGCCGGCGAAGGAGTTCGTGACGCTACCAAGTCCAAGGACAAGGCCGCACAAACCTCGGCGTCCGCACATGCCCCGCGCCCAACTCAAGAGACGCGGGACCAACAGCGTCATGGTATTCACAATACCATACGTTCGTTGGATCAAGACCGAGCTGGGGGATCTCGAGACCCTCAAGACCAGCGTGCACGCCAACATGCTGGCACGGGCAAGATACGGTCGCCTGGACGGGATGCTGCTCCTTCTAACACAGTAAGAAGTCCGAGCATATCCCGCTCCTCGCACCGTTCACCGTTGCCACCCACTACTCCAGCGGAAGCTCTGGAGAGAGCTTCACCGCTCTCGACATTCTCCAACGGCCGACAAGGTCGACGAGTGGAGGGCTACCATCTGTAGTCTCATCGGCTTTGCCGACGGCGACGCCCGCGGCAACCAACTACATCATTGCCGCGGCAAGACGACAAAGGCACGAGCCGGTGGCGGCGAGACTTGTGGAGGTGCAACCACCATGCACTCTCCACCCGAAGGCCAAGATCGCCGACCACGCGGATCCACCTCGACGATGACTCCACCGCGTCATCGGATCCACGAGCTCGCCGCGATCAGCGCCAAGTTCTTCATGAACGACAACAAGAAGACGCTCGAACTCGCATCGAGCGCCGAAGAGAAGCGCGACGTCAATCCGACAAGCGCGCTGGGCCTTCTGTCGATATGCATGCGCCAGGGAACCAGGCGACTTGTCAGACGCTGTAGGTTGCCCTGCGTTCACTCGTGAGCTGCGGCAAGTCGATGGCCCAGCAACAAGAACTTCAAGCCGACGGAGAAGTACGATGGCGGGGACGCATCCGTCGGAGTTCCTCGGCATCTACACCATCGCGGTGCAAGCTGCGGGGACGAGACGACAAGATCTCGCCAACTACTTCCCACTGGTACTCAAGTCCAATGTCAGATCTTGGCTCATGCACTTGCCGGACAGCTCCATATCCTCTTGGGCAGATCTATGCCATCAATTTGTTGGCGCCTTCACAGGCGGCCACAAGCCTCATGGCCAAGAGAGCGACCTTCATCTGCTCGCCCAAAAGGAAGGAGAGTCCCTGCGCAAGTTCATTCAGAGATTCAGCCGTGTGCACTACAACATCCCGGATGTCCACCCTACCGCGGTGATCGGTAGCGTTTCATCGAACGCGGCGGAACCGCAGGATGAGGGAGGAGATGGCGATGTGCAAAGTCAAGGACGTCGATGAGCTATATGCCTTGGCCGACAAGTGTGCACGTCTTTGAGGAAGGAGGAGACTCAGAGAGAATGCGAAGCAGGATCTGGCGGTGAGGATACCGCTCCAAGAAAGAAGAGCGGCGGCAGGCAACAGGAAGAAGAAAGGCAGAAGTGCTAGCTGTTGAGTAGTCCGCAACGAGGGCGGCGACAAGAACGCCAAGGCTGGTGGCTCCGGCAAGGAGGTTGTCACCGACGCCAACCACCGGTCTGCGGGCGCCGCCGACAAGCGTGGCAGCTCCGGCAAGCGATCGCAAGATCCACCGCACCAAGGGCCACGACCTCCAGAGCTGTAAGAAAGTCGAGCAGCTTGTTGAACAGCAGAAGGCTGAGTACGAGCGGCGCGACAAGGAGAAGGCCCAAGAAGGTGCTGGAGGAGCCAGCAAGAAACGTCCCGGCCGGGGAGGACGCCGTGGCAAGGCCAAGCAGCGGCAAGGAGAGGCCTCCCCACGGCCGCGACAAGGATGAAGATGACGACGACGATTTAAGATATGGAAGACGACGAGGCCGATGAGCAGGAGTTTGAAGCTCTTGAGGTCCTCTGCGTTGACGGAGGTGCTTCCTCGCATACTTCCCACCGCCGACTCAAGCGGTGGATGCGGGAAGTTAATGCAGTGAACCATCCGAGTCACGCAAGCCTCGAGGTGGTCCAGCACGCCTATCATCTTTGATATTGAGGACCACCCTGATCGCATAACTGGGGTCGGGTGCTTGACGATGTTGGTCTCACCAACCATCCGCAACCTCAAGGTCACCAAGATGCTAGTTGACGGCGGGGCCGGCTTAAATCTGATCTCCTCCGCGGTGCTCCTGAAGCTTCAGATCCACGACAATGAGCTCGAAGAGGCGGCACATTCCAAGGAATCAATCCGGGAAGGAGCAAGTCAAGGGGAAGATCACGTTACCCGATAACATTTGGCGTGAGCTGAACTTTAGGATCGAGAGGGTCACATTCGACGTTGCTGATTTCCCATTGCCTTACAATGGGATACTTGGCCGCCCAAAGACTCGCCAAGTTCATGGCAGCCTCTCATTATGCATACAACTTACTCAAGATGCCAGGCCCGATAAGCATCATCTCTGTCCATGGCGACAAGAAGGATGCTCTTATCTGTGCCGACAAGATATACCGGGATGCAGCAGCCGCGACAGATTGCAAAACACTTGCCGCTGAAGCTCCCGGGGGAAAGAAGATCAAGTCCAAGTCCGGCAAGAGCTCTGATGCCCACTCCGGCAAGCGCACCTCTTCGGAGTGCTGCGCTACCGTCGAGGACGCACCATCGAGCTCCACCGGCAAGTGCAAGAAGAAGATGACAGCTCCGCCAAAGACCAAGAAGGTGTCCGCCAAGGAGGACGGCTTGGTGGTACCTTCACCATCGATTGCCTCTCGACCCTAAATAGGAAGGCGGCTCGTTGCTTTCTGGCAGGCGAATGTCGACGTGTTTGCATGGCAACCGTCGACATCCCGGTGTTCCTGTGAAAGTGATTGAGCACCGTCTTGCCGTTTGTCCTCACGCCGCCCGTCAAGCGAAAGTCGAGGAAGGTGCGGTGGGCGCCAAGAATTCATAGCGAAGAGATCAAGAAATTGGAAGCAGCAGGCCTTGTCGAGGAGTGCTCCATCCTACATGGTTGGCCAATCCTGTAGTTGTCGCCAAGGCAAATGGGAAATGGAGACTTTGTATTGACTTCACGGATGTTAATAAAGCTTGTCCCAAAGACCCGTTTCCCTTGTCGCGCATCGACCAGATTGTTGAATCCACGTTGGATGTGATTTGCTTTCATTTCTTGATGCATACTCGAGATATCATCAGATCTTCATGGCGTAAGAGGATGAGGAAAAACTGCATTCATTACTCCATGTGGCACATCTGTTTCATACGGATGCCTTTCGGTTTGAAGAATGCTGGTTCAACGTTTGCAAGAGTAGTCCATGACGCTTTTGAGCCGCAAATGCACAGAAACGTAGAAGCCTACATGGATGACATAGTGGTCAAGAGCAAGGACAAAGCAACTCTGGTTCAAGATTTGGATGAGACCTTCGCAAATCTGCGCAAGATCAACCTCAAGCTCAACCCCGAGAAGTGCGTGTTTGGAGTCCCTTCCGGCAAGCTTCTCGGGCTCTTCGTGTCTCAGCGAGGAATTGAAGCCAATTCCGACAAGATCAAGGCCATTGAGCAGATTGAAGCACCAAAGCGCGTCAAGGATGTACGAAGACTTGCCGGTTGCGTGGCGCTCTCAAAGAGGTTTATCTCTAGGTTCTGCTGAATGTGCCCCGCCATTTTCAAGATTTTGAAAAGGCAGGTCCAATGAAATGGACTCGAAGCGGAGGCTGCGCTTGCAGAGACTTGAAGAGATACCGCCTCCACTCCAACACTTGTCGCACCTAAGCCACAAGAGAAGTTCTGCTATATATATAGCGGCAACCAATCAAGTGGTTAGTGTTGCGTTAGTAGCGGAGAGGGAGGCGGATGACTAGCTAGCAACCACGGCGAGACACATCCAAATGACAAGCGGGGGCTTCGCCGACAAGCTCTGGTCCCGACAAGGGCGGATCTGCTTGTGAGACGCATGAACAGATGCGTAAAAAGGATGGTGCAGCGCCGGTTTACTTTGTCAGTTCCCTCCTGCAGTGGGCTAGGTCAAGGTACTCTGGTGTGCAGAAATTGCTCTTAGGCCTCCTCATGGCCTCGAGAAAGCTGCACCATTACTTCCAAGCACATGAGATAACAGTCGTCACTCGCTTTCCGCTGAAGAGGATACTGCAGAATCCAGAAGCGACAGGCAGGATTGTCGAGTGGGCACTGGAACTGTCACGCTTTGGCCTCAAGTTTGAAAGCACTTCAACTATCCAAAAGCGAGCATTGGCGTAATTCATAGCGTAATGGACGCCAACACGGATGAAGAAATTCGAGACGAGCATTCCCGTCCAAGGAAGCGAGCAAAGAGTGGCTGATGTACTTTGATGGTGCCTTCTCGCTGCAAAGGCGCCGGTGTCGGCGTGCTGCTTGTCGCACCCACCGGAGAGCACCTCAAGTACGTAGTCCAGATGCACTTTCCCAAGGAGCAAGCAACAAACAATACTGCAGAGTATGAAGGTTTGCTTGCCGGTCTCAGGATTGCAGTGGACCTTGGGATCAAGAAGCTTATTGTCAGGGGTGACTCGCAGCTTGTTGTCCGCCAAGTGAACAAAGATTATCAGAGTCCATTGATGGAAGCCTACGTTGATGAAGTGAGAAAGCTAGAAGAACACTTTGACGGCCTACAAATGGAACATGTTCCAAGAGCTCGTAATGATATTGCCGATGGTTGTCAAAGTGCGCTGCACTTAAGTTGCACTGTGGAACTGTGGATTTTTGTGCTCAAGCTAACTCAACCAACCGTAACACCATCAACTAGACAGAGCAAGAAGAGGAAGTTGATCTCTGGTGACTACTTTCCGGCAGAGCTTACCGAAGCCGCCGCCAACAAGGTCCCCAAGATCGACACCAACAGAGCTGAGGCGGTCTGCTCCAACAAGCCCTGTGGTTTGTTTCGTTGAAGCGAGACGCTCCCGACAAGTTTTGCTCCGGCAAGCTTGCGGAACGTCAAGCTCGGCTGAGCCGCGAGGTTCTTGCCGTGGAAGCTGATGTTCCCGCAGCAGCAGATGTGCCTTTAGTCCTTGTTGTCGAGCCACAAGCTCCAAAGCATGGGCACAATGAGATTGTCCATTTCCTTGAGACAGAGAGAACTTCCCAAGAGCAAGAAGAAGCTGAAAGAGTAGCCCGGCGGTCAAGTATGTACTGTTTGTCGACAAAGACACCTGTAAAGAAGAAGACTCAACGGTGTGAAATTGAAGTGTATTTGCTGGGAAGATGGACAGAAGCTGTTGGAAGAGATACACGGAGGCATATGTGGTCACCACATTGGCGCAAGGGCACTTGCCGCAAGCAAAGCTTTTCGGCAAGGTTTCTTCCGCCGACAGCCCTCCAGGATGCAACTGCACAAGTAACCAAGTGTGAAGCGTGCCAGTTCCATTCCAAACAGATACACCAGCCAGCTCAAGCTCTCCAGACGATCCCTTCATCCTGGCCATTCTCGGTCTGGGGGCTCGACATCCTCGACCCCTTCCCCCGAGCTGTCCGGGGCTTTGAGTACTTGTACGTCGCAATCGACAAGTTCACAAAGTGGCCGGAAGTGGAAGCAGTGAGGAAGGTGACAACGATCGGCAGTCAAGTTCTTGGTCGATTGTTTGCCGCTTTGAATCCCTAACAGGATCATCACCGACAATGGCACACAATTCTGAAGTCGCACCTTCATGCAGCACGTCCCAAGATCTTGGCGCCAAGGTCTGCTTTGCTTTTGTTGCTCCTCCGAGAAGCAACGGTCAGCGAGAGAGGGCAAATCTTTGAAGTCGCGGGCTCAAGACCAGAACTTTCGACAGGCTGCACAAGTGCGGAAGAAAGCTGGATTGAGGAGCTGCCGGTGGTTCTTTGGTCGATCAGACGACGCCAAATCGAGCCACCGCCGGACACCTTCGCTCTAGTCTATGGAGCAGAGGCAGTTCTCCCCACGGAACTCAGATACGGATCGCCTCGAGTGCTCGCTATGATGAGCTTGAGCAAGAGCAGCTGCGACAAGATGACGCTACCGCTCCTTGAGGAAGATCGATCTTCAGTCATTGACGAGCTGCTCGCTACCAGCAAGCTTTGCGTCGCTACCATAGCCGCAAAGTTAGTGCCAGAAGCCTCGAGGAAGGCGACCTTGTTCTTCGACGCGTTCAGTCCGCCAAGAATTCAAACAAGTTGACGCCGAAGTGGGAAGGCCCTTATCGGGTGAAACGAGTCACTAGGCTCGGCGTTGTCCGCCTTTGAGACCGAAGATGGCATTCCGGTGAGCAACTCTGGAACATTGAGCATCTTCGTAAGTTTTACCCATAAGGCTGATTGCGGAACCTGTTAAGGCAACCACCTTTTGTACAAGTCTTGCCGCTGTTGCATGTAATCCTTTGTACAAAGCAGCGCAGACCCGTGCATCGATAAAAGCTCATGTGTTGCGCACAACTTGTCAAATTCATGCTTTCATCATTTTATTGCAGTTTTTGCTAACACTTTGTGCAGCACCCACACCCGGTAAGCAATATCGAGCCGCTGGGCTCCATAACTTTATTTTCCCTTCTTTCTCTTTTCTCAAAGAAAGGAAGGCTCCCTCGCGCACAAGTTAACCAGGGGGGAAGGAGAAGATAATACTATGGAGGAAGGCTCCCTCGCACAAGTTAACCAGGGGGGAAGGAGAAGATAATACTATGGAGGAAGGCTCCCTCGGCACAAGTTAACCAGGGGGGAAGGAGAAGATAATACTATGGACCAAGCATCGCTCGAGGAAGTTTCGCCTTATCGGGAAGCAAACGACAGAAAAGCTAAGTTGCCAAAGTTTGAGCAATCAATTTTTAAATTTTTAAGTTATCTTCCTCGAATGATAGTACTTTGTATGGAAAACACATGTGCAGAGGAACCAACTCATGACTAGTCGCTACTTACTTTGTTTCGAGTCCGCTCAACAACTTAAGTGAGCTGCAGCTAGTCGCGACAAGGTTGCTTGTCGGAGGCGGCACCGGCCAAAGAAGTTGCCGACGTTCCGCACTTAGCGCCATGGCAAAGGTGCCTGCACCGACAAGTTCCCTAAATGCCTAGGGCAGAAACGTACAAAGGAAGGAATCAAGTAGAGGAAATAACATTGCAATCATCGCCTAAGATAGAGTTATATTACAAAATAAGCTTGTCGCAGATCTAATAAATTGTTCTAAACATGATCGGCAATGACAAGGAAAGATAAAATTGGCGGCCTAGTTCACGCGGGTCGCCATCAATCCGCTTGATCTTGTTCACCTTGTCCACAATGGGTGCGACAAGGGCTTTGAGCGCCTCCACGTTAGCATCTGGCGGCAAGGATCTGAGGACGCCGTTGAGATTGAGGCCTGGATTGCGGAAGGCCACCTTCATCAACACCTTCTCGAGGGCTCCTGCACAGATCTGGCGCGACTCCTCGGCCAGCTGCTTTGGGACCTCTTCCCGGAGTCGCTAGAGGCCCGGCCAACACGCCCGTGAAGAATAAGCTAAGCTTGGCGCTGGGTTGGAGATGCTCGCTTGAGGAGTATGCAAGATCCACCATCCCCAGCCTCCATCACTCGTTGTGGATGTCGGCAAAGGTATCCACAAGACCTTCGTCCAATGCTCCACACTCTCCCTCAAGGCGCCCGGTGGCAACAAGATCCGCCAATGACTCCTCTTTGGCCTTGATCGTCTCCAACAGGCCCACCTCCCGCTCCTTGGCGCCGTCCAGTGTCTGCGTCAGTGGTCAGCTTGTTGAAAGATCTGCCTTGGAATCCTTGGCGGCGCCGAGCTCCTTGCTCCTATCAGTGAGACGGCCTGCAGCTCGCCAAGAGTGTAGGCGTCCTTCTCGGCTCGTGCTTGAGCGCGGCAAGCTCTCGCCGCTCTTCCGAGGCGGCCTCCAGCTGCGCCACCTTCGTCTTCAACTCTTCCTTGAGGCCTCGTGGCTGCGGCAGCATCCTTCGCTTCCTTAAGCGCCCGCCAAGTGACTCCTCGCGCGACAAGCTCTTCCTCGTGGCTGTCCAGGTTGACCTTCACGCCCGCCATTTCGCTTTCTGCGCGGACAGGCTTCTCGGCTGACAAGCCGCTGCTCCTCCTCACCGCGGCCTTCTCGAGGATGAAGGCCGTGCGCTCTTGAACAGTAGCGCCCGCTCTTCCGCTTACGTTCCGGAGAGCTTCTTGGTTGGCGCCCGAGCTCTTCTGCGTGCTTCTCCATATCTGCTCCTGCCCTCGCGACAAGTGCTTCCGGGACTCCAACTTGGCTTGCGGGCGCGGTAGAGCGACAACAGCTTCTTCAATTTGCTCCTCCTCAGACTTCGCCGCTGCTGCTTGGCGCGTCCACAGCGTCGGCCAATGAGGCGAGCAGCTCGCCATCGAAGGTCTCTCCTTCGACCGGCGCCTGAGCTCGACTCCTGTGGAGTTTGATGAAGAGGCCGTCGTCGGCCTTCAAGTAGGCGCCGGGCTGGGGCTCCTCGGAGCCTGACGCTACAGCAGCGGCGGGGGAGTCAGCGGTCGGTGTAGCGCCTGGCACTCCTGCGGCCCCAGGGCCGTTAGTGCGATCGCCAGACCCCTCGCCAGCTTCTCCGGCGGCAGCCTCGGTGGCCTCCTCACCGGCAGGCTCGTCAGCGCCGGCCTCTTCTTCCACGACGGCGGCTTCTTCAGTGTTGTCGTGCACGTCCTCCTCGCCGGCGACCTCGATCTCCATCGGCTCTGCGTCAGACAAAGAAAGAACAGTCAAGCAAATGTTCAAAAAGAAAAATAGAAGAAAACAAGCCCAAGGGAAATTTTCGCGCAAGAGGATTACCTGCAAATGGGATCTGCAGCCATGGTCTCGACCACTAGAGGATCACTGGTGCTGTCCCTTGCCGGAGTAGCCTCCCTTGTCGGAGGACGCTCCCTTGCCGGAGAATCCTCCCTTGGCGGCGTAGTCGCAGCAGATAGAATCTCGGGCGGCTTCCGGCCCTCCCGATGAGGCTGCTCTGCTCCTACACAAACCAACAAATGATATCAATGAAGAAGGAGCACCCATGCACACCTAGCAGAAAGGAGAAAAACGCATACTTACCCTGGGGGCTGTGCTGGTGGCTGCTCTGAGGAAAGGTTGCAGGGTCCTGCAAGGGGGTCTCAGACGCGTCACCTGTTGCACGGGTGGATCATCCTCAACGGCGACCACCGGGTCTTGGCTCTCTTCGACGCTCTGGGCGGCGTCACGAAAAGGAAAGAGTTCAGAACAAAGCAAATCAGATTCAAGATGAAGCAACAAAATTGAAGAAATATAAGCACAATATTGAAGCTTACTCTTCTTCTTCCTCCTCGAGCTGGGCGGAGAAATCAAACTCCGGCTCGCCTCCGGGCGACGAGGCGGAGGAGTGGGCTCTCTTGGCCGCTTGGCGAGGCGTCGGCGGTGGCACAGGGAGGACTCAGCCCCAGTTGTCGCAGCAGCGTGGGGTGCTCCCGCGGCAACATCGCTTGCCGCGGTAGAGCGCGTCGCGCGGCGCTGCGGCTGTGGTCCCATCTGCCGCCCCGTCTCGTCTCCGGCCTTGCGGAGACGCCTCTTTGGCGGAGCCAGGCTCCGTTCTGCGGCAAGTCACCGGGTGAGTGGGGAAGAAGCGCCCTCGGCTGGTTATTTCGACCGACCTCGGGCTCGGCAAGCTCTTCCTCATCGGCGAAGCTCCTTCGCTCGGCAAGGCTTGCCGCCTTTGCTGCGTCTGCCTCCCTCCACGGTGTACCCGAAGACGCCCGGTAGCGGCAGCCGCCGCCTCCTCCAACCTTGTGGCGATGCGCGCCATCTCTTCATCGGTGGTGTCGCGGGTGAGCCTCTTACGCTTTCGTCGAGCGGATCGGCACTTCTTCCAGCTGTTGAAGAACCGCTGCACGATGTCGTCGGAAGGCTCTTGCCAGTTGGAACGATCCCATGGGAATCGCACAATGGCATCATGGCGCCGGATGCGGTCGAGCGCAGAGTTGTTGCACAATGGGACAACCCCTCGGCAATCTAAACCACTCGGGTGATCGGGGCCATTCTTGAACAGTCAGAAAGATCGCATCCAACTCCAAGACGGTGAAATTCCGATTAAGGCCGGGCGCAGCCTCATGATGTCCGCCATGCGTTTTGGAACTCCCAAGCAGGCCTCCTCCTCTCCTGCAAGGGAAGCGCGGCGGGCGAAGGAAATCTGCGCCAACTGCGCCTACGGTTAGTCCGGCAAGCCTGAGGCGCAAAATCCGGGTCACAGCTATCTTCAACCTAGCATCCTCCGCCGCCAAGTTGCTCCAATCGTTGCCGCGCACTATTGGGGTTTGGCGCACGGCAGTGAAGGGCTGCGGGTTCTCCTCTACGATCCAACTCCAGTTGGCTCTCCACTCCACCCACTTGTTGCGGAACTCTCCTTCCAGATAGGCCTCCTTCTTGCCGACCCTGGAGACCCAAGCAATCCCTCCGGCAAGCGGCTCCCCTCTCTCAACATGGGGCATGAAGAAGTGGCGGAAGAGGGCTACGTTGGGGTGGATCCCGACAAAGTTTTCGCAAGAAGGTGTCGAAACCGCCATGGTCGTAATGGCGTTGGGGGTGAAATCAAGGAGGCGGAACCCGTATGTGTTCATAATGTCGCAAAAGAATTGAAAAAGGCGAGGCGAGAGCCCGCAATAGAAGAAAAGGGCAAAGAAAGGATACCCGGTTGGGGCTAATTCGAAGCGGTGGCGGGAGTACCTTCGATGCGCGGATGCGCACGGCGTCTCCGTCGACGGAAGAGGTAGAAGCCCTCCTCGCCTCCTGCGCCGAAATGGGGGGAGAAGATGGCCCGCTCCTCATGCGGCGTCATGAGCCGCTGCGCCTCGGCCGACTTCACGCCTTTCCCTTGTCGGCTTTGAGCCATGGCGGAGGCGGTGGAGGAGGTCGACGGCGTTGAGTGTGCCGGGTGGCGAAAGGGGCGGAGCGCTGCTCTCTTCGCACTAGAGAAGAAGGGGAGCGGCGGTGGTTTTCGTGACAAGACAGCAATGGCGAGGTGGGCGACCTGCCCTGCTTCCCCGCTTATAAGGAGGGAGAGGGGCGGACGTTCCGCTTTTCCTAATAAAGAACCCCCCACGACCTCGCCCACGATCTCTCACACGACGCCACGTTCGGTGCGTGCCGTTAGTGGGGGACGTGGTGGGTCCAGGGCAAGTAACGGCGTGATCAAGGCCGCGTGTGACTGCAGCACTTTTTGGGCCTGGCCCAACAACGCCGGCACCGTGTGGCCCATGCCCGGGGGCTCTGTCGGTGTACTAGAGTAGGGGTACCCTAGTATCCCGAACTCGTGCAGACGATTCACAGCACCACGGCAGGACTTGCTCGGTCACCGCCAAGATCCTCCGTGGTTCCCTTGGAGCCATTCAAGAACAAAGTATCCGACCAAGAAGACAAGGCCCGGCAAGAGGAGCTTGCCGGAAGGCCACTCAAGGCACGCAGAAGACAAGACCCCGCAAGAGGAGCTTGCCGGAAGGCTCTGAGCGCGACAAGCCTCCGGACGCGACAAGGATTGATCGCGGGAAGGCACTTGCCGCGGCAGTAACCTCTCTTCATCTCCGCTCCAGCTCATCCATCAAACATGTCGCCATGGGACCATTCCATGCGCGTGTCAAGAGGCTGTCTTGGCCAGCGGGAGCAGCGATAAGCGGCGTGACAAGCCTACCATCGTGGCAAACGGTGGCGCTCTGACGGTCCTGTTGCCTTTGTTTGGGCGGCTGTGGACGGGCATTTAATGCTTTTGTCCCTTGCCGTCGAGTTAGGTATATTGCATCGCATTAATTGTACAAGTAGGTGTACCAACTACTGTTTTTCCATTTGTACCCTCCTCTATGTTGCCACCTGTCGGAGACCCCTTGAGCATATAAAAGGAGGCCCATGCGCAACGTAGAGGGGGGTTTGACTCATTCGAGACCAGAGACACTCACGCTAGGTATTGTAGCTCTCATTGCTCCCTAGCAAGAACACAATACAATCAGACAAGCAGCAGTAGGAGTATTATCTCTCTGGAGAGCTCCGAAGCTGGGTAAACTGCTCGTGTGCCTCGCCTCGATCCGCTCTTCGTGCGATCTCCGCCCCCCTCCGAACCAAAAGGGACCCGGTCCCATAGGTGTTCGTGGGTCCGACCAGCCTCCCCGACACTTACTACGGGGCGTTTACCTAGCCAACACTTAGATCCGGCTCTACCCAAACTTTTTTGGTTCACCCCAACATTACCCACTTGTCCGACTGTTGCTAAGCAGTTTTGGGATACTAAACGGACCTCCCGGATGGTAATCTTAAAGTGGCTGATTTACCCTCTTTTGCAATGAGTTTCGCTACAGCACTCGCTGCTCTAGCTAATTGCCCACCCCTTCCACGTGTGATTTCTATGTTATGCATGGCCGTGCCTAAGGGCATATCGGTTGAAGTAGATTCTTCTTTTCTCTCAAAAATCCCTTCCCAAACTGCATAAGCTTCTTCCAAAGCATACTGATTTCTAGATGTATTTGACGATCTCTTGACAGAAGGATATTGTATGATTCATTTGATGAAGTTCCACATGAGTGGATATATAGGAAAGGAATCCAAATCATTGAATCGCTCATGTTATGATCTTCTACATCCTAGGTCTCTGCGTTTCATTATCCGGCTTATGTTCTTCATGTAGCATTCAGATCGATGACTCTATGAAATTACGCCGATACTTCCACATATTATGGGTAACGAGGAGACATCCCTATTTTCCGGGGTCTTAATTACCATCGCTTAGCTTTCAATTTGCCTCGACCATCAAATTAAATGTGAATAACCCGTCCTCCTCTCTTTGAAACAAGGGGCTCTTCCGGTTACATGCGTGCTTCAAACAATTTTGTCTTCTCCATATTACCATATCTCTAGAGCCAATAATTTTCTATGAGGAACTACGGAACTCAATCACTTGCCGCCACATTACTCAACAGTTTTCTATTGAGGTCTATCCGTAGAGGTAGTCAAATTGGATCGTTGATCGATTTCTAGGTTTAAATCGTAAACCTAATTGGTTACTTCCAATTACGTAAATCAATAGTTCAAACCGCACTCAAAGGTAGGGCATTTCCCATTGATATAGGAACTTTTGTACCAGAAACAACAATATCTCCAATTATAGCCCCTCTGGGATGTAAAATATATCTCTTCTCACCATCCCCATAGTTTATGAGACAAATGTATGCATTTCGATTAGGGTCGTATTCTATGGTTACAATTCTACCAGATGTCTTTTTGATTCCGTCGAAAATATATTTTACGGTATAGGCGCTTATGACCTCCCCCTCTATGCCTTGCGGTAATGATTCCTCTGGAATTACGACCTTTACCACAACGGTACCGTCCATGGATCAAATTATTTCGTGGATTGGATTTCACTTGTTCGTTTACGGTTCCCTTTGCGTGTGCTCGGGATAGGTGTTTTGTATAAATGTTTTGCCGTATTATTAAGTATTCTCCTTTAGTTTTTTTCTCTATCTAGAAATGGAATAGAATAACCCGGTTGAAGGGTAATGATCATACGTCCGTAATGCATTGTATGGCCCAGAATAGGTCCTATTCTTCTACCTTTTCCAGGTAGTCGATGGCTATTCACAGCTACCACCTTAACACCGAAGAAGAGTTCGACCCAATGCTTTATTTCTGTCTTAGTGAATCCCGACTCGACATTAAAAGTATATTGATTCTTTCCCAATAAATGAAGACTTTTTTCTGTAAATACTGCGTATTTGATTCCATCCATAAATCGACTTTCCCTCCTATGCTCGAAGTTCCCGATATCGATAAGAATTAGAGTTTTTATTTTTCTTATGTTATGGTATGAATATACCATACCAATTCGTTATGTATGGATGATGGATGAGATTCCATGGATAGAGAGCCAGTTCCAATAGACTTATGGAATGTTCCCGTTCGTGTGCATCCATCAGGAATTGAACCCGCAAATTTACCAATTATGAGTTGGGCGCTTTAACCATTCAGCCATGGATGCTTAACAGGGATCATCATACATCGTAAATAACCAATTTTCATATAGATAGACATATCATAGAAAAATGAAATCGAAAATATTCCGAGATGGCAAATATTCGGAGATGACTATGAAAACACCTCTCTGGATCCTCGAATTGAAAGAGAGATTGAGAGGGATCAAGAATCCTAATTCTCGCTATTTGGAATGGATCCAATTCTATTGAGTCCGACTCATAGTGATCATTTCTCTTTAGCAAAGAATGACCTTGGTTATCAAAGGATTGAACAACCGGGATCCATTTACTTATGATACCTAGTTGGCATTGATATCTAGGATCTAATTTTTTTTGAGTTTATTAGATCCTCTTTAGGAGATTGACGTATATTCGTTGCTCTTTATCTGTCTATCACTTATTCCCTAACCTCGTGTGGGTCTAATGTTTTTCATTTACCATCTCATGGAAAACACTTTTCGTTCCGCTTAGCCCTATCGGGTATTTTATTGATAGGTTACAGAGGAACCGGACGATCCTATTTGGTCAAATACCTAACGAAAAATTACGATTTTCCTTTCATTAAGGTACGAGGGCTTCTTATTCCACAAGAACGAAAGCAACTTTTCATTCTTTCATATACTAGGGGTTTTTACTTGGAAAAGACAATGTTCCATACTAAAGGATTCGGGTCCATAACCACGAGTTCCAGTGCACTAGATCTTGTAGCACTTAGCAATGAAGCCCTATCCATTAGTATTCCACATAAGAAATCCATTCTAGAAAAAAATACAATTAGATTAGCTCTTCATAGACAAACTTCGGGTTTGTGAGCCAAGGTAAGATCGGCTCGGGATCATGGGACCCTTTTCTATCAGATAGGAGGGGCTCTTGTACAAAATAGACTTACTAAGTAATAACCCCATAGAATCTATCTATATAAAGATAAAGAAGCAATTGTGTCAGGAAGCGGGTTTTTCTTTGGCCAAAAGGTACTTCCAACTTGGAACGAGCATGAAGAGATTAACGAGACTTCTTTCTCTTTTGAGTTTTTCTGGCGGACCTGCCGTGCAAGATCTTTGGTCTTCCCCTGGAACCGATGAAAAAGTGGATCGCTTCTTATGTACTCGCTTTCGAATGATTCTTCTCTATCTATAGTTCATGGCCTATTAGAAGTAGAAGGTGCTCTGGTGCAATCCTTACCGGCAGAAAAAGATTGCGGTCGGGTTGATAATAGTCGAGTGACATTACTTCGTCGGTCCGAACTAAGGAATCTGTTAGAAATGTTTTGAAATGGATATTGTTCTCTCTTTGATCAGGGATTGCTATATGAAAAGAAGTGGAGTTTGAAAAGG
>CM038671.1:363181192-363183692 GCA_021605145.1 Aegilops bicornis
TCGAAATAGTGTAATGGAAAAAGAAGTGCTTCAAATCATTGCTATTTGACTCGGACCTGTTCTCAAAAAAGTCGAGGTATTTCAATTGTTTGTTGACACGGACAAAGTAAGGGAAAACCTCTCGAAAGAATTTCCATATTGACCTTGGACATATAAGAGTTCCGAATCGAATCTCTTTAGAAAGAGGATCTTTTGTCTCATGGTAGCTGCTCCAGTCCCCTTATTTAAACTTTTGTTATTGTGTTAGCCATAAACTTAACATGTTTCTAGCGATTCACATGGCATCATCAAATGATACAAGTCTTGTATAAGAATCTACAACGCACTAGAACGCCCTTGTTGATTTATTCTTTCATCGCGACAAAGATCTAGGGTTCCTTGAATAATGCGATATCTCACACCGGGTAAATCCTTAACCCTTCCTCCTCTTACTAATACTATAGAATGTTCTTGTAAATTATGGCCAACACCAGGTATATAAGCAGTGATTTCAAATCCAGAGGTTAATCGTACTCGCAACTTTACGTAAGGCGTAGTTGGGTTTTTGGGGTTGATAGTGGAAAAGTCGACGGATAAGTCACCCTTATTGTCCCTTTACAGAACTGCATACATGAGATTTTCACCTCATACGGCTCCTCGGTCAATTCTTTCAAAGGGATCCTTTTCCTCGCTCGAGAGTCTCCGCCCTTCTTCCACTCCGTCCGAAGACTAACTAAGACCAATTGAGTCACGTTTTCATGTTCTAATTGAACACTTTCCATTTATGATATGATTAAAGGAGAAGATTGTTCTTTTACCAAACATATGCAGATCAAATCACGTCTTATAATAAGAAGAAATCTTTCTCGGTGTCAATCCCTTGCCCCTCATTCTTTGAGAATCGAAGGATCCTTTTCGAGTTTCCATTTCTTCATTTGGAATCTGGGCTCTTCTATCTTCGACTTATTTTTTTGGCTTTATTCTTTATTTATTTCATTTCGATTTTTCCCTCTTCGTCTATCCCTATCCTCTAGGTACAGCGTTTGCATCAATAGAGAACCTTTTCCTCTGTATGAATCTATATTATTCCATTCCAATTTCTTCCCGAAACTTCCCAAGAAAAATCCCGAATTGGATCCAAAATTGGCAGGTTAATGTGAGATTATCCATGCGGTTAGGCACTCTTCAAATAGGAATCCATTTTCTAACTGGCTTTCGTGCTTTGGTGAGTCGTCCGAGATCTTTTCGATGACCTATGTTATGTTGAAGGGATATCTATATGATCCGATCGATTGCATAAGACCCGCGGTAGCAATAGAACGGTGAAAGTATTCTGAAAAGACAGTTCTTTTCAATTTCGATTATCTATATATTAGTTCATTTCTATTTCTAGATATCTATTTCTATATATTAGTATTAGTTAGTAGTACTATTAGTTTCCGATCCGGCCTGTGGGTTCTTTCTTCCGTGATGAACTGTCGGCACCAGTCCTACATTTTTTCTCTGTGGACCGAGGAGAAAGGGGGCTCGGCAGGAAGAGGATCGTACCATGAGAGAAGCACAGAGGTCAACCCGCTTCAAATATGGAACATGGATTCTGGCAATGCAACGGAGTTGGGTCCTCATATTCCGAATGAATCAGTCTTTCTACAGAGGTCAATCTTTGCCTATTAGGCAAGAGGATAGCAAGTTCTAAATTACATCTCGGTAGGGACATGGATTTCTATTACTATGAAATTCATAAATGAAAATGAAGTAGTTAACGGGAGGGCTACCGTTATCCTTTTTCTTGTATGTGTTCCTAAGAGAAGTAATTTGTCCTCATGTTTCGAGGTCTCAAGAAAAGGGCGTGGAAACAGATAGAAACTCTTGAATGGAAATTGAAAAGAAATGTAGCCCCAGTTCCTTTGGAAATGGTAAGATCTTTAGGCGCAAGAAGAAGGGGCGACCCATATCATCTTGACTTGGTTCTGCTTCCCTCTTTTTTAAGAATACCGAGTCGGGTTCTTCTCCTACCAAGATGTCGAATAGAACATGCTGAACAAGATCTTCTTCATGGAAACCTGCTCGATTTAGTTCGGGAAAATCGTACTGATTTTATGAAACCATGTGCGATGGCTCGAATCCATAGTCAATCCTACTTTCGATAGGACCAGTTGACTATTGAATCCAATTTTTCCCATTATTTGACTATCCATAATAGTGCGGAAAGAAAGCCGGAGGAAGAGTGGCCTTGAGTTTCTCGCCCTTTGCCTTAGGATTCGTTAATTCTCTTTCTCGATGGGACGGGAAGGGATATAACTCAGCGGTAGAGTGTCACCTTGACGTGGTGGAAGTCATCGATTCGAGCTGATTATCCCTAAACCCAATGTGAGTTTTTTCTATTTTGACTTACTCCCCGCCACGAGCTTAACGGGAATGGATAAGAGGCTTGTGGGATTGACGTGATAGAATGCGGTTGGCTATCTGCGGTGGAGAACTCCGGGCTAATAATCAAGCGCATGGATACAAGTTATCCTTG